>CM053038.1:61391778-61638405 GCA_028564925.1 Lithobates sylvaticus
AATCAATAATTTAAAAAAATAAAAAAATAATTTTTGAAAAAAAATAAAAATAAATGTTTAGTTACTCAAGCCACTCCACCCACTCCAGCAGGTGGAGGCAAGAACACGTCACACAATTTCCCCAGAAATTGTAGCTTTTCTAGTTTTGTTTATCTTATTTGAAGCTGTACAAAGCGACACGGCCTTCAGGGCTGGCGCAACCATAAGGCAGTTTAGGCAGCCGCCTTAGGGCGCCAGGATGGGGGGGGGGGGTAAAATCTGAATCCCCAACCACTTTCGCGGGTTTCAGATTTTTAACTGCTGCAGACGTGTTTTTAAAGACGCGCCCGGCTGGTAGTGTGTGCTTTTCTAAAGCAGACTGTCAGCCCTTAAGAGTCTTTGGCGCCGCTGATCACTTATAAAACTGCTGCAAGAAGCCGTGCCCCCTCCCCGCCATGTACACTGGGCTCCACTGTCCCACATGCGGACCCGGTGCGGTCATGGAAGGGCAGCAGGAGATCAATGAGCCTCCTTCCTGTGCATAGACCAGGAAGTGATGTGTATGATGTCACTTCCTGGTCCTGAGCCGTCAATTGCCGAGATTAGTGCCCAGTGAAGCGGCTGATGGAACAAATAGTGTTCAGTGGTGTACAGAGGAGACATCCCGGGTCTAACAGATCGGTCTCATAAAGAGAACCTGTCACCTACACTCACCGGCCACTTTATCATTAGGTACACCTGTTCATTTGCTTGGTAACACAAATTGCTAATCAGCCAATCACATGGCAGCAACTCCATGCATTTAGGCATCTATACGTGGTGAAGACGACTTGCTGAAGTTAGAACCGAGCATCAGAATGGGGAAGAAAGGGGGATTGAAGGGACTTTGAACGTGGCATGGTTGTTGGTGCCAGACGGGCTGGTCTGAGTATTTCAAAAACTGCCGATTTACTGGGATTTTCACACACAACCATCTCTCGGGTTTACAGAGAATGGTGGGGAAAAGAGAAAATATCCAGTGAGCGGCAGTTGTGTGGAGGAAAATGCCTTGTTGATGTCAGCGGAGAATGGGCAGAATGGTTGGAGATGATATAAAAGGCAACAGTAACTCAAATAACCCCTCGTTACATCCAAGGTATGTAGAATACCATCTCTGAACGCACAACACATCCAATCTTGAAGCAGATGGGCTACAGCAGCAGAAGACCACACCGGGTGCCACTCCTGTGAGCTAAGAACAGGAAACTGAGGCTACAATTGGCACAGGATCACCAAAATTGGACAATAGAAGATTGGAAAAAAGTTGCCTGGTCTAATGAGTCTGGATTTCAGCTGCGACATTCAAATGGTCAGGTCAGAATTTGGTGTAAACAACATGAAAGCCATGGATCCATCCTGCCTTGTATCACCGGTTCAGGCTGGTGGTGGTGGTGTAATGGTGTGGGGGGATATTTTCTTGGCACACTTTGGGCCCCTTAGTACCAATTGAGCATCGTATAAACACCACGGCCTACCTGAGTATTGTTGCTGACCATGTCCATCCCTTTATGACTACAGTGTCCCCATCTTCTGATGGCTCCTTCCAGCAGGATAATGCACCATGTCACAAAGCTCCAATCATCTCACCACTGGACAATGAGGTCACTGTACTCCAATGGTCTCCACACTCACCAGATCTCATCCAATGGCCTCCACACTCACCACATCTCCAATGGCCTCCACACTCACCACATCTCCAATGGCCTCCACACACTCACCACATCTCCAATGGCCTCCACACACTCACCACATCTCCAATGGCCTCCACACACTCACCACATCTCCAATGGCCTCCACACACTCACCACATCTCCAATGGCCTCCACACACTCACCACATCTCCAATGGCCTCCACACTCACCACATCTCATCCAATAGAGCACCTTTGGGATGTGGTGGAAAAGGAGATTGGCATTATGGACAAATCTCCACCAGCTGCCTGATGCCATCATGTCACTATGGACCGAAATCTCTGAGGAATGTTTCCAACACCTTGTTGTATCTATGCCACCAAGAATGAAGACAAAAAGGGGGTCCAACCCGGTACTAGCAAGGGGGACCGAATAAAGTGGCCGGTGAGTGTATATTCTAAATGCCCCTCGGCAGGGTGAACCCCGACATACTCTGCTGTGTTTTTGCGCACCACAAGATTCCGGACCTTGGAAAACGTGCACCAAACTAACACGACCGACACTCCAACTTCCTGCCGCTCACAGGGGGCTCGAGCGTCACTTTTCCTCCCCGCGCTCGAGGTGCGCGATGGAAATAGAAACGCTGAGCCAATTAAAGCGCGCCGAGCCACCCAACACCGCATTTCACCGGGATCAGAGGAGTTCAGACACAAATACTCAAGGCAGGACGCAGAACGGCCTCTCTAGGAAGAGCTCATTGTAAAGCCTCCTCATCAGATTTGTTCTTCAAAAGATGCATGGCAAATTATTATACAGGATTTATATAGCGCAACAGTTTGCAAATCTTATACTTCTACACCACGGGCCACTCAGCATTCACTTCTGATGACTGGTCAGTTTTTGAACCAATCAGAGGCTTTGCTATTGCTGAGGGCAGTTCTACAACAAAAAGGAAAAGGATGTTGTGCAGCGATTGTGCTTTACTGCTCCTTTTTATTTTTCTACAAGCCTATGATCCTCTGCAGAATAAGTCATAGAAGGCCAATGCATTCTATAGGGGACTTATCCTGCAATTCATTTCATCTCAGCATTCATACAGCAAGCATAGCTCCCAACTGTCCCTGATTTCGAGGGACTGTCCCTGATTTGGAGCAATGTCCCTCTGTCCCCCTCATTTTGGTCTGATCTCCATCTATCTATCTATCTATCTATCTATTTATATAAAATGCACTTTTTATCTTTCAAAAAGTGTTTCCCAGCGCTAAACCTTTCATCCAAATTATAAATTGCTGCATTTGTAAAATTTAAAAGCCAATATAAAGGAATAGTAGTGGTAAAAAAAAAAATTCCCTTGTGGATTTAATTAACCTTTTTTTTTGTCCTATGCCTAGATACATTTGCTAGTAGGTGTCCCTCATTCCCGTCTCAAAATGTTGGGAGGTATGCAGCAAGTGTGCCAATTATAATGTCTGATGTAGCAACAGCTGATAGAAACACGCCGGCATATGAAAATGTCTAAATCCATCGATTAGGTGTATTGTTCTTGGATCTCGGTGTGCTTTGTGTATTTCTTCCAGATCTGTGCCGTAAGCCAGTGTGAGACTTCCTGTAATAAAACCGCTCACTGCTGATCTCTCTTCTTGTGCAGGGAGACTGGTCCCGTCTCCGCCCCTCCTGTAGTTTTCTGTAGTGGGTGGAGCCTGATGGGCCCCTCCCATAGCTCTGTATCCTCTCCTTTTGCCGGGCGACTGGTCTAGTCTCCGCCCCCTCCTGTAGTTTTCCCTAGTGGGAGGAATATAGGTGTGGACTTTCCCCATCTTCCTGCCAGCACAGAGCGATAGTTACAATGCACATGGGGTGATCAGGGTGTGCCCATGCACATCCGGCACACACGCCTATGGGGTGGTACCCGATGTCCCCTCCAATAGCTCTGCTCCCTCTCCTTTTGCAGATTGACCGGTCTCGTCTCCGCCCTGTAATTTTCCCTAGTGGGTGGAGTATAGGTGTGCGCAGCCTATTGCATCGAGGTGTGTACCCTAAAGCTCAAACACACGTGTGTCTACATATATATGACCTGGAACATTGATCTGCCTTCCAGGACAGTGAAAGAGAAGAAGAGTGTAAAACACTTCTCTTATGACATAGCTGGCAAGAGGGAGATCTTTCCCCATCTTCCCTCCAGCACAGCGCGATAGTTACAATGTGCATGGGGCAATTAGGGTGTGCCCAGGCGCATCCGGCAAACCCTGTGCGCACATATATGGGTTGGAGCCTGATGGGCTCCTCCCACAGCTTTGCTCTCTCCTCTTGTGCAGGGTGACTGGTCTCCGCCCCTCCTGGAATTTTCTCTAGTGGGTGGAAGCTTTTGGGCCCCTCCCATAGCTCTCTTCCTTCTCCTTGTGCAGGGTGACTGGTCTCCGCCCCTCCTATAGCTCTGTTCCCTCTCCTTGTGCAGGGTGACTTGTCTCTAGTGGGTGGAACCTGGCGGGCCCCTCCTATAGCTCTGTTCCCTCTCCTTGTGCAGGGAGACTGGTCTCCACCCCTCCTGTAGTTTTCTGTAGTGGGTGGAGCCTGATGGGCCCCTCCTATAGCTCTGTTCCCTCTCCTTGTGCAGGGTGACTGGTCTCCGCCCCCTCCTGTAGTTTTCTGTAGTGGGTTGAGCCTGAGGAGCCCTTCCCTCGTCTCTGCTCTCTCCTTGTGCAGGGTGACTGGTCTCCGCCCCATCCTGTAGTGGGTGGAGCCTGATGGGCCCCATCCACAGCGCTGCTCTCTGCACAGGCTATGTACAGCACATTGATGATGTCACTGCTATTTTTGCAAGGTAAAATCTGGGTTTGCAAAGAAATTGAATTTATATCCTTTAAGGGGGTTGAGGAAAGTTTTGTACCTGGAGTCCCAATAAATGTGTTTCAAGTGAACCTTACAAAATGTATACTTTGAAGCACAGCAGTACACAGCGGCAATTAATCAACTAAGATTATATAACTGAGGCATGTCATCCTATAGGTGGGATGAATCCCACGAAAAAAAAAAAAATCGCCATTTAAACGATCGGGCCTCATTCGCCTGCAATGTCCCGGACAAGGCCCTGCAGGACTCAGCTGCCGCCTCTGGGCCGGCGTGGCCAGATCTGATAGAATATTCATACGAGCTGGACTCAGATCTATCGCACCTCTCCCGCTTTCTGATTATCGCCAGGAAACTCGGCCCGGTATAAAAGGCTTCTTTGATAGCGCTCCGAGGCGGGATGATCCGTGCGGACTTCACAACGATCTGTGATGTGTTCAAAGATCCGCAGTCAGCCTCCCCCTGGCGGCGCGCTTAATAATTCATACCGAGCGTTCCTCTGAAAGGTGGTTTCTTTCAAAGGAGGGCAGGAAAAACACAAAGACAAGCGAGAAAGAATAATGTATACAGACATTGATGATGCTGATCAATCTACATGTGTGAAGGGAGGGAGGAAATATAAAAGGGGAACTCCAACCTAACTGAAAAGCAGCAGAAATGTGCGTTTTTTTGCTACGCGTTTCAGAAACGCCCCGCAAACGCGGGTCAGGGGCACAGGTCCTGCCAGTGACCACCCCAACAGTGGGGCACAGGTCCTGCCAGTGACCCCCCCCCCCAACAGTGGGGCACAGGTCCTGCCAGTGACCCCCCCCCCCCAACAGTGGGGCACAGGTCCTGCAGGTGACCACCCCAACAGTGGGGCACAGGTCCTGCAGGTGACCACCCCAACAGTGGGGCACAGGTCCTGCCAGTGACCACCCCCCCCCTCCCTACTCCCAATAGCCACAGGGCGGCCTAAAAGTCTCAAGGACAGTAAACCGGCCCTTTGTTTAGAAAGTTTGGAGACCCTTGCTCTAGACCTCTGAAGGTATGCTGTGGTATCCTGGCACCAAGCCATCATTAGCAGAACCTTTAATCCTTCTTCCCACACTGCAACCTGGTGCCATCTCATCCCCAGGTAAGCGACGCGCACCCACGTTATGTAAAAGATAATGCAAGTCATCAGACCAGGCTACCTTCTTTCATTGCGCCATGGTCCAGTTCTGATGCCCACATTGTAGGTGCTTTTGGCTGTGGACACGGTCAGCATGGGTACCCTGACTGGTCTGCAGCTACGCTGCCCCATACACAACAAACTACGATGAACATTTTTTCTGCTTTCAACACAACTTCAGGGGACAACATGTTCACTTGCTGCTTAAATATTTCCCAAATATATCCCACCCACTTTCAGATGCCATTGTAACAAGATAATCCACGGTCTTCACTTTATCTGTCAGAAGGTTATGGCTGATCGGTGAATATTTTTCATAGGCGCTTTAGGAGCTGAACGGGAAGTGGACCATCGCCCCGGGCAGGCTGGTAGAAGGAAGAGAAGCGACTGGATTAAACCGAGCAGCTGGTGTTAGCGCAATAGGCAAATGCTTGGAAGGAAAGATGCAGAAATCGGGAAACAGGATACAGAAGCTGCCAGAGATGAAGCGGAGATGTGCCCACACACAATGTACCCGGCTGTGTCTCCATCCTCCTCTCCCTCCACACAGGAATGCTATTTCATCCCAGAACTGCACTCTATGACAAGGATAGGAGGAACACGCCGATAGAATGACGCGGTCCTCCGACACAGAGGGCCTTTTCACACCCGTCCGCTTTGTAGTGTTGCCGTACCCTAGGGTTTACAACTATGCGTTTTTTTGTGCTTTTTTTTAAACAGAAAAACGCACTATAGTCCATTTAACATGGCTTCCTATGGAACACGTTCACATCTGTGCGTTTTTTCAGCCAGTGCGTTTTTGAAAAAAGATCAGGGATTCCCCCCCCCCCAGCAGATTGCGATTTGCGTGTAATAGACTTCAATGGACCCGCACCAAAAATGCAAGTGTTTAGTTTTAAATGCATTTAAGTTTTTGTTTTGTTTTTTGTTTTTTTTCCGAGGTGGCGGCGGGCATCGTGATTGACGATGGATCTACATCTGGGGACATTTTTCCTTTATCTTTTAATAAAGGAATTGTCAAAAAACTTGTGTTGTGTCTTTACTTTTACACTATTTTTGGTGCATGGGTAGGGATACTATGTGCAAAAAGGAGAGGATGGGACTTTATATGAAGCATGCATCCAGGGGTATAACACCAGGGCCGTTTTTAAGGCAGGGCAAAAGGGCAGCTGCCCTGGGCCCTATCATTGTTGTGGGGCCCAAAGCAGCTGCCTCATATTTGTAAACTATCCTGGTTTAAATTCCCTTGTCCTTTGAGGTTTTAGTCCTGTGCTGTGTCCCAATATCTTAGTGTGAAGTGCTGCTACTAATGCTGCCCAACTCTGCCCTATTGTTGTATACAGATGACTCACCTGCAGACCCCCCCCCCCCCCCCCCCAAGAAAAGTTTTGCCCAGGTCCAATCAATATTAAAGACGGCCCTGTATAACACGATAAAAAGGAGTCTGGCAGGTACCCAATATAATAGAACTGTGAACGTTGCATGACATCAATTGGCACTCAATAGTTTATTTGTATATAAAATATGATAATATATTAGCATAATTAGTTCATACTGTAAACATTATGTAGTGCCCTGCTCCTGATGGGCAGACGCTACAAGTAAAAATATAGTTTGTCTGAGCTGTAGTTTAGCCCAGACTGATTAGGTTTAAAATTCTGGTTCTGTTCCAGTTCAGTTGGGTTGCGTGGTTTTCCGCTTGGCCGAGGGGTGGCGCTCTCATCGTTGGCCAGGGTTGGAAATTGCAACAAGCTAGGTGTATTTAGTGCCTCTTTGCCCGGAAACAGCCAGTGGGAGTGGTCTACCCGCTGTGAATTCTGGGAGAGGGTACTTAAGGGACAGACCCAGTGATAAGGTGGGCTTTCCGACCTGATGGCCCTCCTGGCCTAAGGTATGCTGCTGCCATTCAAATTGAACAGGGCCGTTTTTTAAAGGCAGGGCAAAAGGGGCAGCTGCCCTGGGCCCTGTCATTGTTGTGGGGCCCAAAGCAGCTGCCTCATACTTGCCAACTATCCTGGTTTAAATTCCCTCATCTCTTGAGGTTTTAGTCCTGTGCTGTGTCCCAATAGCTCAGTGTGAAGTGCTGCTACAAATGCTGCCCATCTCTGCCCTATTGTGTACAGATGAATCACCTGCAGACCCCGTGTTTACATGTAAATTACCGGCATTCATATGTAAATAGCAGAGGCCGGCAGCATTGATATGTATATCATGCACCCCTAAAGGTCATATCCACAGTAATCTCTACCAACCAATAAACAAGCAGATATCATGTGCTGTAACCTCTAGCAACTAATCAGTGAGCCGTAATGTGTGCTGTAACCTCTAGCAACCAGTCAGTGAGCGGTAATGATACACTGTAACCTCTGGCAACCAATCGCAATAGCTGCCTGATCTGATTCAGTAAACAGATTTTGCTTAGCTGCTAATTATTGTATGTCTTAGAGCAGTTGGAGGAGAGCAAAACTGCATGCCCCCCCCCCCCCCCCCCCCAAGAAAAGTTTTGCCCAGGGTCCAATCAATATTAAAAGACGGCCCAAGGCCCGAGGCTTAGTTACTGAAAAGGTAGGCCCAGAAGTCCTGGGGCCTACTGATCCAGGGGTGGTCCTGTGCTGTCCTGCCTGCGGGGATAAGCCAAGCAATTGGAGATACCAGGCGAGCAACAAGGCCGGTACCTCTAGAAGAGCCTGGAGACTCAATTGGAGGACGCATCCCGGGTCATCTACCTCACAGTAGCGCCGGCTCGGCTGAAAGAAACTGCTACTGTGTGACTGTACTATGAGGTTACAAAAAGTTATTGGTTACACAATCCTGTGGCAGAGGATTGTGCAACGGTTCTACTAATCCTTCAAGTCTGTGGCAGAGACTATGACCGAGCATCCCATTGGCTGCTAGGTCAGTGAGAGAGGCCTATCCGGTGGTTGCTGGATCCAGTTGTGGAGCCGTTGTCCTTTGGATCAAGAAGTACCTATGACCCGCAATTATAAGGTATCTGAATTCCCCGTAACCCTCCACCCCTCTATTGGAATGTCTTATGTCAATAAAGCATTGAAAAAAAGGACTAAGTGTCGGAGCTGAAATCTGTGAGCAACTCTTTAATGGGACCTCTATGATGGACGCGGTGAGGTAACGTTCAATCAAATACCAGCAGCTCCTTCGGGGATTAGTGCTACAATTATAAAGAACCAAAATTCATTGAAGCGTCTCCACAATAAATAACCCTATCCCTGATATGGTACAATCCAATTGGCAAATGAGGTAGTGAATGGTAGTAATGCAATATATAAGCGAGGGGGCATCGATTGGCTCAATGCGTTTTGTGGCGACTGCCACTCTTCAGGAGAAGGTATGAAGTAGAGGTCTATGGGAGGCCGACCGGAAGAACATCAGCCCCGGGAGCCGAGGTGGACTGACCCCGATATACAACGTTTTATTTTGCTATCACAATGGGGCATACCTTGTCATCCCAAACCTACCCTACACCTTGTTTCCGATCCCTACCACCAATCGGTCCCTGCACTATTATATACCTTTTTATTAGTCACTTAATGTATATTTCCAGACTACACTTCATATGCTACTATATAACCCCCCCCCTTTTTTTTTTTTTTTTTTATATATATATATATATATATAGATGGATACATTTACGTGGATCATACCAATTTCAAAATCCATGGGGGCTCATCCCCGGGGACTGTCTCCCACTAGATTTCTAGAGTTGTATATCGGGGTCAGTTCACCTCAGCTCCCGGTGCGGATATTCTTCCAGGTCGGCCTCCAGCCCTCCACGCCTGCGCCCAGATTCATAGGCATACAAGTAGTTTTGAGAAATAGTTTTTCAACTCCTCTCCCTATAGAAAGACCACTATACAATCTTTCCACAAATTAAAATATATGTTTTAATATTCATAGACATCTACGTCATACCTGCTCCTGAGGAGTGGCAGTCGCCACGAAGCGCATCAAGCCAATAACTATTTGCTCATTATACACTAGATTGTGAAGAGTGTCGGGACGCCTGCCTTTACACGCACAGGAAATTTAATGGCATCCCAGTCTTAGTCCGTAGGGTTCAATATTGAGTTGGCCCACCCTTTGCAGCTATAACAGCTTCAACTCTTCTGGGAAGGCCGTCCACAAGGTTTAGGAGTGTGTCTATGGGAATGTTTGACCATTCTTCCAGAAGCGCCATTGTGAGGCCTGGCTTGCAGTCTCCACTCCAATGTTATCCCAAAGGTGTTTTATCAGGTTGAGGTCAGGACTCTGTGCAGGCCAGTCAAGTTCCTCCACCCAAAACTTGCTCATCCATGTCTTTATGGACCTTGCTTTGTGCACTGGTCCAAATCATTTGGTGGAGGGGGATTATAGTGGGGGGTTGTTTTTCAGGGGTTAGGCTTGGCCCCTTAGTTCCAGTGATGGGAACTTTTAAGGCATCACCATACCAAGACATTTGGACAATTTCATGCTCCCAACTTTGTGGGAACAGTTTGGGGATGGCCCCTTCCTGTTCCAACATGACTACGCACCAGTGCACAAAGCAAGGTCCATAAAGACATGGATGAGCGAGTTTGGGGTTGAGAAAATTGAATGGCCTGGACCTCAACCCGATAGAACACCTTTGGGATGAATTAGGGCAGAGAGTGCGAGCCAGGCCTTCTCATCCAACATCAGTGTCTGACCTCACAAATGCGCTTCTGGAAGAATGGTCAAACATTCCCATAGACACACTCCTAAACCTTGTGGACAGCCTTCCCAGAAGAGTTGAAGCTGTTATAGCTGCAAAGGGTGGGCCAACTCCATATTGGACCCTACGGACTAAGACTGGGATGCCATTAAAGGTCATGTGCGTGTAAAGACGGTCGTCCCAATACTTTTGGTAATATGGCGTATATTACAGTCTGATAGAGAACATGAGGTACGAGGGTCCTGCTCATTGCAGGGCTGCGCTTGCTGCTGCTCTCAGTGTAATAGGGATTGGGAGAATGATATAAAAGGCTAAAAGATCCTTCATAGGGAAAGGGCAGAGGAAGATAATCCGGAATATATTAGAAGTGCACTCAGTAGCTGAATGGACTGTGCGTCCAGATGGTCGGGTCACAGGGGAGCCAACCAGTAAATGGATCAGAGACAGAGGAGGGGATGGCCCTGTAGCAGTCTAGAGTATAAACTGACATCAGTGAGGATGGCATGGTAGAAAACGATCGGCTGTAGAGGGTGAACAGATTTGCAGGGATTGCTTAAAAACAGAGCAAGGTGTCCGCAGTGTTGCCAACCGCCCATAAATTTCAATATGTTTTTGAGCTGCCCGTAAATGCCCATTAAAAATAGGGCTGTGGGCTGACATTGGAACTGCGCATGTCCAGTTCCAAAGCCTGCCGGGCTTGGGCAACCTTGTACATGCTCGGCCACTTTTGGCCAAGCGGGCGCATGTGCGGAGAGTTAAGGATGGCACTTAACTGTGCGTCCCAGTATTCAACAAGCTGCTCTTGTTTTTAGGACATGACCGGTGTGCCCCATGGCCAGTCCGGGCCTGAGCAGGATCCTCATACCTCCCATTCTTGATTAGAATGGAAAATAAAATAATGAACAGGACCCTCATACCTCCTGTTCTCCGTCTGTTAGATGTAATCTGCCTTAGGAAGGTCTTGGTGTATATATTGTACAGCGGCCTGTCTTGACAGTCCAGGGTTTGTGATGGCGCTCCTTGGCCTGCGGTGATGGGCAAAGGAGACACTCTACGGTTCTTTATGTTCACATCCAGATTGGTGTTCTGAATATGTGAACGAAGCAGCAGTGGTTTATAGACGTACTCTGTGGTTTTATCACATTGGGGAGCAGAGTTTTATCAGCAGATCCCAACATGCTCAGGTTTTATTACATATTGAATTTATTTTGATGAAATGTGAAATTTACAGGCTGGGGAGTGTGTCAGAGCAAAGTCAGGCATTGTGCAGTGTTCTTACGCAACTTCTTAAGCAGGAATAAGCAGTTATACCGTTCCCTATTAGATATAAGCGGTAATGATCAGGACCCTCATATCATTCCCTATTAGATATAAGCTGTAATGATCAGGACCCTCATATCGTTCCCTATTAGATTAAAGCTGTAATGATCAGGACCCTCATACCGTTCCCCATTAGATACAAGCTGTAATGATCAGGACCCTCATACCGTTCCCTATTAGATACAAGCTGTAATGATCAGGACCCTCATATCATTCCCTATTAGATATAAGCTGTAATGATCAGGACCCTCATATCATTCCCTATTAGATTAAAGCTGTAATGATCAGGACCCTCATATCGTTCCCTATTAGATTAAAGCTGTAATGATCAGGACCCTCATACCGTTCCCCATTAGATACAAGCTGTAATGATCAGGACCCTCATATCATTCCCTATTAGATTAAAGCTGTAATGATCAGGACCCTCATATCATTCCCTATTAGATATAAGCTGTAATGATCAGGACCCTCATACCGTTCCCTATTAGATATAAGCTGTAATGATCAGGACCCTCATACCGTTCCCTATTAGATATAAGCGGTAATGATCAGGACCCTCATATGGTTCCTATTAGATATAAGCAGTAATGATCAGGACCCTCATACCGTTCCCTATTAGATATAAGCTGTAATGATCAGGACCCTCATATCATTCCCTATTAGATATAAGCTGTAATGATCAGGACCCTATTAGATATAAGCGGTAATGATCAGGACCCTCATACCGTTCCCTATTAGATATAAGCTGCAACACTCAGGACCCTCAAACCTCCTGTTCCCTATTAGATGGCATCTATAATGCTTAGGATCAGGACCATTTGGGGGGCAGGGGCGCCGCCCCCCTAATCCATGCACTCAGCTCCTAATCTACATGCAGGGCACCAGACGCATGGATTTCAATGTTTTTTTTATTTTTTTAAACACCTGATTAGAGCATGGGGCTCTAATTGGCTTCAAAAAAGGGTGGGCTCAGGGCGCAGAGCACTGTGCCCCGAGCCCACCCAGTTGTGTGACAATAGGGGACACTGTACGCCCATTTGCCCGCGTACATCGTTGCGCGCTGGTCGGCATGTGGTTAAAAAATTCATACAAAAAAAAAAAACTCAGAAAAAAAAAAAAAAAAAAGCAATCACTTCCATATTGGTGTTGTAAATATCTGAACGGGCCAGCTGTGGTTTATAGACGCCTCACACGGTTTTATCTCGCTGGGGAGCCGCGTTTTATCACCGGAGTTCAGTTTTATGACAAGTTTAATGAAATGTGCAATCTACAGGCTGGGATTGTCTGAGAACAAAGGAAGTCAGGCATTGTGCAGCGCTGGGATCTTATGTAACTTCTTATGTAACCGGCTTGTTATCTGCCGTGTCCCTGGAAGCCCTGCCAAGGCAGGACAGCTTCACTCCGACCCATTTCTGGAGACTGGAGTGAGATCCGTCACCAGAGATACAATTGTAGCGGTGACACTTTTGCAAGGTGTCCGCTATGTGTAAATTTAGTTATTTTTCTCTCAGAACAGTAAATGGGTCCCGAGAGTTAATAGTGTAGGTTAACTTTGGCATCAGTTTGGCTGGGCTGTGTTGGGGTTCTGCCTGGTTACGTGTACAGTTAGGTGCACATGACAGGCTCACAACTAGGCCTGGTTGGACGTTTTGGGTATCGGCGTTCCCCGGAGCCAATCAGTGGGTGCGATTGGCCCCGCTGAGGAGTCTGGGAGGGGTACTTAAGATGCTGGAGTCACGTGTTTGGGGTTCCTTCGGCATTAGCTGCCTGTTCCTGGATCTGGACCGGGGTAGCCCCGCCAGGGGTCCCGGTAACGGGAGCGTGTGCCGCCCCGCGACATGGTCAGTTCGACTAGCCCCACTTGGTCTGGGGCAAGGATCCATCTGTTCCCGAGTCTCGGAACCGGCAGGTCTGAGGCGCATTAACTGAGGGAGGATTCAAGGCATCCGGGTGCGCTCTCAACTTGGAGGGGCACTTCAGCTCGTGTAAGCGACCGGAGGAGGACTCTTCGGAGGAGGGCCAACAAGCTGGCATCCCAAGAAGTGCCTGGTTGCTGGGTTGTGAAGGACACAGACGAATCCATGTTTTCCCAGTACTGCCAAGGAGATGGAGAACGTTCCAGGTATTAAGGAAAGGTTCCTGTTCACTTTGATTGCAACTTTTCTTCAAGGTCAGAGACTTTGCAAGTTCCAAATTCAAGTGCTGACTGCCATAATCTCTGGCTAGAGATTTGTTCAGCTTTGAAGCGCCCAGCTGTGAGTGGCTACTCTCTGGGGTTTGCATTATAGACTTCCTAATATAGTCTGCAGTTCAAGGTGCCCGAGTTTCTTCACCCTTACCCTCTGTTCCCACATGAGACTGTCTGTTGGATGTTACCCCTGCAAATAAAAACCTTTCAAAAATACTTTTATGGTGTCAGCGTCCAAAGTCGTTGGGTACTAACTCTGGAACCCCTAGACCTGGAGGACGAAGCCAAGCGGAGGTAACCAGTAAGCCCAAAAGTCAAGGCCGCCCCATCGAGGGTTATGGCCGCTACACCAATGTTTTCCCACCTCCTGTATTTCCTATAAAAAAAAATTATATATATATATATATATATATATATATATATATATATATATATATATATATATATATATATATATATATATATATATATATATATATATATATATATATATATATATATATATATATATATATATATATAATATATAATATATATATATAAATAAATATATATATATATATATATATATATATATATATATATATATATATATATATATATATATATCACAGGGATAACCTTTTTCATAGCCAACCCACCCCAAGTTGAACTGTTCCTGGTGCTTGACAATTCTGGAAAGAGCCCAATAAGGCAGTTACTTTTGTACAAATTAAACCACTTCAGCTCCAGGTGGTTTACCCCCCTTCCTGACCAGGCCATTTTATGCGATACGGCACTGCGTTACTTTAACTGACAATTGCGCGGGCGTGCGACGCTGTATATACACAAAAAAAAAAAAAAGGACTGACAAATTTTGAAAACGCACCACACCCAAAAAAAAAGTGTTTTACTTTCTGCTATAAAACATTCCAAATAAAAAATAAATAAATGTAAAAAAAAAAAAAAAAAAATCTAAAATTTCTTCATCAATTTAGGCCAATATGTATTCTGCTACATATTTTTTGTAAAAAAAAAAAAATCTCAATACGTGTATATCGATTGCTTTACGCAAAAGTTACAGCATCTACAAACTATGGTATATTTAAATTTTTTGCTAGTAATGACGGCAATCAGTGACTTATAGCAGGACTGCGATTATGGGGCAGACAAAGCAGACACCTGACACTTGAGGACCAGTGCTAAAAAAATAAAAATAAAATGCACTTTCACTGTACTAATGACACTGGCTGGGAAGGGTTAACATCAGGGGTGATCAAAGGGTTAAATGTGTTCCTAGTGAGCGATTGCTAACTGTGGGGGAGGTGCTTTGACTGGGGGGGAGACAGAGATCAATGTTCCTGCTTAGCAGAAACACAAGATCTCCATCTTCCCCTCTGACAGAGCGGCGATCGGCCTCTCCTGAGAACATGGGGTCCGCCGAACCTGCTGATTGATTGGCACCCGCTGTGTCCAAAGGGTTAAATGTGTTCCTAGGGAGGTTTTGCTAACTGTGGGGGAGGTGCTTTGACTGAGGGAATATAAAAGATCTGTGTTCCTGCTTAGCAGAAATACAGGATCAGTACATTCCCCTCTCACAGAACAGCAATATGCCTTGATTACATAGGCAGAACTCCCCTCAATGGTCAGCGGTACCCCGCGGACATCGCGTCTGCTGGACCCACTGATTGGACACAGCGGGAGCCAATCACAGCGGATGTGGGTCGCCAGCACAGCACGTGTGCCGCAGAAGCGCAGGCTCATGTACCTGTACGTTTGTTCTGCGCAGAGGAGCCGCCACACCCCCCCCCACGGTAAATGTACGTGGGGCAGTTAGCAAGAGGTTAAGGGAGGGTGTCCTATGCCTACATACTATTGCTAATTGGTGTCCCTTGTTCCAATTGCAAAAAGGTGGTGGGTTTCCTGATGGTGACATAACTGTGTAATATGTATTGGCACAGCTCATAACAGGAAGTGCCTAAAAAATAGACCTTCATGGTAGGATCACCAGGTATTACTTTAAAGTAGAAGTCCAGCCTAACACTAAAATCCCAGCATCTACAGACAGCCACGATGTAACACTAACCTATCTAACCTTGTTAAGAAGAAATCAGTAGACATACCTTTTCTGAAGCCGTTCCGACCTGATTCCATGCTGAGCTGTCAGCAGCGGCTTCTCTGTGTAGGCGGTTGCAGAGGACACAGCCGACAACGGAAGCCCCATAGTAAGTCTATGGGTGATGTCACTTCCCATTCATTTCACAGCCGTTGTCGGCTGTGTCCTCTGCAGAGCTTCCGTCGCTGGAGATCAGATTGGAACAGCTTTAAAATAAAAAAGGCAAGTATAGCGATTTCTTCATTACAGGGCTAGATAGGTTAGTCTTAGGTCTGGCTAAATAGCCGGCTTCTCTCGGGCTGAATGCTGTCCACATGGGCCAAGCATTGGGCGGTTTCTATTGAACCGGCCGATGACGCACAACATTCTTGATGTCCTGCACTCACAGGATGTCCTCAGTCTTCCAGGTCGAGCAACACCAGCGTAAGGCTGTAGACACCTATGAAAATTGGAGCTGTCCAATCGCGTCACCCCATGCCGCCATAGACATTAGGCCTCATTCATATCTAAATGACAAAAGTTTGTGATGCACAGTGCAAACTATGTTATTTAATTATGATTTACAGATCACCGACACTTACTGGTCTTACATTTCATGACTTTTCTGTATGCTGTAGCTCAGTTTTCTGTTTTTATTTATCATTTGTAATACGGTGAATTATCCTAGAGGCGGTATAATAAGCTGAGCACAAACAATGAGACATCAGCTTTTGTTAGCCCCTCATGGAGAAATAAAAAGGCCGCCGGGTGCGGATACAATGAGCTCCGACTGAGTGATCCATGTTCTCTCATATTCCACAGAAAGGCAGCGAATTGTCTGAGAACGCCGAGGGCCGAGGATGCTCCCCGCTTGTGGCTCAGAAGCGGCCCTCCAGGCAGCTCTCAGCAGGAGGTTGCTAGGATACAGACTCCGGCAACGGCCACAAATGACAGCGCAGGTCATCAGCCTGGATAATAAGACTCACTTCTGTCCTTATAGCCGGGGAACTGGGGCAGAACTGCAGAGGGTACAGCTGTCCCTCAATTCCAGAGGCCTAAATAACCACCCCTCCTCCATAATTCCCAGGTCATGTCCTCCAATAACCCCCCATAATTCCTAGGTCATGTCCTCCAATAACCCCCCATAATTCCCAGGTAATGTCCCCAAAAAAACATTCCACCTTCATATTTCCTAGGTCATGTCCCCCAACAATTGCCTCTCCACCCCATACATCCTGGGTCATGTACCCAATAACCCCGTCACCTCCAAAAATACCAGGCCATGTCCATTAATAACCAACCTCCCTATAATTCCCAGGCCATGTCCTCAAAACGGCTCCACCTCCATAATTTCCAGGTCATGTCCCCCAATAACCCCAAATCCCCAGGTAATGGTCTCCAAAAACCATCCCACCTCCACAATTCCCAGGTCATGTCCCCCAATAACCAATTATGTCCCCAAAAAACATCCCACCTCCATAATTCTCAGGTCATGGACCCAAATAACCCAAAATCCCCAGGTAATGTACCTAAAAACCATCCCAACTCCACAATTCCCAGGTAATGTCCCCCAATAACCCCCTTAATTCCTAGGTCATGGACCCAAAAACCATACCACTTCCATAATTCCCAGGTAATGTCCCCAAAAAAAAAAACATTCCACCTTCATATTTCCTAGGTCATGTCCCCCAAGAATTGCCTCTCCCCCCCCATACATCCTGGGTCATCTACCCAATAACCCTGTCACCTACAAAAATACCAGGCCATGTCCATTAATAACCAACCTCCCTATAATTCCCAGGTCATGTCCTCAAAACGGCTCCACCTCCACAATTTCCAGGTCATGTCCCCCAATAACCCCAAATCCCCAGGTAATGTCTTCAAAAACCATCCCACCTCCACAATTCCCAGGTCATGTCCCCCAATAATTCCCCAAAAACCATCCCACTTCCATAATTCCCAGGTCATGGACCCCCAATATAACCCCATCATTTCCAGATAATGTCCTCAAAAACCATCCCACCTTCATAATTCCTAGGTGATGTCCCCCAATAATTGCCTCTCCCCCATATATCCCAGGTCATGTCCCGCCCCCCAATAACCCTGCCACCTCCAAAAATACCAGGCCATGTCCAATAATAACCAACCTCCCCATAATTCCCAGGCCATGTCCCCAAAAACTGTCCCACCTCCTTAATTCCCAGCTCATGTCCTCAATCACCATAATTCCCAGGTCATGTCCCCCAATAACCACCCAACCATCATCATTTCCAATTCAGGTCTCTCTTTTCAATTCTGGAGAGAATAATGCAGCATTTCCCTGAAGGTTGGATGTAGCTAGGGCATCATGCTGACATGATCTGAGCGCCCTTTGATTATTTTGTCCTCTGTCCTTAACATGGACATGCAAGCTTGCTTTGCCTGAGGGCACCCAAGTGTGCACATTAACTAAATGGAGGAGGGAGGTGTGGGCAGACAGCCCCAGTGCCAGCTTAGTGGGTGGTTGGCAGGGGAATCGGGAAAGCTTTCCTGGCGCTCCAGGCCAGCCACACATCGCAACTCTAAGTGCTGAAACATGCTTTCGCTATACGGTGCATCAACATACCCATCACTGCGGTGTACATTGAACGCGTTGTGGTGCCATTCATCTTCAGTGGTGCACCAAGACATCACAGCTCCAATGCAGAAGGGTTGCAGCATCACATGTGCATTGCCAGCCTATTCAAAATGAAGGGGCTGCCTTAACGCCACACACCTTAACACGCTCATTACCGCGACGCACAGGAATGGGAGGTACAACGCCTCAAATTTTTTAACCACTTGCCGACCACTGCATGTACATATACGTCGGCAGAATGGCACGGCTGGGCAAATGGGCGTACAGGTACGTCCCTTTGAATTTGCTGCCGTGTAGTCACATGCGCGCCGCACGCGACCCTGCCGCGAGCTTCACTCGGTGTCCACGGGGATGCCCGCGATCATCTCACGGAGCTGAAAAATGGGGACATGCTAATGTAAACAAGCATCTCCCCATTCTGCCTAGTGACACTCTCACTGATCATATCTCCATGTGATCAGGAGCTCTGATCAGTGAAGTGTCATTCGTAGCCCATCCCCCTAACAGTTAGAATCACTCCCTAGGACACACTTAACCCCTTCCTAGCCAGCTAGTGGTTAAGCCCTTCACTGCCAGTGTAATTTTTACAGTAATCAGTGCAATTTTATAGCACTGATCGCTGTAAAAATGACAATGGTCCCAACAATGTGTTAAAAAAAAAAAAAAAAGCAGATCGCCTCCATTACTAGTGAAAAATGAATTATTAATAAAAACAACCCATATTTTGTAGACGCTATAACTTTTGCGTAAACCAATATATATATATATATATATATATATATATATATATATATATATATATTTATATATATATATATATATAGCATATAAATATATAAATATATATGCTATATATATATAATATATATAATATATATAATTTTTTGGGGGATATTTATTATAGCAAAAAGTTAAAAATAATGCTTTTTTTTTTCAAGAAATTGTTGCTCTATTGTTGTTTATAACAAAAAATAAAAACCGCAGAGGTGATCAAATACCAAAGAAAGCTCTATTTGTGTGAACAAAAAAAAAAAAAAAAAAAAAAAAAAAAAAAAAAAATTAACATTTGGGTTACCATTAACAATGAATGTCCCCCAAATTTTGCATGTTTTTAGCGCAATGCAGAAACGCAGACAGAATTGCACGATTCCAAGTCACTTAGATACAAACAAAGCCTTAAAATTTAGGGGAAAAAAAAAAAAAAAAAAAAAAAAACACACAACTTGTTGTTGCCTAAAATGTCAGCCTAGACTGCATGAAAGAGAGAGTGTAAAGGCCCATACACACGGTCAGACTTTTTGACAACATGCAAATTAGCTGTTTCAAGGCGACATCCGACCGTGTGTACGCTACATCGGACAAACTTTTTCGGTTTTCATCGGATTTCTGTTGGCAACAAAAGTCCGATGGAGCAAAGTCCGATCGTGTGTACAGAAAACCATAGGACTTTTGTACAAAGTACAAACACGCATGCTCAGAACCAATGCAAAAGATCAGACAACAATACAGAAGTTGACCAAAGGTGGCGGTAAAGAGCAGAAAAAAAAAAAAAAACACGTGATTTGGTGAAAGTTGGCTGAAAAGTCCTGCCGTCTGTATGCAATACAAGTTCACGGCTGACGCCCTTTGTACAAAAATCCACGGGAAAGTTTGTACAAGTCCGATCGTGTGTATGAGGCTTTACAGACACTCTTAACTTAGGCCCCTTTCACACTGGGGCGATGCAAGCGTCGGCGGTAAAGCAGCGCTACATTTAGCGCTGCTTTACCGTCATTTTGGCAGCGGTATTCGGCCGCTAGCGGGGCGGTTTTAAACCCCCGCTAGTAGCCAAAAAAGGGTTAAAACCACCCCGCGCTATAGCCGCGCTGCCCCATTGATTTCAATGGGTAGGAGCGGTAAATACACCGCTCCAAAGATGCTGCTAGCAGAACTTTTTTTACCGTCCTGCTAGCGCAGTGTTTCTCAACTCTGGTCCTCAAAGCACCCCAACAGGTCATGTTTTCAGGCTTACCGTTATTTTGCACAGGTGATTTAATCCGTTTCACTGCCTTAGTAATTACCACAGCCATTTCATCTAAAGAAAACAGGACCTGTTGGTGCGCCTCGAGGACTGGAGTTGAGAAACACTGTGCTAGCGCACCGCTCCAGTGTGAAAGCCCTCCTGCTTTCACGCTGGAGTGAAAAGACACGCTTTTTTCAGGCGCTATTTTTAGCGCTGTAGCGCCTGAAAAACTATTCAGTGTGAAAGGGGCCTTAGACAACTGCAGGCAGCAACCCTGCTGGGAAGCCAGAGTCCAGTCTGAATAATGTGTCTGGGTTTCAGGCAGTCTGAAACCCAGACGCAAGATTCCAAACCCGAACTGTCCGGGTGAATCCCGGACAGGTGGCAACCCTAGGGCCACACCATGTTTTACCACACCGGGTGACACCAACCCTAGCGACGCCACGGGGCGGGAGCAGCCAGCTCAGGCTCTCAGCGGCTTGCCAAGAGGCTGACCCAGGTGCAGGTCCAGGAATGTGGTCGGATCCCAGACCATATTGCCACGATCTTTCCCCGAGCCTGGACCGGCTCGGTGACGCAAGCGGGTCACAGCGATCCAGAGGAGAACAGCCAAAACTAGCTTTCCACCATACTTTAAAAGCGAATAGATCCTTAGGCTCATTTTGAAAAGCAGAATGCTGGTTGAACAGGAGCTTTGAAGGTTCTCCTTTGGCGGTTCCGGGGAGGGCCGCGTCTTGGCTATTCCTCATCTGGAGACGCTCGCAGTCGTCACCAACACAGATCAGGCAATATGCAAATATTTTCCTAGGTGTGGCTGACTGTAGGGAGCTCCCGGACTTCCAGCACAAACATCTCCCATATCAAAGACTACATCTCTCTGTAACGCTCAGTGCCGGGCGTCTCCAGGATGTTGCGCTCTACACTGAATTTTAAAAAAAAGTTATCTTCAGGGAGACGTCTGCAGAGGGGGATATGGAGGCTGTCGGCGCCCTCAGATGTCATGCCGATTGACTACTTTAGCCCAGATTCATCAAGCTTCATAGGAAGTGCACTTAAAAGTGGCTGTAACCCTTCCATATACCCAGTGAAGTGACGGGTCTCAGGTGATACACAGAGATGAAATAAATCCTCCTACACAAAGTTGTACCCGTTTATCTGCAGCCATTTCTTCTCTACAGCCAGCCATTCAAAATGCAGGGATGAGAAACACAGAGATCAATCCCTCTGTGTTAGTTGTCAACACAGAGCTCTGATCTGTGATTGGACACAGCCGATCAACAGGTTCCGGCCACGAATCATTGGCCAGGACTTGCTGGCAGACTCCCGCTATTCACAGCGGGTGCCGGTGGGCACACCTTCCAACTTTTTGAAATGGAAACGAGGGACACCTATTAGAAAAAGTATGTAGCTAGCTAGAGAGAGATAGATAGATAGATAGATAGATAGATAGATAGATAGATAGATAGATAGATAGATAGATAGATAGATAGATAGATAGATAGATAGATAGATAGATAGATACACCCCCTGCCACGCCCCCTTAACATCTTGCCGACCGCCCCACATACATTTACTGTGGGGGCGGCGGCTCTTCTGCGCAGAACAACTTACAGGTACGCAATTCTGCACTTCCGGGCGTGCACACGCGATGCCTGCGACCTGCTCCCGCTGTGATTGGACGCAGCAGGAGCCAATCAGCAGGTCCGGCAGACTCGATGTCCACTGGTACCTGGCGACCCTTCGCGAGAGGCTCAGAATAGTGGTCAGCATATGTAAACAAAGCAGATTGTCATTCTCGTAGCAGAAACACAGGATCTCTACCTCCCCTACTAAGCAAAAATATATTTTAATAAATAAAAATCCTGTAAATCTATCCCATAGTTTGTAGACGCTATAACTTTTGCAAACCAATCAATATAGGCTTATTGGGATTTTTTTTTACTATTTTTTCAAATTTTTCCGAAGTTACAAATTTATTTTAAATAACGAATTTCGAACAGAACGAAAAAGTGCACATGTCTACTTCAAAGTTGCATCAAAGTAGTATTCAAGTCACATCAAGTCACCAGGTGGTCGCAGTAGTGTGAACCAAGCCTAAGGCCCCTTTCACACCCAAGCTTTTTTTCAGGCACTACAGCGCTAAAAATAGCGCCCGTAATGCGCCTGAAAAAAGCGGGTGCTTTCACTCCAGTGTGAAAGCCGGACACCGCGGGGATACTGCGGTAATACCGCCGGCAAAGCGCCGCTGCAGCAGCGCTTTGCGGGGGGGGGGGGGTGGGGTTAAAACCACCACCGAATACCGCGGCTAAAACGACGGTAAAGCAGCGCCATAAAAAAGTGCTGCTTTACTGCCACCGCCCCAGTGTGAAACCGGCCTTCTACAACTTGTCCCACAATTTGGGACAGCAAAGTAGCATGACAAGACGTTCCCCATGATTTCCAATGACAGCCATTCATATTAGTACGACTTCAAAGTAGTCCCTGCACTACTTTGGTCCGATTTTGATGCCACTGACAAAGGGATTCCATGAAATCGTGGCAAAATCGCGCGTCTTTGAAGTCGCACAAGTGTGTGTGTGTATATGTATATATATATATAAATATAATGTGTGTATGTGTATATATATATATATATATATATATATATATATATATATATATATATATATATATATATATATATATATATATATATATAAAGTGGGGGGGGGGATGCAGAGAGACCATAAGCCGCCACTTGCAAAAATTCAATAAAAAAGGTCAGTATTAAAAAAAATAAAAAAAAATAATAAGTGGTACTCCCCCCTCCCTCCTGAAGCTTTTAATCCGACCCATTTATGAGAAACCATTCACGGTGTGTTTAACAATCCCAGCAGCGCAGTGGATTAACGAGCCGCCAGTTAACCCTCGCATCACCGGCAGCTGCCTCCGCCGCAGTGCAATCTCTGGCTTTTATTAAAAAAAAAAAAAAAAAAAAGGGGGGGGGGGGTGGTAATCACGGCTCCCTCCCGGAGGATTACACTAATGTTATCATTGGATTGGTTTTTCCTCCTCTGTAGAAGATGACCCCTGCGATCACCTGCGCCCAGCCTGCAATCTCCGTCTGCCGTCCCTGCGAGTTCTGCAATGCAGAGGGGATGCAGTGCTTTTGGCAGAAGCTGTCAATCAGCGAAGCAATTGCAGGAAACATCTTTTTATTTTTTTCTCCTTCTGCAGCCAACTGCAACTGGGGGCTGCGATTCCCGAGCAGCTCAGCCGCCGCGGCCTCTTCTTCCTGTAAATGACAGTCTGAGGGCTCATTTACTAAAACTGGGGGAGTGCAAAATCTGGTGCAGCTCTGCATAGAAACCAATCAGCTTCCAGGTTTTTACACTAGGTTCCTACCGATGCGTTTTTGCTGGTCGCTTTTGCGTGGGCAACGGCAGCCCATTCAAATGAATGGGCTGCCGTGCCTGCATTTCTGCAATGGAAAAAAAAAAAAGGGGGAGGTGCATGCACCTTTTTAAAAAATGCAGCTGCAAAGAAACTGCATGGTCTCTTTGACCATGCGATTTCCCCACACTGCAATTTCACGTGTGGTGGTGTCATTCAGAATAAATGGCAGTCCCGCGCCTTTCCACAGAGCAGCGAGTTTTCACTGCGGGTGGGTTGCTGGTATCCCTGCGATTCGGTGTGAATCAAGCCTTGGCCCCCGTTCACACCAGTGCGATTTGTCATGCGATTTGGAACTGACAAATCGCACCGGTGTGAACGGGGGCTAAGGCCCGATTCACATCGAATCGCAGCGACACCTGCAACCCAGCCGCAGTGAAAAGTCGCACCCCATTGTTGGCAATGCAACCGCTCAAATAGCTGCAACCTAAAAAGGTTCCTGCACTACTTTATGATTTACGATTTCATTGCGACTGGCATAGACTTCTGTTGTATGAAGTTGCAATGCCGCCGTGAAATTGGACAATGCAAATCTCACTGTTGTGCGGATAAAGTAGTGCGATTTCAAAGCCGCACCAATGCATATGGAGGCTTAGCCCCCGTTCAACATTGAATGCGGTTTTGAAATCGCACCATTTCAAAGCCGCATTTCAGCGCAACTTGAAAAAGACATCTGTGCAGCTTCATGCACAGCTGTCTATGGAAGTCGCACCCGAAATAGCCAAAAGCAGTGCAGGATCGCAAAGTCGGCGTCGCACAGATTGGAGCGGTGCCGGGAATAGGCTGCGACCTGTGAAATCGCATGACAAATTTCCAATGCGAACGAGGGCTTATTCTCAAAGCTTAATTGAACAAGCTGCAGTTAGAAGCTGATTGGCTCCCATGCACAGCTGCTCCAGATTTTGCAAAGGTTTTAGTAAATCAACCCCAGTGTGTTGGCATTCATTGTGAATGGCGCTGCGATGCTTGTGACACCGCAGCGCGTCACAATCGCACATACCGTACGCTGCGATTCGCTACATTTAAAAAAAAAAAATTAAAAAAAATTCTTAATTTTTGGGTATAAAATTTTGCAAACAGGTAATGAAGCTGCACTGATGAGTCGGCGCTGATCATCAGGACAGATAGATCGCAGATTGCTGCATTTTTAAAACTGCACCAAAAAAAAAAGGCACCCCCTGCACTAAAATGCATTGAAAATACATCAAAAATGCACCCGCAGTTGCAGTTTCTGAGTCACATGTCCATGTTTCACAGACGCAAACTGACTTCAGGCAACCACATAATGCACCCGAAACACAGAATAAAGGCATATGCGTTTCTTTCCCCAACAGAGCAGTGTGAAAGCATCTGTTGTGGTGCATTCAATGCTGCATTTGTTCATCCAGTCCTGAGATTTACACTGCACTGTCTGGCAGGCCGAGAGACCCGATTTTCCTCTGTTACAGTTGAGTATTACATACAGGTCTTGCTCCACCCCTAGCAAGCGATTGGACAGTGGAGAAGCAGTGGGCTGATGACCTCATCTCCCACTCGCTCTGCTCTCCCCTCCTACCGGCATTCCACTTGTTAGCACATAAGCACTGCAGCATTGATTGATTCCTTGTACTATTTCTCCTTTTCCCCAGTCTAAGCTCTGCTGCACATGGGCTGCAAGAGGCCAATACCGGATTAAATTGGGGTACTTACATTATTTGATTAAAAAAAAAAAAAAAAAATGTATACGTTTAACCCCCTTCTGACCATTTAAGGGGACCTCAACTTTGACAGCCAAATCACATGATCCCGTGTTTGGAAGTCAGTGCCTTGGAGTTGTCAGTGGGTGGGCGCAGAGTAAGTGAACATTGCCGATTTCCCCAACCGCCTGCCCTCAAACTACCCCCTCGCTTGCTGGAGTCGCAGGGTACTTTTTACTAGTTTTATTAGTTTAGCGGGGCTGTATGTATGTATGTATGTATGTATGTATGTATGTATGTATGTATGTATGTATGTGGCTCCGCCCACCAGCTGCATCATGCATTTACAGGGGTCTATGAAAGGGAAGACTACAAGTCCCATCTTCCACTGCAGTAGAGATGGTGACATCACCGAACTTACAGTCCATTCTTTACTTCCTCCAGCCCCCATAGTGCTGTTCATCAGGGCCGGGACAAGGGGTGGGCAGCTGCCCTTGGCACTGTGGTATCATGTGAAGGGGGGCAATGAATTGTTCTCAGAGCGGAAAAGGATTTGTGCTAGGAGGGGGGGATTTGTTGTAAAAAGTGGTGATGTGTGCTAGGAGGGCAAAATTTTTTCTTTGGGGGGGGGGGGGTGAATGGAGGAGGAGGTTTGTGCTGGTAGGGATGAAGATGTGTAATTGGAGGGGGGAATTTGTGGGGTAGAGGATTTGTGCTGGTGGTAGGGATGATTGGGGGGGGTGGGGGGGGGGGGGGTATTTGCGCTAGGGGGGGGGGGAGGGGTATTTGAGGGGTAGAGAATTTGTGCTAGCAGGGATGATTGGGGGGGGGGTTGTGTATTTGCGCTATGAGGGGTAGAGGATTTGTGCTGGTAGGGATGATTGGGGGGGTGTATTTGCACTATGAGGGGGGATTTTAGGGGTAGAGGACTTGTGCTGGTAGGGGAGGGGGTGTATTTGCGATATGAGGGGGTAGAGGACTTGTGCTGGTAGGAAGGATTGGGGAGGAGGGTGTATTTGCGCTATGAGGGGGGGATTTGAGGGGTAGAGGATTTGTGCTGGTAGGGATGATTGGGGGGTGTATTTGCACTATGAGGGGGGGGGGGGGGTGCGGGGGGGGGGGGGGGTGAGGGGTAGAGGATTTGTGCTGGCAGGCATGATTGGGGAGTGTATTTGCGCTAGGAGGAGGGATTTGAGGGGTAGAGGACTTGTGCTGGTTTGGAGGATTGGGGGGGGGGGGGGTGTATTTGTGCTAGGATTTGTGCTGGCAGAGTATCTGTGCTAGGAGGGGGGGTTTGAGGGGTAGAGGACTTGTGCTGGTTTGGAGGATTGGGGTGGGTGTATTTGTGCTAGGAGGGGGGAGGATTTGTGCTGGCAGGGTATCTGTGCTAGGAGGGGGGGGGGGGGGTTGAGGGGTAGAGGACTTGTGCTGGTAGGGATGATTGGGGAGGGGGGGGGAGGGGGGGGGGGATTTCATACGGGCATTGAAAATGGCCAGTTGGGTCGGCCCATTAATGCCACTCAAAATTGTTAAAATAGGGAGCGGATGGGGCTGTACACATTGCAGTGGAGTTGCACATGAGGGTTTGTCATATAGAGAAGATGCTGTTCCATGTAAATCAGACTTCCTGATAAATGTAATTTTAGTTGTAATTATGATATAAAATAGATGAAAATAATTCTCCTATTTTAGTAAATCTCCCCCAATGCCCGAATGCAAAAAATAGAATAAATACAAAAACGCTCTGCCACATGTATGGCTTTATTTTATTTTTTATGGTTGAACTGGATGGACTCGTGTCTTTTTTTCAACCTAACTATGTAACTATGTAACTATGGCTGTTGTCTCTGAAACATGGCACTGTAATTTAGTTTTTTTTGGCATAACAATTGCCTCATCTTTGGAGTGTGGGTTTGTAGTTTTGAGGTGTTTTGCTGCACTCCGGGTTGTGGTACTGAAAAGATCACAGGTTATAATATATTACTTGTTTTGACACTGTTGAGTTGAAATTTCTTATATTTTGGACACAGTGCATTGTAGTCCTGAAAATACATTTTACAAGCTAATCTATGTGACCCTTTTTGCCACTGTTTGGCCTTTTCTATCAAGTTGATCTAGTTAATCTCTCCCTTTTACATTGCTGCCCAGAGTGCTTATCAAACTGCTTACAAACACTCCAACCACTGTGCGATATGTTTGGCTGTTGTCTCTGAAACATGGCACTGTTATTTTTTGTTAGTTCAACATAACAACTGCCTCATCTCTGGACTGGAGTGTATATTTGTGTTTTTTAGATGTTTTGGTGCACTCTGGGTTGACATTTTGTTATATTTTGAACAAAATGTAGTTTGGTACTGAAAAGAAGATAATAAGTTATAATATATGACGTATCTTAACACTATTTGGCAATTTCTATGAAGTTGATAGCTTTAGCTTTCTTTTTTAAAATGTGTATACTTTTTGATAGATGCTAGCTATATTGCCTCTGCTATTTCCACAGCTCAATTATGGCCCATCACTGCGACACAAAAATATAAGTTGTCTTTGTTACCTAATAAAGACTTTTTATCAGTGGTGAATGATGGTACATTGTTTTTTTTGGGGGGGGGGGGGGGGGGGCACAAACAATCCACAGGTCGCCAGTGACACCCCCCCACCGGGTAGGTCGAGTCACAGGCAACAGTCACCAGAACGGCACTTACCCTATCTAGGTCACGGGCAGCGCTTCCTCCGGGTGGCAGGCAGCGGCTTCACCCTGCATATCCTCCTCCTTGACTTCAGCTGCTTCCCCAGCATCTCCTCCCTCCTGCTCCTCAGCAGCCAAAAGGATCGCTTCTCCACTCGGCCAATCGGGTGACACGCTTCCTGATTGGCCAGGAGGAAAATCAGGAAGACAATAGCGAGTATTAATTCACTATTATCACACAACTGGGTGGGCTCTAGACTGGTGATCAGTGAGTAAAAAGCTGTAAAAAGCTCTTCAGCGACAACTTCCCTGTGAGGAGAGGAGAGCTGATTGCCTAGAAACCGACTGTTTGTTTACATCACATGACGGCCGTGATTGGACACGGACGTCATGTGATCAGGAGGGCCAATCACAGAGCCCCCCCTGCCAATCTAAGATGCACCCTGTCCGGGTGACACGAGCGCATCGGGATCGCGCAGCTGTGTGGTAACACGCGCGCAATCCCGCTCCTTCTGAGGAACGTACTTGAAAGTCCGCTCAGAAGGAGGAAGCTCCCACCTGGCTGTACATATGCAGTGGTAGTGACCATGCCCTTTTTTGCGATACAGCACTGCGTTGCATTAACTGACAAATTGCGCGGTACTGTGACGATGTACCAAAACGATGTATCAAAAAAAGTTGATGTCCCCTTTTTTCCGAAAATTTAAGCTTTCTTTTGGTGGTATTTGATCACCTCTTCGGTTTTTATTTTTTGCGCTATAAACTAAAAAATGCTGACAATTTTGGAAAAAAAAAAAATATTTTTTACTATTTGCTATAATAAATATCCAAAAAAAAAAACGAATTTCTTCATCAGTTTAGGCCGATATGTATTCTACATATTTCTGGTAAAAAATAAATCGCAATAAGCGTATATTGATTTGTTTGTGTAAAAGTAATAGCGTCTACAAAATAGGGATAGATTTATGGCACTTTTCTAATTATTTTTTTGTAATGGTGATGATCAGCGATTTTTATCAGGATTGCAAAATTGCGGCGGACAAATCGGACACTTTTGAGACTTTTTTGGGACCATTGACATTTATACAGCAATCAGTGCTATAAAAATGCATTGATTACACTAGGGGTCGATCAAGGGGTTATGTGTGTTCCCTGGGAGGTTTTTCTAACTGTGGGTGGGAGGGGACTGACAGGGAGTAGAGAGAGATCGCTGTTCCTGATCACTAGAATCAGACAATCTCTCTCTACTCCCCTGACAGAACGGGGATCTGTTTGTTTACATTGACAGATCCCGGGTTCTGGGTCTCTGTGGAGCGATCGTGGGTTGGCGGCATGCATCGCAGCCGCCGGGCCGAGCGCCCACTGTATCTATTGCATGAAGTGATGTACAGCTACGCCGATTAGCGTAATTGAACCGACCTGCCGCAGTATAATGACGGCGGCTGGTTGGCAAGTGGTTAACAAAATTTTCAAAAAGTTTTTTCCAAAATTTTATAACAGAAAGTTTTTTTCAAAATGTTTGTTTTTTGTTTGTTTAGCAAAAACATAAAAACCCCAATGGTGATTAAATACCACCAAAAGAAATCTCTGTTTGAGAAAAAAAATGTCATATGTGTAATGTACCCATGTAGCATGACCGCGCAATTGTCATTCAAAGTGCGACAGCACTGAAAGCTGAACATTGGCATGGGCAGAAAGGAGGTGAATGCAGTACCCGGTATCGAAGTGGTTAAAGATTGCTTTTAACACTTAACTTTGTTGTCAATCGATATAAAAACTTGAATTAAACTGAGTTTTTAGGTTCTATTCAAGACCGGGCAGGAATGGCGGGGACATGAATGAGGACAGGGAAGTGACAAATGTTTATCTTCCCCAATGACAGGGTCAGTCATGGCTGCCAGGCTTGGCTCCCCCCTGTCATGGTGCCTTCCCTCCTGTCACACAGTTGGTATGACACCATTACACTGTGGCAGGCTTATGTAATGTGTTTTATTGTGAAGCCATGCTCTGGTGCTGCACACTTCCCCGTCACCTCAGGGGTTAACCATGGAGCCGTTTGTGCACATGGACTCAGCTTTTTTTTTTTTTTCCTGTCAGGGAGGCAGCGCCGTGCACAAAGCGCGGGAACAGCCCTCCCGCCTTCTCCCTACACACACACAGTACAGGGACTATATTCCTGCGCGGAGGGTTACACGCGCTCAGCCTAGCAAGGGGGCTGGCTCTTACGTGCTGTGTGAGGAGCGCGATGATTGGTCGGTGGGACCCTGCAATGGTTTCCCGCTTGAAAGGAGCCCCGCCATTGGACGCGCTGTACCTGCAATGCGTCAAGTGTTGGTGGTGGCAGCAGTAGCAGCAGCCGGCTGTGTGTGCTGGAGGATGCTCTGTCACTCAGGTTGTGGCGGTCTCCTGACTGAGAGCTGCTGCTTTGGAGCTCCACGTTCAGTGAGAAATCAGCCCCAGGGGTGCCAATGGTGATCAGAGTGCACTGAGCTGACCTGTACTGGTCAATGAAGTCCCTCAGAGGTGCACATGACACACCTTAGTGACCTGTCCTGTGTGCAAACACGGACACCACTGCCTGGTGACACATTTATATGATAAAGGAATGTAAATAAAGAAGAGTCATAAGAAGTTAGAGAATTAACATAAAAAATAAACACACAATAAGCCAGTGAAAATAAATAAATAATGGAAAAACAATAAATAAAATAAAAAGCAAAATTAATAAATGTAAACACAAAAGCTAAAATAATACATAAAAGAACTGAAGAAAAGGCAACAATAAACTAAAATGTAAAAAAAAGCCAAATGAAGTAAGAGGATAATTGGAAGAAAAAGTAAAAAAAAAAAAAAAACAGTAAAAGTAATAAATAAATGCAAAAATAAAATACACTGATCAGCCATAACTTTATGACCACTGACAGGTAAAGTTAACCCCTTTGAGGCTGTGCTGTAACTGAATGACTGCTACAGTGCAGCCACACTTTGCCAGGAGGCTGTCATATGATGTCCTGTGCTCACCCATTGGCAGTGATCTGTGATCGCTGCGTCCTTAGGAGATCGTGATAAAGAGCCAATCACATCGGCTCTTTTTCCTGTGTCCAAACAGGATTTGCCGGTTATCGGCAATCCTCTCCTCGCGCTGATAGCGCATGAGTAGAGGAGAACCGGTAACCGGCAAATCCACACGGGACATCTGCACTGATCATTAGTGTCCTGATGATCAGTATAGCTCCAACAGTGCCCACCAGTGATGCCAGTCAGTACCTATCAGTGCCCATCATTGCTGCCTATCAGTGCCCATTAGTGCAGATTATTAGTGCCCATCAGTGCAGCCTATCAGTGCCCCTACGGTGCAGCCTATCAGTGCCCCTACGGTGCAGCCTATCAGTGCCCATAGGTGCAGCCTATCAGTGCCCATAGGTGCAGCCTATCAGTGCAGCCTATCAGCGCCCATAGGTGCAGCCTATCAGTGCCCATAGGTGCAGCATATCAGTGCTCATCAGTGCAGCCTCATCATTGCAACCTATCAGTGCCCATCAGTGCAGCCTCATCAGCGCACATCAGTGAAGGAGTAAAATTACTTATTTACAATTATTTACAAACAAAAACTAAGAAAAACTTTATTTTTTTTTAAAAATTTTCGGTCTTTTTAATTTTTTTAGCAAAAAATTAAAATCCCAGTGGTGAATAGATACCACTGAAAGAAAGCTCTATTTGCTAAAAAATGTATTTGGGTACAGCGTTGCATGACTGCACAATTGTCATTCAAAGTGTGACAGCGCTGAAAGTTGGCCTGGGCAGGAAGGTGGTGAAAGTGCCTGGTATGCAAGTGGTTAATAATGGGGATTATCTTTCTACAATGGCATCTGAAACTAGGTGGGATATATTATCCTAGGTTTACACTTCCGCCTTTTGTGCAGGCCATGTTTGCGCATGCACGGCAGCCCATTCAAAAGAATGGGCTGCCTTGCATGCGTACATTTAGTAGAAAACACCTGTAGTAATTCCCCGAGGTGGTGAGCGGTCGGTGCGATGGTTTGTAGTGTCCTCCTAGCCCTAGCTCCTATCAGTGTTTTTCAACCGGGGGTCCCCAGGGGTTCCGTCACGATCTAACGTTCATCACAAGCAGATCAACGTCAGATGACATCCGCAAACATTTGAAAGGCCGCAGAGGAAACGGACATCATTGTCCTGCACCTGTCGCAGGCAGCCCTCCCCTCCATCCATCCCAGGAGCCTGTGTATGGGTGTGACATCACTCAGGAGGGACGGTAGAGGAGGGAGGGATGAGAATCGGCGCACGAGATACGACTGCGATTCAGCAGCGTCTCTGAGCTACTCTGCATGAGGTTCATGGTAAAAAAACAGCATAGTGCCCTCCAGTTTCCTCCTGCCCACCCCTGTACTATACTTTTCTCTCCTTGCCCCCCGTACTATACTTTTCTCTCCTGGGCCCCCTATACTATACTTTTCTCTCCTGGGCCCCTTATCTGATATAGATATCTGATATCAGTATAGGGGAGCCAGGAGAGAATAGAATAGTATAAGGGGAGCCAGGAGAGAATAGAATAGTATAGGGGGGCCAGGAGAGAACTGCACAGGGGGCCCAGGTGAGAAAATGATAGGGCCTATCTATTTATCTCCTGGGCCCCCTGTACCCCCTGTGCTATTCTCTCCTGCCCCCCCCCCTGTACTATTCTCTCCAGGCCCCCTATACTACTCTCGCCTGGCCCCCCTGTACTATTATCTCAGGGCTCCCATATACTATTCTCTCCTGGCCCCCCTGTACTATTCTCTCCTGGCCCCCTGTACTATTCTCTCCTGGCCCCCCTTTACTATTCTCTCCTGGCCCCCTGTACTATTCTCTCCTGGCCCCCTTTACTATTCTCTCCTGGCCCCCCTTTACTATTCTCTCCTGGCCCCCCTTTACTATTCTCTCCTGCCCCCCTGTACTATTCTCTCCTGGCCACCCTGTACTGTGCTTTCCTGGTCCCCCTATACCAGTGATTGTGAACCTTGGCACCCCAGATGTTTTGGACTACATTTCCAATGATGTTCATGCACTCTGCAGTGTAGTTGAGCTTAATGGGAAATGTAGTGCCCCTATACTATTCTCTACTGGCCCCTCTGTACTATTCTCTCCCCCCCCCATACTATTCTCTCCTGCCTCCCCGTACTATTCTCTCCTGGCCCCCTGTACTATTCTCTTCTACCCCCCATACTATTCTCTCCTGCCCCCCCCCCCCGTACTATTCTCTCCTGGCCCCATGTACTATTCTGTTCTGGTCCCCCCTATACTGTTCTCTTTTGGCACCCCTGTACTATTCTCTCCTGGCCCCCCTGTACTATTCTCTCCTGCCCCCCTGTACTATTCTCTCCTGGCCACCCTGTACTGTGCTTTCCTGGTCCCCCTATACCAGTGATTGTGAACCTTGGCACCCCAGATGTTTTGGACTACATTTCCAATGATGTTCATGCACTCTGCAGTGTAGTTGAGCTTAATGGGAAATGTAGTGCCCCTATACTACTCTCTACTGGCCCCTCTGTACTATTCTCTCCCCCCCCCCCATACTATTCTCTCCTGCCTCCCCGTACTATTCTCTCCTGGCCCCCTGTACTATTCTCTTCTACCCCCCATACTATTCTCTCCTGCCCCCCCCCGTACTATTCTCTCCTGGCCCCATGTACTATTCTGTTCTGGTCCCCCCTATACTGTTCTCTTTTGGCACCCCTGTACTATTCTCTCCTTGCCCCCTATACTATTCTCTCCTGGACCCTCTGTACTATTTTCTCCTGACTCCCCTGTACTATTCTCTCCTGGCCCACATGTACTATTCTCTCCTGGCCCACATGTACTATTCTCTCCTGGTCCACATGTACTATTCTCTCCTGGCTCCCATATACTACATACCTCCCAACATTTTTGAGATGGGAATGAGGGACACCTACCAGCAAATGTATGCAGGCATTGATAATCGTCTGTCTGCTTGATAATCCTTATCTTCGATACAAGTGCAGTATTCGGTTGTCACGATCTATTCATTATCCAATTTGATTGTTGATAGTGTGATCATTATGCTCATAGGCATTCTTTGTTAAAGTATACAAGTTTTTGTATGTGTTCCGGTATTTTAATCTTGTAATAAATTTTGTTAAAATCTTTTTATAAATTTTGTTGTGTTATGCCTACAAAGTCCATTATTCCAGAAAAATTCTCTCATTTTATATGCTTCTTCAGGTGTCCTTAATCATAGACTCAACAACGCACGGCGGCAGTACCCTTTAGAGCAGCCCGGTGGCGCTATTAATTGGTGGAGGTTTTGAGTCGGGGAGATCCTGGCGGGTCAATAGCGGGGGGCACCTGGATAGGTCATCAGCTCTCTGTATTTAAATTTCTACATAAACGGCACGTCTGCACTGACTCACACAGCCTTCCATTTACAATATCACCCGCCTCTCGCCTCTTTCAACGCTAATTCTCATTTCCTGAGTAATGACAACTTTTTTTTTTCCTGCTGTGCGGGAATCAGCAACAAGTCAGCGACCAGACTAGACATCTTTCCTAATGAAATACTGAGGCTGCAGCTGCATTTCGGATTAGCATCCCTCACAAGCAAGAGGTTTAACCTTTAATCAAAGTGATACAACTTACCCTTTGGCCCGTTAAAGCGGAACTAAACCCTTCAATCCTTTTCAGCCATCTTGTCCTCTGTTTGATGTGTAACTGCCATAGTGCTGCACATGGGATCAGTTATGACTCCAGCCATTTGATGGCATGACAGTTTGGTTGAGAGCACAACCAATGTGACAGTTAGCATTTCTGGCTAACTGTTTTTTGAAACCATTAAATTGATGGGCTTAGTTACGCTTTAAATGGGTTGATTTAACAGAAGTAAAGTCCCGTAACCTATCACCACTGGCGTAACATATGGGTGAGCACAATGGGTGGGCCCTAATGTCGACCGTATGCATTTGCATCAGCTGTCTGTCAGCACAGTGACTGAGCTGCTATCAACAGTTCCATAAAAAGAAGAGTTGATGCCCCTGAAGAGTGGCATTATGCCATGAAACGCGTCGGTATTATACAGATGCATCATGTTTTACTTTCAGCACCAAACCTTGGGTTTTAAAGATTCCATCTCTTGGAGGATGAGCTTTTTAACAATGCCATTATAAGTCGATATTTACATGTTTATGGTTTGCAACATGCTTTTTACGTGTTTACTATATTTGTATGTACTTAATGTTGCATGCTCCTGCTGTGTGTTGTAGACAATAAACACATCCATATTACATTGTTTCATTGTCGAGTGTCTTCATACACACCTCATCTAAAGTCCCAACCCTCCTTTTTATGTACCAGATTGTCAGAAACCATGAAATCAGCCCGAGACAGAAGTACAGTTAAATCACACTTGTTTAATAATAAAAGTAAAAAGAACAAACGTAGTCAAAACATAGCCAAAGTTCAGTAACCGGAACGGATAGTCAGCCAAGCCAGAAGTCAGGGATCAATGTAGTGGAACAGCAAGCAGGATCTGGAGCCAGAAGGGATGTCAGCAAAGCAAATATTGAACAGGATCGCAGGAGATAGTTTCTGTGATGTGACCAAAGCGAAAGGCAGAGATCCTCTGGACTGGATGGCAGGACTGAGGAGCAGGATATCATCAACAGCTGAGTAACTGTGGAGAGATAGGAGCTGGCAATTAGCCTACAGCTGAGCAGCCAGCTCAGAGAAGAAAGGGCTGAGCCCAGCCCTGACACAGATTTAGGGATGGATAGGAATGGTCACATATGTGTCATTTAAAGTCCCCCACAAAAAACTCTTTCGCTAGGGCCGTCCAGCACCCCAGGGAAAATATGTCAAACTGCGCTCCCCCTTCCCTTTGGGCGTCCACATCCCTGCAATCAACCATTGAGCCCAGGGCGGCCGCCCCCTCCTGCCCACCCCTTGTCTCAGCCCTGGTTCCTGGTCACTGTTTATGACCAGGAGCGAGTGGGCGGAGCTTCTGATCATGTGACCACTTCAACAGTTAGTCACAGTAGCCACATGATCAGGAACTCCACCTCCCATCTTTCAAAACCCCCTCATAGAACCGGCACCTAAATAAACTTAAAGCTGAACTAACCCCTCCTATCCTATACAGCCAAGGAAGCTGCCATCTTAGCCTCTGTTTTATCTGCAGTTGCCATGATGCTGCACATGGGATCAATTATCACACCAGCCATTTGATAGCTTGAAAGTTCGGTTGAGAGTGCTAGTAACTGTGACAGTTATCATTCACGGCATGCTTTGAAGGATACAGTTAAAGTGGAACTAAACCCTCCTATCCTTTACGGCTGAAGAAGCGGCTATCATGTGTCTGCATGATCTGCAACTGCCATTAATGCTGTGCAAGTGATCAGGTATGACACCAGACATGCAATGGTTTGACAGTTTGGTTGAGAGCAAAAGCAAATGTGACAGTTAGCAATCCCGGCATGCCGGGAATGCAACTGTTTTTTAAGACCGTTAAATCCTTGGGTTTAGTTCCATTTTAAATCTGTCCTATTTAACATCTCTTTGCCTTATATTGTATAAAAACATACCTGCCATTCACGTTGTTGCAACCACTATTTCTGTTTTGGTGACCTGCACTCCTGAAGGGAAGCTCTGCTTGTCTGCCTCCTCTCCCCCTCCGCTGCCACATTTGGCAATTTGTGTGGGGGAGCGGGTACCTGGTTTTGACAAGTACCTGGTTTTGACAGGTACCCGCTCCCACTTCTGTCTCTATTCGCCATGGCAAACTGAGCCCGAAGTTTTTCACCCCCTCTCCCCCCCCCCGCAGCCGGGCCCATTTACAAGGCGCAGCATGATTTGCGCATGCGCAGTGGGTTTCCCTTAATCAAGATGGCAACGCCAGCACCCGAGAGCCGATTTGAGAATCGGCTCGGATGAGGACACTGCTGGATGCCTGGACAGGTAAGTGCCTTAATAGTAAAAGTCAGCATGCCGGGAATGCTGACTGTCACATTTGCTTGTTCTCTCAATCAAACTGTCAAACCATCAAATGGCTGGTGTCCTAACTGATCACATGTGTAGCACCATGGCAGTTGCAGGTGAATCAGAGGCCAAGATGGCAGCTTCCTTGGCTGAAAAGGATGATAGGGTTTAGTTCCACTTAAATTTTCTATAGAGTGACCATTGTGCATCCATGTAACCGCGCATGCTTGATCTGTAGGTGGGACAGTGTGATCACATCGCGCTGCGCAAATCCAGGTGTCACGGCAGAGAGGCGTGCGTCAGCATGCAAATTTGTTTGTTGACAACCGTGCTATGTTAAAGGGACAGGTGTCACCAAGGAACAGGAAGTGTGGCCTTAATATAGATGGGGAATTTTAGCGCAACAGAAGACAGACAGGTCACATAATTGGAACCAGATAGTGAGTAACACAAGATAAGCAACATTATAGGATTAAAAAACTTGTATCCTTTACATACACTTTCAACCTCCTGCTTAGCAGATGCAGCAAAATCGCAGACGTGAATCCTTTATGTTTACCCGAGAAAACACCCCTGGAGGTCATTACCATGGGAATCGGGAGCTCTGCATGGTGCAGACATGATACTGAGCAATGTACAGCCATGGGGGACGATGACAGACAGGCGTGAGATAACGAGCTGGGAGAGCGCCAGAGCCTGGAGTGCCTTTCTTTGTTATAATGACAGCAACGCATGCGGAAAAACCTGTTCTGTCACTTGAAATGTGAGCCCCATGAAGAGGCCCTGTCATCACTGGCTTGATGTCTCTGTTCTTCTGCACTGCAGTATCAAAATAAACTCCCCTTCCCTTCACAAAATAAACCCCCCCTTCCCTTCACAAAATACACCCCCCTTCCCTTCACAAAATACACCCCCCTTCCCTTCACAAAATACACTCCCCTTCCCAAAATACACCCCCCCACCCCCCACCCCCTTCCCTTCACAAAATACACCCCCCTTCCCTTCACAAAATACACTCCCCTTCCCTTCACAAAATACACCCCCATTCCCTTCACAAAATACACCCCCCCTCCCTTCACAAAATACACCCCCTTCCCTTCACAAAATACACTCCCCTTCCCTTCACAAAATACACCCCCTTCCCTTCCCAAAATACACCCCCATTCCCGTCACAAAATACACCCCCCCTCCCTTCACAAAATACACCCCCCCCTTCCCTTCACAAAATACACCCCCCTCCCTTCACAAAATACACTCCCCTTCCCTTCACAAAATACACTCCCCTTCCCTTCACAAAATACACCCCCCTTCCCTTCACAAAATACACCCCCCTTCCCTTCACAAAATACACCCCCTTTCCCTTCACAAAATACACCCCCTTCCCTTCACAAAATACACACCCCTTCCCTTCACAAAATACACCCCCATTCCCTTCACAAAATACACCCCCCCTTCCCTTCACAAAATACACCCCCTTCCCTTCACAAAATACACCCCCTTCCCTTCACAAAATACACTCCCCTTCCCAAAATACACTCCCCTTACCTTCACAAAATACACCCCCCTTCCCTTCACAAAATACACTCCCCTTCCCTTCACAAAATACACCCCCATTCCCGTCACAAAATACACCCCCTCCCTTCACAAAATACATCCCCCTTCCCTTCACAAAATACACTCCCCTTCCCTTCACAAAGTACACCCCCTTCCCTTTACAAAATACACCCCCATTCCCTTCACAAAACACCCCCCCCTTCCCTTCACAAAATAAACCCCCCTCCCTTCACAAAATACACCCCCATTCCCTTCACAAAATAAACCCCCCTTCCCTTCACAAAATACACCCCCTTCCCTTCACAAAATACACCCCCCCTCCCTTCACAAAATACACCCCCTTCCCTTCACAAAATACACCCCCATTCCCTTCACAAAATACACCCCCTTCCCTTCACAAAATACACCCCCATTCCCTTCACAAAATACACCCCCCTTCCCTTCAAAAAATACACCCCCTTCCCTTCACAAAATACACCCCCTTCCCTTCACAAAATACACCCCCATTCCCTTCACAAAATACACCCCCCCCTTCCCTTCACAAAATACACCCCCATTCCCTTCACAAAATACACCCCCATTCCCTTCACAGACAACTGTCTTTCAATTATGCTCCTGCATTGTCACCCTATAACATGGAGACTACAAGCTTTACGGGATAATCACTGTCTAGATTCACATTAGCTGTAACGTAAATCTGTAGTAGGTGGGAAGAAAAATTCTGGTGTATACTAATAAGGATTTAGCCTACATTCCTCAGTACGGTGAAAGCGTGTTGGAACAAGCGAGTGAGATCAAGCACCGCCAAAGGGATCAATAGTAAATCATTGATAAAAATCAATAAGGAATGTTAAAAGCTACAATGTCAATTTTTTTCTAAATATCCAAAATAAGGGCATCAAAAAGAGAAATAACGCCCCTCCTGCTGCCTATGTGGTCAACCTCTGCTGTCTTCATGAGCTCCACTGGCTGGAGGGTCTTCAGTATCTAAGCAGACATCTCCATGAGGCGTAGGGACTTTAACACTTATTCGTTCGAAAGGACGAAGAAACCAAAATCATTCAATGACCCAACTCACTCTGGAGAGGCTGCTTATGTGAAAGGTGTAAGGCCCTGTCACTGTAAAAATGTTGGGGAAAGTTACACAGGGATTGTACATAGGCAGAGTACGGGACTCCAGAATGTATGTTCTGAGCAGAAAAAGGTATTTTTTGATCTTTCTCTGAATTTTGTAACACCCCCTGGATCAGGGTCTGTAGCCTGAAGACTTCAAAGTGCTTTGGGTGGGAAGAAGTTTCCAACCCAGTGTTTGGCTCTCATTAAAGACCAGCAGGGTGTGTGTCCAGGTGCACACAGTCCGTATAATGAAGGCTTGAGGATAGCTCAGGGCTCTCATATTGGAGACAGGGGGTCTCCATCAGGGTTCAGAGGAGCCACCCGCCAGGAGTCGGGAGACAGGAGGTCTCTGCAAGGGGTCAGAGGTGCCACCCGCCAGGAGTCAGGACACAGGAGGTCTCAGCCAGGGGTCAGAGGTGCCCTAGCCAGCAGTCGGGAGACAGGAGGTCTCCGCCAGGGGTCAGAAGACAGGAGGTCTCCGCCAGGGGTCAGAGGTGCCCAAGCCAGGAGTCGGGAGACAGGAGGTCTCCGCCAGGGGTCAGAAGACAGGAGGTCTCCACCAAGGGTCAGAGGTGCCCAAGCCAGGAGTCGGGAGACAGGAGGTCTCCATCAGGGGTCAGAGGTGCCCCAGTCAGGAGTCGAGGCACAGGGTGCCTCAGCCAGGGGTCAGAGGTGCCCCACCCTGGAGTCGGGAGACAGGAGGTCTCCGCAAGAGGTTAGGAGAAATGAGGTCTCCGCCAGGGGTCAGAGGAACCCCAGCCAGGAGTTGGGAGACAGGAGGTCTCAGCTAGGGTTCAGAGGTGCCCCAGCTAAGAGTAAAGAGAGAGGAGGTCTCCGCCAGGGGTCAGAGGTGTCCCAGCCAGGAGCCGTGAGACAGGAGGACCAGGGGTCAGAAGACAGGAGGTCTCCACCAGGGGACAGAGGTGCCCCAGCCAGTAGTCGAGACACAGGATGTCTCAGCCAAGGTCAGAGGTGCCCCAGCCAGAAGTCGGGAGACAAGAGGTCTCTGCCAGAGGTTAGGAGACAGGTGGTCTCTGCCAGGGGTTAGAGGTGCCCCAGCCAGGAGTCAGTAGACAGGAGGTCTCAGCCAGGGACCAGGTGTGTCCAACCAGGAGACAGGAGGTCTTGTCCCAGGAGTCAGGTGGGCTTCTACTGAGGGGATCCTGTTGTATGTTTTGGATCTTCAGCATCTGACACACTTCTGGGTGTCGTATTCCTGGTCGTCCTGCTGGATGCTGTGGTTCTTTCTTCTGGCCGTTACGTCGCTGCCATGTGCTGTAGTGATGTAGAGGCCACAGTCAGGAACCACAATGATCAGAGGGGGACCAGACATTCGAAATCCCATGAAGTGATGGAATGTTGAAGTTTTATCAGCTAGTGGAGTTAATGAAGACAGCGAAGGTCGTGGCAGAGTTAACATTGCAGCATCTAGGGGGTGGTAGTCCCTCATTTTATTTACCGCAAACTGGCACCAGTCATAGCCATCAGGATTGCCCTACCCTCCACCAAGGGTTTGCTGGACAAAAGGGGTACAGTGGAGGTTGTTAACAAGCAGCAGACAAGAGAGTTGTCAGGTCCAGGCAGAGGTCAAGGTAGGTTGTAGACAAGAAAGTAGTCAGACAGAGGTTGAGGCAGGCAGAAAAGTCAAGTTCAGGCAGAAGTCGAGGCAGGCAGCAAACAAGAGCATAGTCAGGTCCAGGCAAAGGTGAAGGCAAGTGGTAGTCAAGAAAGTAGTCAGGTCAGACAGAGGTTGAGACAGTAAGAAAAGTAGTCAAGTCCAGGCAGAAGTCAAGGCAGGCAGCAGAAAAGAGAGTAGTCAGGTCCAGGCAGAGGTCAAGGCAGGCAAGAAAGTAGTCTGGTCCAGGCAGGCAGCAAGCAAGAGAGTAGACAGATGCATACAGAGGGCATAGCAGGCAGCAAGCAAGAGAGTAGTCAGGTCATTAATAACTAGTGCAAAAACACTCCTATGGCCACATCTGTAAACTATGGATATAGAAACAAAAAGGGGGGGGGGGGGGGGGGGGCCTTGGTCGGACTTTAGAGGCACATTGGACGATAATGTAGTTAAAAATGTTTTTTTATTTATACAAAATACAATTGTGCAATAGAGCAGGACACAATAAGCATTAAAATCGTGCAGAATAAGTTGTAAATATGAAAAACAAGGCGCAAAATGTAACATTGCACCATGTAGACGTAGTGAGCCTCTGTGCGTCAACCCGTTTCGCTGTTTTGCTTCGTCAGGACAAAATCAGTTTTTTTTTTAGAGAAACAGGTCTCATGATCTTGTCAGCATAAAAACGTACGCAGATGAAGACAGATAAACTTCCAGATGGGCGTCAAATATCACCCATCTGGAAGATAAACTTCCAGATGGGCGTCAAATATCACCATATAGAACACTGTGCTTTCCAAATGTTTGTAAACATGTGGTAAAGTGGTTATAGAGTTGCTAAGTACCCAATATAATACGGTGGCTATCCTGGGGTGCAAGGAGCAAAAACAACTACACAGGGCTATATTTAACAATAGTGCTCCAACGGTCCATCTACCGATCAAAATCATAAGCCTATTTATTTTGGGAACTGGAGCAACCTGCCCTGCAAGTAGCACATATAGCTACAACCACATACAGTTCATTACTCCATTTGAGCCATTCACAACATGGTTAAAGTGCTTGGTGTGCCCAGGAGGAATGTTAACCCTGGTAAGGTAAGAGTAGTCAGGTCTATGCAGAGGTCGAGGCAGGTAGCAGACAAGAGAGCAGTCAGGTCAGGCAGAGGTTGAGACAGGTGGCAGGCAAGAGAGCAGTCAAGTCAAGGCAGAAGTCGAAGCAGACAGCAGGCAAGAAAATAGTCAGATGCATACAGAGGTCAAGGCAGGCAGCAAGCAAAAGAGTAGTCAGGTCCAGGCAGAGGTCATGGCAGGTGGCAGGCAAGAGAGCAGTTAGGCCAGGCAGAGGTTGAGACGGGCACCAGGCAAGAGAGAAGTCAGGTCAAGGCAGAAGTCGAGGCAGCCAGCAGGCTAAAGCATGGTTGGGTCCATACAGAGGTCAAGGCAGGTGGCAGACAAGAGAGTAGTCAGGTCAAACAATCTGGATCTGCAACAGGCATATGATGGCAGATTGAATATTACAGCAATTCCTATAGCTGGCGTTACAACACAGCACCTGCAACTTCAAAGGCTGGAGCTTAAATACTCTTCTGGTAAGAAAACACACAAAGCTCTGTCAACACATGCTGATGCACGCTTACAAGCACAGGCACAGGTTCCCTGGAAAACCAGGAAATCCTGGAGGTACTGGTAACCTTGTATGCATTGAAAGTGTAAGTACTGTATCAAGTGCCTTTGCTTTAGATATTTAAAAAAAATAAAAACTTTAAAGAATCACCTTAAAAGCGATTGGTCCTGGCAAAAAGGAGATATTTCCTTTCACTTCCTGTTCCAGCTAAGCAGGGATAAGGCAAGTTCCTGTGACATCTGCTAGCAATTGAACCCATCACTTTGCCTAGTCTGGGCCAAAAACAGGTTTGCGCTAATGAAGAAATTTCTGATTTAGTTAAAGCGGAACTAAACCCTCCTAACTTTTACAGCCAATTGTCAGGGCTGGGCTCAGCCCTTTCTTCTCTGAGCTGGCTGCTCAGCTGTCGTCTAATTGCCAGCTCCTATCTCTCCACATTTACTCAGCTGTTGATGATATCCTGCTCGTCAGTCCTGCCTACTTAAGCCATCCAGCCCAGAGGAGCTCTGCCTTCGCCTTGGTCAACATAACAGAGACGCTCTCCTGCATTCCTGTTAAAATACCTACTTGGCTGACATCCCTTCTTCTGGCTCCAGATCCTGCTTGCTGTTTTACTATGCTCATCTCTGGCTCCCTGACGTTTGGCTTGTCTGACTATCCGTTCCGGTTCTTGAACTCTGGCTATGTTTTGACTACGTTGGTTACATTTACTTTTATTATTAAACAAGTGTGATTTAACTGTACTTCTGTCTCGGTCTGATTTCATGGTTTCTGACACCAAGGAAGCTGCCATCGTAGCCTCTGCTTGATCTGCGGTTTCCATACTGCTGCACATGTGTTTAGTTATGACACCAGCCATTTGATGGCTTGACAGTTCATTTGAGAGCACAAGCAACTGTGACAGTTATCACTCACGACATGCCTTGAATGTAACTGTTTTGGGAAACTGTTAAATCGATGGGTTTAGTTCCACTCTTTTTTTTGTTTTCCAACTTTTTTTCAAATAAATATGGAGTTTTTGAATGAGCCCAGAGAATCTTTCTTGATGTATGAAATGAATGCGGAAATAATGCTGTAGGCCTAACCCCTGCCATACCTGTACGACAGTTAGGGTTGCCCTCATTGAAGCCGATCTTCTGGAGGATAACAATACTCACGCCGGCTGTGAGCTGATTTACAAGGAAATGTGTAAAGCGGAACAGTGTTGCATGTAGTGGTTATGGTGATAAAATCATATCGCAGTTACAATGAACACAGACAGGAAGTGTTGAAGGAAACCCTTGCATGCGGTATCTGATCAGGGCTGCAACTACAGCCTTGGGCTTGGTATAGGAATCATACTGAAGTCAACAAAGGTGGAAATAATTCATGAGCATCCCCCCCCCCCCGCCCCCCCAGCCTGTAACCTTAAACCAACAGACCCCAGGGCTGTGCTAAGCTGTCAGTGCAACGCTTCACTGGCTGAGCGGATAGGACTGCCCTCTAGTGGCAAACTAACCTTTTTACAGGATGGAAAACTCAGTTTAGTCTTTACGTTTATTAACCACTTACAGACATGAAGATTTCCCCCCTTAATGACTAGGCGATAAATGCGATACTTCACTGCGTCGCTTTAACTAACAATTGCGCGGTCGTGCGACGTTGCACCCAAACAAATTGATGTCCTTTTTTTCCGCACAAATAGAGCTTTCTTTTTGTGGTATTTGATCACCTCTGCAGTTTTTAGTTTTTGCGCTATGAACAAAAAGAGAGCGACAATTTATAAACAAAAATACATTTTTACTTTTTGCTATAATGAATATCCCCAAAAAAATGTCTTCATCAGTTTAGGCCGATATGTATTCTTCTACATATTTTTGATAAAAAAAATTGCAATAAGCGTATATTGATTGGTTTGCGCAAAAGTTATAGCGTCTACATAATAGGGGATAGATTTATGGCATTTTTATTTTTTTTTTTTTTTTACTAGTAATGGTGGCAATCTGCGATTTTTAGCAGGACTGCGACATTGCAGCGGACAGATCGGACACTTTTGGCACTTTTTTGCGACCATTGACATTTATACAACGATCAGTGCTATAAAAATGCACTGATTACTATGCTCAGGGCACCGGAGACACTCGTCTCAGAGTGTTTCCGAGTGTCTCCGGTGCCCCCCCCCCACCTCTGGCCACATGCGGTACTGCATACACTAGAAGTGACACTGGAACAAATTATCTGAGTTTCCATTGATTCCTATGGGGAAACTCGCTTTTATATATGAGTGCTTTGTTCTGTTTCTGGAACGAATTATGCCCATAATCCAAGGTATTACTATACATGTGATCCCTCGCAGCGCTGCCTCCATGTACCAGAAAATCTCCTATGGGGCGGTCAGGAAGTGGTTAAAATGTATTAAAACATAGACAGTGTCAGTAGGACAATGGATGGTCTCAGTCAGTAGGGCAGTGGGCTGTGTCAGTAGTTTTTTCTTTTTATTATTATTTTATTTTTGTATTATTCTTTATAAGTTTATTTTTAATTTTTTACAATATTATAGTTTATTTTATTTTTTTTACAATTTTTTTAGGAGCCCTGTTAGGGGGATTTGGTGAAACAGACCCCTGATGTCTCACTTTTGAAACAGAGAAAGGGATTGAGGACAGATTCCCCTGCCTGTTTTTGTACAGCCTCAGATCACTGGACAGTGAATGAATGGGAAGTGCTCTGTGCTGAGCTGCTTCCTGTTCATTCACAAACTGAAGCGTAGTAAACACAGTTTACTATGTTTCATTTATGACTGGACACAGTGGGGTAGATTTACTAAAACTGATGCACTCTGAATTGGGTGCAGCCCTGCATGGTAGCCAATCATCTTTTAACTTCAGCCTGTTCAGTTAAAGCGGAGGTCTGGACGTTTTTAATTTTTTTTTTAAAAGTCAGCAACTACAAACACTGTAGCTGCTGACTTTTAATAAGGGCACTTACCTGTCCAGCGAGCCTGCGATGTCGGCCCCCCGAGGCCGATCTGTCCATCGGATCGGGTGCCGGTGCTGCCATCCTAACTAAGGGAAACAGGCAGTGGAGCCTTTCAGCTTTACTGCCCGTTTCCTACTGCGCATTGTGAATGGCCCTGTGGTTTTCTGGGACACACACAGGTCCCAGAAAACAACGGGGCAGCTTGCGGAAGAGCAGAAAGTGAAGGAACAGCGCCGTGGAATAGGAAGAGGCAGATTAGGAAAACTGCCTAGCAACAGGCATTTCTGGTAAGCAAAAAAAATATTTTTTTTTCATTTTTTTTTTTTTATATTTTTATTGTAGAATGTTAATGACATTTTTAATTTTAGGGTGGGCCTCCGCTTTAAGCTTTGTCAATAAAACCTGGAAGCTGATTGGTTTCTTTGTAGAAATGAGCTTGATTTTGCCCTCTCCAGCTTTAGTAAATAAACCCCAGTAAGTGATCATACAGTATGCCCTTGCATTCTTTGCAATGAATGCAAGGCTATATGTGATTGGAGAAGGGGAGATTGTGATGTTCATCCGCACCTCCTTCATTCACAGAACGGCCAACATTCATTGAAAAGAATGCAACACAATTTTAAGGAATGGCTATGCGCACGGCAGCATGGCACAGGTACAGCAGCCCATTCGCCCACTTGTGAGAAACGTGGGTAAAGAAGTCCCGAAACCTTTTCTGAAACCACACCGAACAGAATTGCATGGAGTTAGTATGTATGTAAGTGAAAGAAATTGTTTTAGAGTTAGAATTTTTAAAGCGGTATTAAATTTAATTTTTAGCGGTAAAAAAAGCAAACATTTTTTTATAGTGCAGCAAGATGTGCTGGCTGCATTCGTTTTATTTTTTGAGCTTTTTTTTCTTCTATATTCATCTGGTGATCCAGCCAGCAAGTCTGTTGTTTTTTCAAAAAGAACAAACTCTCCAGCAGAATGAATCAGTTACAGAGATAAGACAAACCCTTTAACACTGGCAGGGGTGCTTATAACGATCAGCTTTTATTTATTTATGTAAAACCTTTGTCCCAAAATGAAAACAGCATATAAAGTATTAGCTGGAGTTTGTGATTTTATCATTGTAGACTGCAAGCAAAACAAAGCAATTAGTAACAAAAATGTAACAAAAATGTAAGGAGGCGTCTACATTTTTTTTTCCTTTTTGTTGTCTTTCTTTCATCAATCTGTCTGCATTTCACCAAGTTTTTTCATTCTAAGTTTTTCATTTATTTTATTATCACAATTTCCCTAATAAACTTTTTTTTTACTTTTTTAATTTGGAGGAAAACAAGGAACGTTTTAGCAGAAAATTTTGCAAAAAAAAAAAACCACAAGCAGTTATTTTGTCAAAATTCATGAATCTGTCCCATGCTCCTTGATTGACGGGTGTGGAGAGATGAATAAACTGCTTAAAGAGGAAGTTAAAGCGGGATTCCACCCTAAAGTGGAACTCCCGCTTTTCGGAACCCTCCCCCCTCCGGTGTCACATTTGGCACCTTTCAGGGGGGAGGGGGGTGCAGATACCTGTCTAAGACAGGTATCTGCACCCACTTCCGGCATAAACTCCCGTGGGAGTTTACGCAAGTTCCTGTCCCAGCGCGCTGTCTGCCGGGACACACACGTGACCCGGCAGACAGCGCTGAAGAATCTCATTGCACCGCGCGACTCGCGCATGCGCAGTAGGGAATCGGGAAGTGAAGCCACTTCCTGATTCCCTCACCGAGAATGGCGCCGGCTACAGCAGAGAGCCGAGCGAGCGATCGGCTTCTGCTGCCGACACCGCTGGAACCAGGGGACAGGTAAGTGTCCATTTTTTAAAAGTCAGCAGCTGCAGTATTTGTAGCTGCTGGCTTTTAATTTTTTTTTTTACAGTACAGTCCCGCTTTAAGCCTCTTTTAAAAAATAAATAAAAAAAGGAACCTGCAAGGCAAAGGCATAATGAGCTAGTATGCATTGCATACTAGCTCATTATGCATAACTTACCTGAGAACGAAGCCTCCGACGGCGCCATCAATAGCGGAGTGACTTCCTGGTCTCGCCGCTCCAGCGCTGTCATTCGCTGGAGCGGCGATGACGTCACTCCCGCGCATGAGCACGCGATCGGCATATCGCCGTGATCTCGGCATGCTTAGTGCGCCTGCGCGCCGCTGTCTACGGCGCATGCGCCGTAGATAGCGGTGCCTTTTCTTTTCTAAATATCTCCTAAACCATGTAGGTTTAGGAGATATTTATTGGACCTACTGGTAAGACTTAATCTAGGCTTACCTGTAGGTCAAAGTGGTTTGTAAGGGTTTACAACCACTTTAAGAGCTTGTGTACTCAGACGTTCCAGTGAAGCATTTTTGAAGGATCTGGAATGCAATATTTAAATTCTGAATGGAATTATAGGGAGCATATTTCACATGTTTATTGTTGCTTTTTCCATACAAGGTGGTACGTCCTAGCTCTTAGGGCCCGCTCCAAGCATTACAGGATCTAGGTCAGCCACTAAGGTTCCTCCAGTGATTGCTAGGGGTTCCTTGAGCTGTGGCTGATTGACCTCCCATCTAATCCTTCCTCTGTAATTCTGGGGCCAACACCACTTGGCAGAGCAAGGAGCACTACACCAGTAGTCCTTTTAACTGTCTATTAGGGTGGAAGTCTGACTACCAATGTATAGGGGGCATTCTACCCATTCACCACCAGGGTAAAGGGCATTCTTTTAACTGAAATTTAGTTTAGCAGGGGTTCCCCAGAACCTGAAAATTACTTCAAGGTTTCCTCTGGGGAAAAAAGGTTGGGAAAGGCTGGTCTAGGTAGATGGTTTGTCCAAGCAGGTGTTTAGGCTACTGATCACTGTGGAATTTAATTCTGCTCTAGAGGTGTCAGGAATTCCTCACAGCTTGATGCTATTGCAGCGGCTGCAGTTTTCTAGAGCATCTAAATCAGGGGTGTCAAACTCAGCTGCATCAGCAGTATGGTTGCCCTCAAAGGGCCGGTAGTATCTGGGGTGCACTACGTACAGAGTGCAGAGTTCAGGAGTGTGTTATGTACAGAGCGCAGAGTTCAGGAGTGTGTTATGTACAGAGTGTAGGGTTCAGGAGTGTGTTATGTACTGAGTGCAGAGTTCAGGAGTGTTTTTTTTTTTTATTACAGAGTGCAGAGTTCAGGAGTGTGTTATGTACAGAGTGCAGAGTTCAGGAGTGTGTTATACACAGAGTGCAGGGTTCAGGAGTGTGTTATGTACTGAGTGCAAAGTTCAGGAGTGTGTTATGTACAGAGTGCAGGGTTCAGGAGTGTGTTATGTACAGAGTGCAGAGTTCAGGAGTGTGTTATGTACAGAGTGCATTGTTCAGGAGTGTGTTATGTGCAGAGTTCAGGAGTGTGCTACGTACTAAGTGCAAAGTTTAGGACTGCGCTATGTACAGAGTGCAGAGTTCAGAAGTGTGTTATGTACAGAGTGCAGAGTTCAGGAGTGCATTATGTACAGAGTACAAGGTTCAGGAGTGTTCTACGTACAGAGTGCAGAGTTCAGGAGTGTGTTATGTACAGAGCGCAGAGTTCAGGAGTGTGTTATGTACAGAGCGCAGAGTTCAGGAGTGTGTTATGTACAGAGTTCAGGAGTGTGCGACGTACAAAGTGTAAAGTTTAGGACTGTGCTATGTACAGAGTACCGGGTTCAAGGATGCGCTATGGACAAAGTACAGTTGCAGAGGTGCCCTATGCGCAGAGCGCAGAGTTCAGGGGTGCACTATGTACAGAGTGCAGGGTTTAGGGGCAAGCTAAGTACTGTACAGTGTGCGAGGTTCAGGAGTGTGTTACAGAGTGCAGAGTTCAGGGGTGTGCTGTTTGCACAGTGCAGAGTTCAGAGGTGTGCGGCGTACAGATTGAAGAGTTCAGGGGTGTGCTGTGTACATAGTGCAGGATTTAGGGGTGTGCTATGCATAGTGTGCAACCCCAACCCCCTCCCCCCAAAGCTTCCTCACATCTCTCTCCACTACCTAGCCTGGCTGTAGTATCTCCCTGTAAAGGCGGCTCTGCCTCGCCTCTTAGGGAGATTGTTTTCTCACTGAGAATCTGGAGATCTGTCCCTGCCATGCCCTGCAGTGAGTGCATACAGGAAGTCGGGAAACACTGAGAGCAAGGCTGTCCCTTGTAAACACAGAAAGGTTGGACTTTGATCTTATATCTGTCAGTCATGAGGTATTGATTGGGCTTGGTGATTTAAAGGGGTTGTAAACCTTTGTGTTTTTTCACCTTAATGCATCCTATCCTATCTAAACTGTTACATTGAGTTAACAAAAGGACATTAATAATCACAATGAACATGTGTAAACAGATTCTTGCAGACCTGCACAATTTTCTTTGGGGGGGGGGGGGGGGGATTGTTTGCCCTAAAACACGTTGGCTGTCTTTTATCTTTCTGTTGATATTACTATCACCAATAAATGACTATGGGCCTTTAAAATTACCATCTGGTGCTCTCAAGGTTGAGTACTCTCCCAGCAGCCAACATCGTATGGAGCCTGATTACTAGAAACTGCTGGCTGCTGGGAGCCACATGCTGGTGGACACTGGAACTACATCTTTCTGCCCAGGGAACCACAGTGCCACCAGTAGGTGATTCAGGTCCCGGCAATACATCCCATATACCGTATATACTCGAGTATAAGCCGAGTTTTTCAGCACATTTTTTTGTGCTGAAAGTGCCCCCCCGGCTTATACTCGAGTCAAGCACTTTTGTGCAGCAAAAAATGACATTTTCCGACCCAAATTCGCTGCCCCGTATCTCGGGGCCACTTGGTGCTAGGAACCCCAAATTTGGTGTGCAAACCCAGTGGAACCAACACTACAACATATCCATATTTGGGGTTCCTAGCACCAAGTGGCCTCGTCTATCTGCAGCAATGTCATTTCAGGACCATTGGGCTGCAGCTAGGGGGCATGTAGGAACCCTTAACTACCAAGTTTGAAGTTCAGGGGACCTATGGCTGCAAATGGGCACAGTGAGGCATGCAAATGGGCACAGTGATGCTGCAAATGGGCATCGTTGACCCTCTTTTCCACTTACAGTAGCTGCGCATTTCTCACCCTAGGCTTATACTTGAGTCAATACGTTTTCCCAGTTTTTTGTGGTAAAATCCAGTGCCTCGGTATATATTTGGGTCGGCTTAAGCCCCATACACACGGTCGGATTTTCCGACGGAAAATGTCCTATCGGACAATGTTGTCGAAAATTCCGACCGTGTGTAGGCTCCATCGGACATTTTCCATCGGATTTTCTGACGGACAAAGTTTTATCTCCTGCTCTCAAATTTTCCGACAACAAAGTCCTATCGGACTTTTTCCGATCGTGTGTAGCGAATTCCGACGGACAAAGTGCCACGCATGCTCAGGTCAAATTACAAGACCAAAGCTATTGGCTACTAGCCTCTACGTAGTCCCGTCGTACGCAACCAACGTCACCACGTTCAGAATGATCGGATTTTCCGACAACTTTGTCCGACCGTGTGTATGCAACACCAGTGTCGGACTAAATCCGTCGGAAAAAATCTGATGGATTTTGTGGTCGGATTTTTCGACCGTGTGTAGGGGGCATAATACTCTAGTATATATGGTATGTCATAGAGAGTTTTGAGTTAGGAGTATCACTTTTCAGAGGTGCCTTGACGCAGCAGTGTGGCTTTACATCTATTTGCAATTTATGCAACAAAAAAGATGTTTAGTTATTTTTCGACCAGCTTGAGACTACTGTTTAACGTTTTTAGTTTTTATACACCAAATCTATGTTCCATCAGAAATACATAGCTTTCATGAATGGAAAAGATGCTAAGAAGAATTAACTATCAGGACAGGGAAATGTAACTGATGCAGTAAAGGAGGAGCAGATACAACCATGAGATTGTGAATACCGACGACCCGTAAGGCTTTCTGTGCCCGCAGACATTAGGGCCGGCTGGTCCCGAGAAAGAATGAGAGCATTGTTACCAAGTAAAATGACACAATGGCAACACTGTTCCAAAATCGCTTAGTATTGTGAAATGTCTCCCAAACAAGCTTTGTCATAAGACCTCCTGTGTGTCCGGATGGTTGTAACCTTCCAGAACATGACTGTGCAATTCCCAGCCCTATGGATGCCAAAGAACTAGGACATTGCTCGTGCTGCACCAGGCTCCAGGCCCCCGGTTTCCCCTCTTTTGGGATCCAGATTCCTCTTTTTCTAAAACACAAATGTTTCTCTTTTTCCAGATCTGGGCAATTGCAACATATCCAAGATGTAAATGCATAGTTCCCAACCTCTTTTTGAAGTACATTCCCTCTTTTGAACAGTGATGTAAGTAACTGAGTTAAAATAAACTGAGTTACCTAACTCAGTTACTTTAGAGGGTAACGAGTAATCTAACTGATTACTTCTCCCCTGATGGTAACTCAGTTCCCATTACTTTGGCTTAGTTACCCCAATTACATCTACCGCCACTAGATGGCAGTAGTGTAATTCCGGTGTCCTGCCGAAAAAGTTCCCCCGCCGGATAAGGACCCCCTGTACTGTGCAGGAGCAAGGCTTGCGTAGTACGAAGGACTAGGGAGCTTCCGAAAATTGCCGAACCTAAACAGCTCTGAGTGAACTCTACAGCGCGCAGGCGCAGTTAACATGTAATTGTACGAGGCGATGCCGCACGCTCCTGATGCTCGCGCTACTCTGCAAGGGGCATCTATCGTGTAAGTAAGGGACGGGTCTAGTATTACTGTAACCAAGGGGCGCATTTATTATTATTGTTATATATCGAGCTATGCCCATTAATTTACCATTCGCCCTCTTCTGTAGCCATCCGCCCCTTACACGATATAATAATAATAGACCCGCCCCTTGCTTACACGCTATAACAGATCTGCCCCTTGGTTAGGTAATAATAGAGCAGCCCCTTGGTTACACGATATATAACAATAATAATAAATGCGCCCCTTGGTTACAGTAATACTAGACACGCCCCTTAGTTACACGTATAGAATATAAAAAAAAAAAGTCAGTTACTTTGCTGCGTAACTAATTACTTTTCCAATGTAGTAACTGAGTTACTAACGCAATTACTTTTTGGGAGAAGTCATTTGTAACTTAACTAATTACTTAGTAAGATGTAGTAAGATGACCAACACTGCTTTTGAAACCAAATCCCTCTGTCCCATTGTCTGAACAGCCCTCCTTGTTGGTCTTTTGTACAGAGCTCTACCTATATGTGTAATATTTTAAAGTGTATGTAAAGGTAAAACCCTGTAGCACCCTCCTAGTTTACAGTAGTCTGCTAGCAAAATTCCGTTTAGCTCCTCTGTATGGAGTGGAGCAGGGGGGGTTGATAGCCTAGGGCTGCTCATTGTTTCACAAGCTGTTGTTCTTCTACCTTCCCCTGGCTTCTAGAGACTTCTATAAGCATAGTGGGAGGGAAAGCAGAACAGGCAGCCTGAATATTTTTGGACTCCAGCCAATCCCTGGGGAGGTGTGCACAGAAGGTGGAGGGAGAGCCCAAAAGTAGTCTGAGGCCTGAGCAGCAGTGCAGTGCAGTGTTCTGCTACTTCCCCCTGGCTTCTAGAGGCTTCTATAGGAATAGTGGGAGGGAAGGCAGAACTAGCAGCTTGAATATTTATGGCAGCCCTCAAAATTTCCACTCGCCTGCTCGCATTTGCAATTAGATTGTGGGTGAGTGTGGAGCGGGGACGGACTAGGCCGACAGTTTCCTGGCTGATCGCTTCTGCCAGAAGCGGTGCGGCCTTTTTTACAAGGCATCTGATGCCCTGTAAAAAAGGCTCCACCACTTCTGCCAGAAGCAATCAGCCAGGAAACTGTCAGGAGGATTGCCAGCCGGATAACGATGAAGCGGGGATCTCCCGCTGTGACACAGCTGTTATATGAAACACCGGCCACTGTCAAACATAGTCCTGCCTCCTTGACCGGTTCCTATGATAGACAGCACACTGGTCTAATGTCGATCCAGGAGGCAGGACTTGACAGATGCTGGCAATGCTCCTAATTCCTCCCTGTGATCCCTGCTGCATTGATAGGCACTGGTAAGGATGCACTTATGGGTACTGATAGGCTGCATTGATGGGCACTGATGAGGCTGCACTTATAGACAGTGATAGGCTGCATTGATGGGCACTGATAGGCTACACTGATGGGCACTGATACGCTGCATCGATGAGTATTGATGAGGCTGCACTGATGGGCACTGATGAGGCGGCACTGATGGGCACTGATGAGGCTACACTGATGGGTGCTCATAAGGCAGCACTGATGGCCACTGATGGGCCTGCACTGATAAGGCAGCACTGATATGCTGCACTGAAGGCCACTAATAAGGCAGCACTGATGGCCACTGATGGGGCGGCAATTATGGGCACTGATAAGCTGCACGGATGAGGCTGAACTGATAAGGCAGCACTGATATGCTGCAAGGATGGGCACTGATGAGGCGGTACTGATGGCCACTGATGAGGTGGCACTGATGGCCACTGATGAGGCGGCAATGATGGACACTGATAAGCTGCACGGATGAGGCTGCACTGATAAGGCAGCACTGATATGCTGCAATGATGGACACTGATGAGGCGGCACGATAAGCTGCACTGATAGGGCTGCACTGATATGCTGCACTAATGGGCACTGACATGCTGCACTGATGGGCACTAATAGGCTGTACTGATGGGCACTGATGAGGCTGCACTGATGGCCATTGATGAGGCTGCACTGATAAGCGGCACTGATGGGGCTGCACTAATGGCCACTGATGAGGCTGCACTGATGGCCACTGCTGAGGCTGAACTAATGGCCACTGATGAGGCTGCACTGATGGCCACTGCTGAGGCTGAACTAATGGCCACTGATAAAGCTGCACTGATGAGGCTGCACTGATGGGTACTGATATGCTGCACTAATGAGCACTGAAGGGCACTGATAGGCTGCACTGATGGGCACTGATGAGTCTGCACTGATGGGCACTGATATGCTTCATGTTAATATTGTTGGAGTTGTTGTTGTTAATATATCACGTTTGAGTGTCCTAAAAATCAAAGTCTCCCTGCTCCATTTAGTTCTGCTTCCATTTTTTAAACGGAAGAAAAATAGGGTTTTCTTCTGTATTAAAAAATGGATGTTAACAAAGTTGAATGTCAGTGGATGAAAAAAATGTTTCCAAAATTCAGGCCTAAAACGATTGCTGCCATGGATTGGCACCTGAAAAACTGAAAATTGTATCAAATACTTTCCTTTTCTGGCGCCAATCCATGGCAGCATACTACCACGTGTATGCTGCCACGTTGACTCCAAGAAATTATATTTTTAAACATGTGTGAAAAAAATAAAAAAAAATACCTGCTCGGGCAGTGAAAGGGTTAAATGAACGCGTCATTGAACTTTGTGTTTTTTTTGGGCTTGGTGTTTGTTGACATTTTCATTCATATTTCTTTTTCCTTGTTTCGCAGTTTTCTCCACACAGCGAGGCCTCTCTGGGTTTCCAGGTGTCCTTCGGCGTCCGGTTGTGGAATGTGTCGGAATGCACGCCGTGATATCACAGAAAAGGTGCGATTCGTGTTTGTTTTGGTGGCTCCCCCAGCAACAGGCCACCTCTTTATCCACGCTCTGACTCTCTCCGGTGGTAGAGACGGCGTTAGGCGTGTGCGTGACTATAGTGAATGATTAACCCCGAAAATGCTACACATACCAAAGTACAGAAGGGAGAGATAAGAGGTGTTTGCACACACACATACAGATATTTGTTGTGTACAAAGGTCACCGCTGTCAAGGTTTCCTTCCCATTACAGCAAACAATGACTGTTGCTACTACCGTGTTTGCTGACAATCAATTAAAGTAACGTCAGGCAGAAAACAGGTTTCAATTCACAAAGCTTTAACCACTAGTCCCGGAAGATTTGGCTGCTGAATGACCAGGCCATGTCCGCTGACATCTGACCCTGCCATTTTTTGCAATTCAGCACTGCGTCCGATCTCTCCATAGAGACCAGCGGTGCTCGCAAGCTCCTCCCCGCTCAGTGAGCGGACCGTTCAGATCCGCTTTAACTGACAATTGCGCATTCGTGCGACGTTGCACCCAAACAAAATTGACGTCCTTTTTTCCCCACAAATAGAGCTTTCTTTTCGTGGTATTTGATCGCCTCTGCGGTTTTTATTTTTTGCGCTATAAACAAAAAAAAAGCAACAATTGTGAAAAAAAACACAATTTTTTGTACTTTTTGCTATAATAAATATCCCCATTTTTTTTTTAAAAAGCTAATTTTTTTCTCAGTTTAGGCCGATATGTATTCTTCTACATATTTTTAGTAAAAAAAATCGCAATAAGCGTATATTGATTGGTTTGCGCAAAAGTTATAGCGTCTACAAAATAGGGGATAGATTTATAGAATTTTTATTATTATTTTTTTTTTTTACTAGTAATGGCGGCGATCTGCGATTTTTATCGGGACTGTGACATTATGGCGGACACATCGGACACTTTTGACCCATTTTTGGGACCATTGGCATTTATACAGCGATCAGTGATATAAACATGCACTAATTACTGTAAAAATGTCACTGGCAGGGAAGGGGTTAACACTAGGGGGCGATCAAGGGTTTAACTGTATTCCTTGTGTGTGTTTCTAACTGTAGGGGGAGGGGATGACAGGTCGTGGTTCCTAGCTATTAAGAACTCATGATCTGTCACTCCTCACAGAACAGAAAAGGGATTTGTGGCCGGCGGTCATCGCGACCTTCGGCCACGAGCATCAGCACCCCCGCAGTGCAGCGTGCGTGCGCCTGCTACCCCGATCCCGCGAGCTGACGTACAGTGACAGCGATTCGTGGGCCACACCCCCTCTCTCTCCTGATTGGCTAACTAACTTTGATTGACAGCAGCAGGAGCCAATGGTGCTGCCACTGTGTCTCAGCCATTCTGGGACAGCCGAGGCACTCGTGTACATCGCTGGATAGAAATGGGTCTCAAGTAAGTGGCTCCGGTGCTGTGATTGGCTGGAGCCACGATGACGTCACTCCCACGCAATGCGCATGGGAGCCGCCGGTCACGGCACAACTGCTGAAGAAACGACACGAACGAGACGTTTCTTCAGTGCGCATGCGCCGATGACGTTGGCGTAAGGGTATATGGTAAATATCTCCTAAACTGTGCAGGTTTAGGAGATATTTTCAGTACCTACAGGTAGGCTTTATTATAGGCTTAACTGTAGGTACAAGTGGTGTAACAGGATTTACAGACACTTTAAGCTCAGCATCAGGCAAGCAGCTAAATACACAGATAACATACATACATGGTAGTTGATTTACCTGCCAAATTAATTGTATTCCTGTCCATCCAGTCCTGAGATTTATTATGGTCAGATTGGTGACCTGACTTTTCTCTGCTAGAGTTAAAGTGGCTGTGACCCTACAAAAAAAAAAAAAGATCAGTTTCCTTTAAGGCATGATCTATAGCACAGTGCTTGTGCTGTGTAATTTGTCCCTCTCTAGGTTGTAAAATACCTGGTTGATCCTGTCTGTTCCTTTGTCCCCCTGTCTCTGCTGACCACGGTAATTTGCCGATTCCTGATACCGTGGTCAGGTTACTTGCCTCCATCAGCCCGCTTTCTGCTTTGAATCTCTCTCCCCCTCCCTCCCTGCCTGAAAGCGTGAATAGCGGCTCTCCTACCCACCCCTTCTGCCACTATTCAGCTGCAATATGCAGCATATATACATGTATCCCTCCTGCACTATGCTGCCAATAACTACTATGTATGTGTTTTTTAAAATTAAAAGGCTAAATACACTTTCCCACACGTGATCCCCCTCTTCTGGCCGGCTGACGTCATAGGGGGGGGATTTTGGTCCCTCCCGCTTCTCTCCATAGATCGGGGAAGAAGAGGGGACAGCTGCGGCTGCGGTGTGAGAAAGGGTATTTAGCCTTTTCATTAAAAAAAAATACACACACTGTAGTTATTGGAAGCATAATCCGGAGGAGATACACAATGTGACTTTACAAATGGTGGAGGAGCGGTGTGGCTCTCGTTCTGGAAGGACGTCATATGATGTCACCCCAGAATAGCTGCCCTCGCGCGCCCGCAGGGGCATGCAGTGAGGCAATCGTGGCTGTGCCGTGTTCCTAGGACATGGCGCGCCCGCGATCGTGGCTGCGCCGTGTTCTTATGAAAAAAATAAATAAAATGCTAGTGTGCATGGAGCCTAATGCACCTTCACACGATCGGAAATTCCGCCAGCAAAAGTCCGATGAGAACTTTTGGTCGAAAAATGCGACCGTGTGTATGCTCCATCAGACTTTTGCTGGCGGAATTCCAGCCAGCAAAAGATTGAGAGCAGGTTCTCAATTTTTCGGTCGGAAAAAGTTTTCATCGGAAATTCGATCTTCTGTACCAATTCCGACGCGCAAAATTCCTATTTTCAATCTACACCTCCTCCCTGGGTCAGCTAATAGCCTCCCATGGCTTCCAATACCATCTCTATGCTGACGACACTCAAATCTATTTCTCTACCCCTCAGCTCACTCCTTCACTCTCCTTAGGTATCACTAATTTACTATCAGATATATCAGTCTGGATGTCACACAACTTCCTCAAAATGAATCTATCCAAAACAGAATTTATAATTTTTCCTCCCCCACGTGCCTCTTCCCCTAATCTCTATGTCAAAATCGATGGCACAACTATAAGCCCATCCCCACATGCCAAGGTCCTAGGTGTAGACTTGTAGACTCCCTCGTCACCTCCTCCTCCCATGCTCGCCTCTAGGACGTTTACAGAGCTTCTTCAATCCTATGGAACTCCTTACCCCAATCTGATTATCGCCTACTCTATTAGCTTTTAGACGATCCCTGAAAACCCTCCTCTTCAGAGAAGCCTATCCTATCTACACCTAACAACTTTTTTTTGTTTTCTCCATTTGATCATCCCCCGCAGCTAGTAACTTTTGTTTCACTTGACCCACCCTTCTAGATTGTAAGCTCTAATGAGCAGGGCCCTCTGATCCCTCCTGTATTGAATTGTATTGTAACTGTACTGTCTGCCCCCATGTTGTAAAGCCCTGGGCAAACTGTTGGCGCTAGAGAAATTCAGGTGTGGACAACCACAGTTATAGTATGTTTTAAATCACTTTTTCACACAGGGCCATGATGGTTTGGATTTTTTTCACCTTTAATAATAAACTGTTGGCGCTATATAAATCCTGAATAATAACAATAATGTGATGATGAGGAACCAATCATCTGAGAAGCTACAGGATGGTTTTATGGGAGAAGATTGTTATAATATTCACAATTATAGATTTTTTTTTTTTTTTTGAGATTTCAAGGACAAAATTTAGGACTAATTTAAGAACTGCACCTTTAAGACCTCTCTTGATAATGCCGGCTGTCTCATCCTCCTTGGATCTCACAGCTGACCACATTGGCATTGACTAACAACTGCTGCCATAAAACAGAGTGCTTCACCATGAATAATTAACACAGCGCTTTACACTGCAGCAACCTGAATTATTGATGGCGGAGCATTTCGATTGTCTTTTTCTTTTTTTAATATACGGCAACACCTAAACAATTATATCTGCAGCGTGAACTTTGTGCAAACAACGGTTACAATAAAATTAGCCCAAGCTGTAATCAAAAGGCCTTAAACAGGCCGGTAATGCTCAGCTTCTGCAAGATGACATCATCGCTTTGTTTGGTGCGTCTCCGGCGGGTTAAAGTGGATGTAAACCCAAAGGCGCAAATCTCATAGAAGCTTTAACATGGTAATGTTGTTTCAAAATTATTTTTAAGCTTTAAAAATATAAACTTTGTAAATATGCAGCAATTTGATGCACTAGCATGCATTAAAGCAGCCTTTTCACCTTGAAGATGCTGGCGATGCAACGTAAAGAGCCTTGTGTACTGGGCCTTTAGGCTGCAGTACGTCCCTCTCAGGGCGCTTTAGTACACCCAGGAATTGCAGGTGCGGCATCCAACCCTGCTGCAGGCAGCCTGTCAATGGGAGGTTGCAGCTGGGTGGGCCTCAGGGCTGTGTTTAAGGCAGGGCAAAAGGGGAAGCTGCCCTGGGCCCATTACTGTTGTGGGCCCAAAGCAGCTGCTTCATACATGCCAACTACCCCAGTTTAAATTCCCTTGTCCCTTGAAGTTTTAGTCCTGTGCTGTGTCCCGATATCTCAGTGTGAAGTTCTGTTACTAATGCTGCCCAGCTCTGCCCTATTGCCAGGTACTGATGACTCACCTGCAGACCCTGTGTTTACATGTAAATAAGCTGCATTGATATGTAAATAGAGACTGCAGTAATATGCAAATAGACAGGGTCGGCAGCATTGATATGTAAATAGTGGTGGCATTAATATGTAAATAGCTGCAGACTGACAGTAACCTCCAGCAACCAATCAGTGAGCAGTAATAATGTGCAGTAACTTCTAGCAACAAATTAGTGAGTGGTAAGAATGTCCAGTAACCTCTAGCAACCAACCAGTGAGCAGGATTGATGTACAGTAATCTCTAGCAGCCAATGAACAAGCAGAAGTCATGTGCTTAAACCTCTAGCAAATAATCAGTGAGACATAATGTGTGCTGCAACCTATACCTGCCAGTCAGTGAGCAGTAATGATACCTCTGGCAACCAATCGCAATCACTGCCTGATCTGATTCAATAAACTGATTTTGAGTCTAGCTGCTATTTATTGTATGTCTCAGAGCAGGTGAAGAGCAAAATTGCACATGGTTGGGGGGCAAGAAAAAGTTTGCCCGGGGTCCAATCAATATTAAAGACGGCCCTGGTGTGCCTAAATGCTGTACTGAGTGGTTCCGGCGTTTGGGGCCTTGTCTGTTCAGGGACAAAGTTATGGAAAGCAGGTCTTCTGAGTACTGGAACTTCATCTCTGAATTAGTACATTTCAAAAGCCAGTATAAAAAAGAATAGTGGTGGTCAGGGGCGTAACTATAGGGGGTGCAGCAGTCGCGAGCGCAACCGGGCCCTGTGCTGCAAGGGGCCCATGTGGCCCCCTCTACATATGGCCGGTGGCAGCATAGGCGGTTAGGCACCGGGCGCACGGGTGGCTGGAGGTGGGGGGTGACTAGCAGAGCTCCATGCTCAACTACCGCACTGGCTGCTCTTAAGTTGTGCATTCCCCACACAACCTGTGTCCTCTGCCGCTCCTCTGTGTCCCCCTCTCCTGCTCCATGCAGTGCTGCTCAGTCCGGTGTCTGTCCTCCGCAGCCAGAGTCCTGCCCCCTGAGTCCGGCTCACACTGCACTGCATGCTTCTCCCGGGCAAACAAACTTTAAGCACACAGATGCAGTGCAGCCCTATGAGAGCCGGCTCCCCAAAGGACACCGCAGGCTTGTCTGCCAGCACCCCCCCCTCCTCCCCGTCATACACAGATGTTGACAGGTCTTTCTGGAGATATGTCCCCTAAGGACAGGGACCCCATCTCCCCTGGGGACAGGGCCCACTTCTCCCCAGAGGACAGGCACCCCATTTCCCTTAGGGACCGGGACTCCTACTTACGTGGGGACAGGGACCCCAGCTTTCCTGGGGACAGGGCCCACTTCTCCCCAGAGGACAGGGACCCAATTTCACTTTCCCTTCTTTCTCTTTGTCTCAAAGGTGTAACATTATAGGTCTGTTTAGACCTCTGATATCTCACCAAAGTCCCCCAACTGGACTCCTAAAAAATTGTAAAAGATTATAAAAAAAAACTGCTGATACCAGTGGTGGAACTACAGGGCTCACAAAAGTCGTACCTGTGACCGAGCCCTGGAGTTCCACCACCGGACTCGGAGGGAAGGGCCTCGGCTGGGGTTCAGGGGGGCCCTTCATGGTTTCTTGCACCGGGGCCCTGAAGGTTCTAGTTACACCACTGGTGGTGGTTAAAAAAAAAAGCACTTGTGGATTTAACAAATAATTTTTTTGCATAATCCTCTTTTAAGGGGGTGTGGCAGGGGTGTGTACTATGCCTACATACTTTTACTAATAGGTGTCCCTTGCTGCCATGTCAAAAAGTTGGGAGGTATGGAGGGGAAGAGAAGCGCAACAACCATAGTGTATCATGTAAAATGTAATTTTAATAGAAAATGTAAAAATGCACTCACAAAGTTAAAATAGAGCTCAGCATAACAGTCAGGTAGCCCATGGGACAGAGATAGGACTGACAAGCAGGATGCCTTGGCCACCGGCAAGGAAGCAGAGATGGAATGGAAGCAGGGAACTGCTGCTGGAAAAGGCTGGAACAGGAATACATTTCAAAGCAACCTTGCTTCTTCTGCAGTCACTTGCTTAGAAATGCGTTCCTGTTCCAGATCCAGCATTCTCCAACAACATAAGGTTGCTTCAAGTTCTGGGCCCTGTGTTCCATCCACGACTTTTGCTATCAACTCTCCAGTGACGGCGGTTCCCTCTTTCCATTCCATCTCCGCACTTTTGCTGGTGGCTAAGGCAAGGCATCCTGGTTGGCTGTCCGATCTCTGTCCCAGAGTCTACCTGACTGTCATGCTGAGCTCTATTTTAACTTTGTGAGTGCGTTTTTACATTTTCTATTAAAATAAAATTTTACATGATACACTATGGTTGTTGCGCTTTTCTCCCCCCTCCTCCCTTATTGTAGTATTGAGTTGGTGCACATTTCACATTGAATAGCGTACCAGCTAGGGCCTTAAAGTAGAATTCCTAGCATGGATATTCAAGGTAGAGAGCATTACGTCACCGCCCGGCCTTCCCAACTCGTCCAATCAGAGAACGCTTTGGGGCTGATCTACTAAAACTGGAGAGAGCAAAATCTGGTGCTGCCGTGCATGGTAGCCAATCAGCTTCTAAGTTCAGATTGTTCAATTAAACTTTGACAAAAAAACCTGGAAGCTGATTGGTTTCTATGCAGAGCTGCACCAGATTTTGCACTCTCCAGTTTTAGTAAAGCAAGCCTTTTGCATTAATTGAGAATTTGAAGTGTTCTCTGAATGGCACCCATGCCCAGCGACCGGTCTCCTGTATTCATTATACAGCAGGGCAGCCCCTTATCGCTGGACCCCGAAGCTAGTGGAGATCACTGGAGTAGCGCTGCCTGCTACAATTATTTCTGGCTTCTAGAGCAGGGGTCTCCAAACTTTCTAAAGAAGGGGCCAGTTTAGTGTCCTGCAGACTTTAGGTGGACCAGATGTGTCCTTTATCTCTATAAGAGCAATTTTTAATTGTTATCAGGTCTGGAGGTTCTGGTTATTGAGAACATGTTCCATATGCAAGAACCTGCTGGAGCTGGAGAGCAGGGTTGTTCCTTATAGAAAGGGTTAAGAGTGATGGTGTAGACTGGTCTGACTGGAGGCTCCTCATACATAAAACCCAACAAGAGTGCCAAACATCCAAGAGCCCAAAGTTATTTTAGATATTTGCAGAAAAAACAATGCATTTTGGGGGCCAAACAACTTCCCCCTTTACCAGGGCCAGTGGTGGCTGGTGCTCAAAATTTTTGGGGGAGCGCAAACAAACCCCATCAATTGCAGCCTCACTGTACCATCAATCGCAGCCACTGTGCCCATCAAATTGCCGCCACTGTGCCATCAAATGCAGCCACTGTGGCCATCAATAGCCATCACTGTGCCCATCAATTGCCACCACTGTGCCCATCAATTGCTCCCACTGTGCCATATCAAATGCTGCTAAACCGCTGTATGGTTTTAGCCACCATGCTACAGCTCAGTTTTAGGGTCTTGTATCAGGGCTGGGCTCAGCCCTTCCTTCTCTGAGCTGGCCGCTCAGCTGTCGGCTAATTGCCATCTCCCATCTCTCCACAGTTACTCAGCTGTTGATGATATCCTGCTCGTCAGTCCTGCCTACTTAAACCGTCCAGTCTAGATGATCTCTGCCTTAGCCTTGGTCACATCTCTAGAGACGCTCTCCTGTGTTCCTCTTAAAGACTTGCTTGGCTGACATTCCTTCTGGCTCCAGATCCTGTTTGCTGTTCTACTACGATCATCTCTGGCTCCCTGACGTTTTGGCTTGTCTGATTACCCGTTCAGGTTCCTGAACTCTAGCTATGTTTTGACTACGTTTACTATGTTTACCTTTTTATTATTATTATTATTATTATTATTAATAAACAAGTGAGATTTAACTGTACTTCTGTCTCATGGTCTGATTCATGGTTTCTGACATCTTGGCAATCTTCTTATAACCTAAGGCCATCTTTATGTAGAGCAGCAATTTTTTTTTTTTTTAGATCCTCAGAGAGTTCTTTGCCATGAGGTGCCATGTTGAACTTCCAGTGACCAGTATGAGAGAGTGAGAATGATAACACATAAATTTTACACACCTGCTCCCCATTCACACCTGAGACCTTGTAACACTAAAGAGTCACATGACACCGGGGAGGGGAAATGGCTAATTGGGCCTAATATGGACATTTTCACTTAGGCGTGTACTCACTTTTCTTGCCAGCGGTTTAGACATTGATGGCTGTGTGTTGAGTTATTTTGAGGGGACAGCAAATTTACACTGTTATACAAGCTGTACACTCACTACTTTACATTGTAGCAAAGTGTCATTTCTTCAGTGTTGTCACATGAAAAGACATAATAAAATATTTACAAAAATGTGAGGGGTGTACTGACTTTTGTGAAATACTGTATGTTTCTTCACTTGGAAGTCCATAGGTAGAGACCATAGCAATATTTTTTTTGTATTCCTGTGTATTTTGTGGAGGGCTCCCCCATCTGGCTAGAATAGATAATTGCAGAACTTGTAGGATTAGGTAGGAAAATGTTTAATGGCTCCTCATTTCCCTGTAGGGCAAAGGTGAGTTCAACATTTTGGTCCCCGTTGTATTGGTTTCGGATGTTGAGAGCTCAAACTTGACTAGCTGGGAGGCCACTGATTGGCCTTGGCGTTTGAGCGCCCCCTTCCCTTCCCCAAGGACCAGAGGTGAGGGCAGAGTCCTGTGTTCAGGAAAACAATTCCGGACAGCCCTGAACTGAATTTAGATATGAGCGGTTCGTTTCATTAGATATCAAAATTCGGATGACGTTTTCGTTATCTGGAGATTCAGAGGTGTCTGGATCTCCAAATTACAATAGGAGCGAATATCAAAGATTCTGAAAAAAATTATAACGAAACAACAAATTAATTTGTATTCATTTGTTCCATTTTGGATGACAAAATGCGATAGTTTGGGCTTTTTGTTAATGTTTGAAGCATCCGAAATAACGTAACGACATAACGAATGATACACATTGATTCGGATCCATTTGGTTTTTAAGTTGCATTAAAAAAAATTTATTATTATAAAAAACGCACTACATATGAAATGGAAACATATTGCAATAAATATAGTAAGGTATACAAGTGAAATAAGATGATTCCTACTTATTGTGTTTGGGTTGGATGGAGGTGGATCCATCAAAATCTCTGAATCATAACATAACAAATCAATCCGAAATGTATTTTGTTCCATTCATTTGATGGCACAATAGCTGCGTTTGATGGACACAGTGGCTGCATTTGATGGCACAATAGCTGCGTTTGATGGGCACAGTGGCAGCATTTGATGGGCACAGTGGCTGCATTTGATGAGCACAGTGGCGGCATTTGATGGGCACAGTGCCGGCATTTGATGGGCACAGTGGCTGCATTTGATGGGCACAGTGGCAGCATTTGATGGGCACAGTGAGGCTGCAAATTTGAGCACCAGCCGCCACTGCCCATCATTATGTTATGATTCGAATATTCTGATGGATCACCCTCCTTCCAACCAAAACCTGACTTAACCCCAACTCTACAAAGTACAAGCTGATATGCACTCCTCTGTAAAAGTCCTGGACAGCTACTATCCCCCCACCCCCCAATGGGAGTCACTGAGGTTCCTTTTGCAATATTTAATACAAGTACTCCCCCCCCCCCCCCCAGTGGCAGTGCATCCATTAAGGGTACACAGGCACCGCCCCCTCTCTCCAGGCCACCCCCCTCTATGCCTAGCGGATAGATTCATGCATAGCATGAAACTATCCATGGCCCCTGTAGCCACCCCCTATTCAGGCCTCTGGCCCCTTTTCAGACGCCAGGTGCCTGAATTACAGTGGTGGGGGTGTGTGTTTTTGAAGCACCTGATTACAGCCATGAGCTCTAATAGGATTCAAAAAATGTGAACTGGGAGCGCAGAGCATTGCGTTTGGAGCCCACCTAGCTGTGTTAGAAAAGCGGATGAATATTCGCTTTTCTAACACAGAACCGCCTCTCCCTGCTAAAACGAGAGGCGCTGTGATTGGACACCTATCAGGAGGAGAGGAGGAGACGCATGGATGACACAGCTCGCTGCTGTCTGACCCCCTGCAAGGTCCCACAACTCACCGCCGTCACCTGCTGCCTGACACGCCACCGAGATAGGGAAAATGCTGGGCAGACGGCAAACGGGCGTGGGGGGGGGGGCTGTCACAGTGGCAACTTTTGATGGGCACAGTGGCGACATTTGATGGTACAGTGGCTGCGATTGATGGCACAGTGGCTGCGTTTGATGGCACAATAGCTGCGTTTGATGTCACAGTGGCTGCAATTGATGGGCACAGTGGCGGCATTTGATGGGCAAAGTGGCTGCAATTGATGGCACAGTGGCAGCATTTGATGGGCACAGTGGCTGTGTTTGATGGCACAATAGTTGCATTTGATGGGCACAGTGAGGCTGCAATTGATGACACAGTGGCGACATTTGATGGTAAAGTAGGGTGCCCACATGTCCCGGATTGCCCAGGACTGTCCCGCAATTAGCAGCTCTGTCCTGGGTCCCGGGCACCTTCATTCCGGACAATACAGTGTCCCGGAATAAAATTGAGGACAAGTGACACACTGCATCTGGTGGCAGGCTTCGGGTGGCAAGTGGCACACTGCATCTGGTGGCAGGCTGCGGATGGCAATTGGCACACTGCCTCTGGTGGCAGGCTGCAGGTGGCAAGTGGCACACTGCATCTGGTGGCAAGCAATGGTGGCAAGTGACAATTACAATGTAGTAATACAAATAATGTGATTTGATCATCCTGACACCAAAGCCTGGTGTCAGTATGATTTAAGTGCTAACGCCAGCCATTCGCCCATAAAAAAAAAAAAAAAAAAAAACGCTGCCGAATTCCCTGTCAACCCCGAGACTACATGCCCCCCATCTCATCTTTTTTGGGCAAGGGGGGTGTCCCTGAATGGCAGTTTGGAAATGTGGTCACCCTATGGTAAAGGGGCTGCAGTTGATGGTACAATAGCTGCGTTTGATGGGCACAGTGAGGCTGCAATTGATGTTTTTTTTTCATAATTTTTCAGTTTGTTTGCGCACCCCCCCCATGGGTGCTTTCTAAATCGTGACACTGTGACCATAGAGTTCCTGTGTGCTGGAGATGATCAGAGGATGGACCTGTCACCATCTCTACTCAGTCTCTATCACTACCACCGAGGGAAGCCAATCGGAAGCTACAGAGCTGGGGGACGGGCTGACAGAACAACTGCTCATTGGCTGGCTGAGCCTCGCTAACGCCGCGGCGCACACTGGGAGGTGTAGTCCGAGGCAGAGCTGAGTGACGTAGATCGTGTGCGCCGCCGTGTGTTGACATCAGGGCCTCCATGGCTCTATTTCCAGCTTTTGCGGAGCCTGCTGGTGTTGGCCCGGCTGCTGATGATAGAGGTAACTGAGGGGGAGGGGGAGCATCCACCTCCCTATATACATCCATTCTATAGCCGCAGACACTCTGTATGTCACCTGTCATCCCCACAGCTCTGTATATACCTCTGTGCCCCCCTACCGGGGCACCCTATAGTCCTGTGCTCCCTGCCAAATCCATATTCCCATGAGCCCCTCTGTAGCACCATGCCCCCTGCTGGAGCTTCTTAGAACCATGTGCGCCCCCCGCCCCCTACAGCACCCTATATCCCTGCCAGATTCCCCCATCATCCGTATTCCCATAACTACCACCAGAGCCCCTCTGTAGCCATGTGTTGGGGGCCCCCCGCAGCACCACGCCCCCTGCTGGAGCCCCCCCACAGCCCCGACAGAGCACCCACCCCACCTCCATAGCCCCATGTTGGAGCACCTCCTCCCCATGGCACTGTGCCGTATTCTGTAGCCACAATGCCCTCTGCTGGAAACCCCCCTCCCTTATCCCAAAGCTCCCCAACATGGCCACGCCATAGTCTCATTCCCAACCCCTCCTCCCCATAGCACTGTGCTTTACTCTGTAACCCTTATGCTCTCTGCTGGACCCCCCCCCCCCTTTATCCCCATGCTCCCGGACATAGCACTCACCTCTAAGCCATAGTCCCATTGCCATCGTTCCTCCCCATAGCACCATGCCACCTGCATGAGATGAACTGTGCCATATTCTGTAACCCCCAAGTCCTGTGCTAGAACACCCCCACCTCCTTCACCCTATGCTCCCTGACATAGCACTCACCTGGAGCCCCTACTTCCCATACCACCATGCTGCCTGTCTGAGCTGTAATGTGCCCTATTCTGGTGCCCTAATGTCCTCTGCTGGAAACCCCTCCGTAGCCCTGTGCTCTTCATTGAAACCCCCCCCCCCCCAGTCTTGTGCTCCCTGCTTAAGGGCCCCTTGCTGCCTGCCAAAGCCCCATCCCCCCCCTCTGCAGCTCTGTACTCCTCCTGAATCCCCACTTAGCCCCATGTTCCCTGTCTAAGCTGTACCCTGCCTGCTTCAGGAGCCCCCATGGTTCCAGACAGAGAACCCACCCTCCTCCTCCATAGCCCTACGCCACAACCCCATTTTCTTATAGCTCCCTGCATGAGATAAACTGTTCCTTCTTCTGGAACCCCCTATGTAGCCCTGTGCTCCCTGCTGAACCCCCCCCCCCCATAGCCCTATGTTCTTTGACAGAGTACAAAACCCCCCACCAATGTCAGAGCCCCTCCTTCCCATAGCATTGTGCTCCTTGCATGAGATGAACTGTGCCTTCTTCTGGAGCCCCCATGCTCTCTGCTGGAAACTCCTCTGTAGCCCTGCGTTCGCCACTGAAACACCCCCCACCCTTAGCCTTGTGTCCCCTGCCAAAGCTCTCCATGCTGCCTCCCAGAGCCCCTCTGTAGCTCAGTACTCCCCACCCCCCCAAATCGCCTTGGTCCCTGTCTGAGCTGTACTGTGCCCTCTGCTGGAAACCCCTCCATAGCCCTGTTCTCCTGCCAAAGCACCCAAACCTCCCCACCAAAGCCTACCCTGCACCCCCTACCAGAATCTCTCCCCCCTTACTAGCATGTGTGCCCCTAATCTATAGCCCCATGCTTCCTTCTGAAGCTCCTCCCCCCCCCATTCTTGTAGCCCTTTACTCTAGACTGGAGCCTCCAATGTAGACCAGTGCTCTCTGCCAGAGCCCCCCTGTAGCCTCTTGCCCCCTATAACTCCATGCCCTCTTCTATAAACCCCCTGTAGCCCTTAACCCCCTGCTGAATAATAAAGAAAAAGATTGTAACCTGATTCTCTGCATTATTGACCATGGAATCAAAGTAAAGAAAAGACTTGATGTGTTATAAGACCTGAGAGTAACGTTGTCAGTGGAGCATTTGGATTGTTTTTATCAACTCCACACATCTCTTCAGCTCCTTACAAGAAGCGCGCACATTTGGGCTGTTTATGACATCATGGACATGACTACCATGCATGGGTGGCACCTACCTCTGCCCGACACATTTCTTGCCCTACCCAAGGGTGTGCAACCCTAAGCACACCAGCTGTTGTGGAACTACAAGTCCCATGAGGCATTACAAGACTCTGACAGTCTCAAGTCCCCAGAGACAGAGGCATGATGGGATTTGTAGTTTCATTACAGCTGGATAGCTGAAGTTGACTCCTGGCCTGCACCTACACTCCCATGTCCTCACACTTTCCCCCTGTCTTAGGGTGACTTCAAACTGATCCGCTGCACTTTGGCCGCAGTGCATTGTACCTGCTGCTTTGGTGTGTGTTGGCTGCGCCGTCCCATGGACTTCTATTTATGTACTGCATGTGGGACTTCATGTGCGCTTTCAGAAAACACAGCAAAACTGTGGTACATAATAGCAGCCTATGGGAAAGTGCAGTTAACCTGCAAGTAAACTGCGGGTACACTACACTGCACCTTCTCTGCTGCAGGATCCACCTAGCCCCCCCCCCCTTTTTCTTACCCGAGCCTAATCTGATCCAGTGGCGTGCACGCGACTGCCTTCCTCCTTACTGGGCAGATTTATAGCAGCAGTAGCCTTGGCTCCCACGCCCTCCTGTCAATGAACTCCAGTGATGTGGGGGGACGGGGCTGAGTCCCGCTGTCTGTGTCATTGGACGCGGGGACGGGGCTGAGTCCCGCTGTCTGTGTCATTGGACGCGGGGACGGGGCTGAGTCCCGCTGTCTGTGTCATTGGACGCGGGGACGGGGCTGAGTCCCGCTGTCTGTGTCATTGGACGCGGGGACGGGGCTGAGTCCCGCTGTCTGTGTCATTGGACGCGGGGACGGGGCTGAGTCCCGCTGTCTGTGTCATTGGACGCGGGGACGGGGCTGAGTCCCGCTGTCTGTGTCATTGGACGCGGGGACGGGGCTGAGTCCCGCTGTCTGTTTCATTGGACGCGGGGACGGGGCTGAGTCCCGCTGTCTGTGTCAGGGGACGGGGCTGAGTCCCGCTGTCTGTGTCAGGGGACGGGGCTGAGTCCCGCTGTCTGTGTCAGGGGACGGGGCTGAGTCCCGCTGTCTGTGTCAGGGGACGCGGGGGCTGAGTCCCGCTGTCTGTGTCAGGGGACGCGGGGGCTGAGTCCCGCTGTCTGTGTCAGGGGACGCGGGGGCTGAGTCCCGCTGTCTGTGTCAGGGGACGCGGGGGCTGAGTCCCGCTGTCTGTGTCAGGGGACGCGGGGGCTGAGTCCCGCTGTCTGTGTCAGGGGACGCGGGGGCTGAGTCCCGCTGTCTGTGTCAGGGGACGCGGGGGCTGAGTCCCGCTGTCTGTGTCAGGGGACGCGGGGGCTGAGTCCCGCTGTCTGTGTCAGGGGACGCGGGGGCTGAGTCCCGCTGTCTGTGTCAGGGGACGCGGGGGCTGAGTCCCGCTGTCTGTGTCAGGGGACGCGGGGGCTGAGTCTATAGGCCACAGTATCAGTATGAATGGGTGGGGGGGGGGGGGGGGGCAACTGTATCCCTGGTTTATTTATTAATGTAAAACACAAAAATATATAACAAATGGGGATATACAGACAGTTTTAACACTCAAAGGGTTATAACTCTTCCTCACTCTATACAAAACTTGTCTTGAAGTTGTGCTTTGATGCACACCTCGCCGTCTTGCACCCAGAATGTCAGCTGAGGGTTGTGTGAATGGCGTTCTGCAGCCGGTGAGGGTGAGAAGTTTAATGACACACAAGTTTTTGTCCTGATGTGATAAAGCTGCAGTGATGTCACAGATATTGATCTTGTCTCTTCCTCTGCAGAGCTCGACTGGCTGAGAAATGAGAGCTTTTGCTCGAAGGACGCACTGTCTCTGCATCAGCGGTCACTGCAGGCTGAGCCGCCCCCTTGCCCAGATCCTCCAGTTTCCAGGTATTGTCAGCTATCTGCACTCTTTGAAGTACTGAAGTTTAATGAACAGCTATTGTGTTCTCTAGTTCCCCCCTTCATCACAACATGCTAATGACATTTTTAAACAAAAAACACAACTTATCTTTTTTTGGACAAATACAATTAAGTGCTGTGCTTCCATTTTTTAAAGTGTTACTAAACCCATGAATGTAACAATAATGCATCCGCACCCCCGCAGTACACACAACCTATAAATGTGTTGTTTTTTTTAATTAAAACGGCTCGATACCTTTTCTGATGAATGGTATACAGCGGTCTTGTGATATAAAGAAGTGCCTGGCTGAGCATTAAATGTTCCTGTAGGAGGAGAATTCACTCTCCTCTGACGTATCTTCTGACTGATCCCCGACCCTGCGTCTGGCCAGCGCTGGTTGGCTGTGACATGTGACCTGACTAGTTTTGATCAAACAGGAAATGTTCTCTCCAGCAATAGAGACCAAACTGAGCATGTGCAGCAGTACTACCCTCAGTGTCTTATCTGGCCTTGCCAAGAGTAACCCTGCAGGAAGGGGAGGATCAGAGAAGACAGGATCAAACAGCCTTTTTACACAAAGCAGAGGATTGCCCCCTTAAAGCAGAGCTCTACTCAAAAGGGGAAGTTCTGCTTTAAATGTCCCCCCCTGTTATTTTTTGGAGGGGTAACTACTTTTGACAGGTACCCGCTCCCACTTTTGGTCAGACTGCCTAGGTGAATCGAGCAGAGGTTCCCCTCTCCCCCTTCCTCCATCCCTCCCTGCAATCTACTTGGACAGGTCACATTGTCCGACCATTGAGGAGGCACAGCACAACTCGCACATGCGTAGCTCACACATGGCTGTGAAGCCGCAAGCTGTCACAGCCGGGTGCCCACACTTGTAATGCTGGCGCCGGGCAGAAGAAAGGGAGAGAGCCCGAAGGTTTGGACAGCTGCATCTCTGGATCCTGGGACAGGTGAGTGTGTGTTTATTAAGACCCCTTTCACACCGAGGGCGTTTTGCAGGCGCTATAGCGTTAGAAATAGCGCCTGCTATTCGCCCTCAAACTGCTGCTCCATTGTCTGCAGTGTGAAAGCCCGAGGGCTTTCACACTGCAGCGGTGCGCTGGCAGGGCGTCACAAAAAGTCCTGCCAGCGCCTTCTTTGAAGCGGTGAACTCACCGCTCCTCCAGCGTTGCTCCCCATTGAAATTAATGGGGCAGCGCTGTAATACCGCCGGCAAAACGCTGCTATTGCGGCGTTTTGCTGGAGGGGGGGGGGGGGGTTAACCCTTTCTCGGCCGCCAGCGGGGGGTAAAACGCAGCTAAAAATAGCGACGTTTTACTGCCGACGCTATGGGCGGTGTGGTGTGAAAGGGGTCTAAAAGTCAGCAGCTTCACTTTGTAACTGCCGACTTTTAATAAACACAAAAAAAACGTCTGGAACTCCGCTTTTATGTTCCTCAGTGAGTATAACAAGCATGCTTTACTGCATATACACACTGATTTTACTGTTGTGGGTTTAGTAACACTTTAAATGTATAAACCCCATGCTCTTATAATCAAAGTGAAGTCAAACCAAAGTCCATCCAACGTGTCCTGTATACTTAAGTATATGATATAACCACAAATAAATGTCTCTAAAAAAATCCAATGTTTCTTCATCGAAATCACAAGCTGCTGCTGCAAACCATACGTAGTGGACTACAAAACGCCTCCTTCCCAAAACACAAATCACGTGCTCTCTTGGTTCTCACATTCAAATTGTGCGTTCAACAGACCTCCAGAACCCTTTTAACTTAACCCCTTCATGCCGACCTCACACTAATATGCGACCCCACTGGTCTGGGCTTTTCTCTGTGAAGCCGCATATTTGTGTATCTCCCTTTGTGCTGGGAACATGCCGCATGGCGCACTCCCAGCACAGAGATCAGGGTCTAACAGAGAGCCCTAGTGATCAGGACCCCAAACTCCTGATTTCGGGACACCTGATTGCTGTGATAGCCTCTGATTGGCTGTGTTTTTCTCTGTGAATGCAGGAGAGAGATGCATACAAAAATAGTGTGTAAAAAAAAAAAAAATACCTAGACCAAGGTTTGATCTAGTTCATGGTCAGGGTCAGTATTTTTTTTTTTTGGACAGGATTTAAAAAAATAAATACATTTTGTATCAATGTCAGTGTGGTTTAGGTAAGATTAAAAAAAAAGCAAAATGCGCACTATATTGTTTTTGGGCTGTACCAACCACTACAAACAACGATTATCACACACATATGTGGTATCGCTGTGATTGTCAGGAGCAGGAGAATTTATTTTGGGTTCTTTTGGTGGAAGGTTATGATGGCAAGAAATATACAGCTACATTGAATTTTTTACTATTTTGGGACCGTTTTCCTTTTGGTAATTCAAATCAGGCGATATCCATAACGATTTGTTACCAAATGGAAAGGCAAGATTTGTCCTGAAAAAACGCAGTATAATCCACCTGGATGCACAAAGTAGTTGTGGCCATATGTAGAGTTTTACTAACACATATTAAAGTTGCAAATTTGTGCTTAAGCATTAAGATTTGTTTTACCCTTAGATGGGAAGGGATTAAAGTGTCACTAAACCCACATCATAAAAAACGATCACTAAATGGTGTATTCCATGCTGTTCATACTCAGTCACTATGAGATTCGTTTTCTGTATTCTGCAAAAAACCTGGTTGATCTTGCTGCTCTCTATCGCCCCCCTTCTGTCTATGTCCCCAATGCAGTTGGGGAATTTGCAGAGCAGTGTTAGCAGCTTGTGCACATGCTCAGTTTTCTCAGTATTTTCTACCCTGAACATTTCCTCCCTATTACATCTGAGCAGCCTATGTGACTATAGAGTCACACATGTGGGCGTATACACAGTGGTAAATAACAGCGCACTCTCTCCCTCCTCCCACTAACCAGCTAAACACAATGGGGGGTGGGATATTACATCTTGATTGATGGAGGCTTCACCTCCCTCTTATTCCAAGTCGCCTCCTTCCAGCTTCTGATCTTTGCACCCTTTAGTCCTTCAAATGCCTTTTTGGCCATCATGAATAAACAATGGAATAGAAAGCCATAGTGCAGTCATATTTATTGCAATAGTAGAAATAAAAACACTTTCAAGTGCGCACTCGCATTAAAAATACAAATGCGAGCATTCGATAGGGCTACTCAGAAGTAGTGGAAAGAGAGGGCCAGCAGACAGGCAGCACCCACAACATGAAAGGAGATTTTTCGAGCAAGCTTCTAAAATAAGTATTGTTTGTATTAGGCCCCTTTCACACTGGGGCGGTTTGCAAGCGCTATTGCGCTAAGAATAGCGCCTGCAAACCGACCCGAAACAGCTGTTGCTGTTCCTTCAGTGTGAAAGCCCGAGGGCTTTCACACTGAAGCGGTGCGCTTGCAGGACGCTCAAAAATGTCCTGCAAGCCGCATCTTTGGCTCGCTATAGGAGCGGTATATTTACCCTTCCTATAGCGCCCGGTCCCATTGAAAACAATGGGGAGCGCGCCGAACCCGCCCGCAAAACGCCGCAATAGCGGCGGTTTGCGGGCGGTATTGACCCTTTTTTCGGCCGCTCGCGGGGGGTAAAAACACCCCGCGAGCGGCCGCAATGCGCCGCTAAAACGCCGGTAAAGCGGCGCTAAATATAGCGCCGCTTTACCGCCAGCGCCCCCACCGCTCCAGTGTGAAAGTAGCCTTAATATTAGATTGCTGATCTTTTCTTTAAGCAGCGTCTATTCTCTCTCATAGGAGCAGTCCCTCCCCGGCATGCCAGTCCTCTGACAGTGAGGATGGATCAGAGGCTGCAAGGAAAAAGAAGAAGAAAAAAAAAAAGAAAAAGAAGAAGCACAAAGAGCTGAAAAAGAGGAAGAAGAATGGTGATGGTGATGAATCGGATTCCGCCTCTGAAATAAAGAAACATGATTTGGAGACGTCAGCCAGAGGCGCCAGGTGATAGAGGTTTATAGAGCATAGTAAAACCTAAATGACCCCTCAGTTTAACCGCTTCCCGACCGCCTCCTGCACATTTACGTCGGCAGAATGGCACGGCTAGGCAAAAGCAGGTGTGTATATATACGTCCCCTTTAATCGGGAGCTCCATGACCGCGGGACCAGTGGACCCGATCGCCGCTGGTGTCCCGCGATCGGGTCACAGAGCTGAAGAACGGGGAGAGGTCTGTGTAAACAAACCTCTCCCCATGCTTCCTACACTGCCTGTCACTGATCGGCTGTTCCCTGTCATCGGGAAAGCCGATCAGTGACGTCAGCCACGCCCCCTACTGTGAAAAAAAACACACACGTCACACTAACTCCTCCCCGCCCCCTAGTGACAAAAAAAAAATGTGTGTGTGTGTGTGTGTGTGTGTGTGTATGTGTGTATATGTGTATATATATATATATATATATATATATATATATATATATATATATATATATATATATATATATATATATATATACACACACACACACACACACACACACACACACACACACACACACACACACACACACACACACACACACACACACACACACACACACACACACACACACACACACACACACACACACACACACTATAAGAAGGTGTATGGCACCAGCAGGAAAATAACTTGTATGCAAGTAACCAGGTGGATCCCCCAAAAACTTAACTATTCAATATGTAATACAAAGGGTATACAGCATAGTAAGCCTAAACCTAAAACCAATAATAAAGCAACTTCAGGCACCCCTGCCCTAATATTTTTTTATTTTATTACAGGTGCTTGTATAGCGCCATCAATTTACACAGCACTTTACATATATATTACACGTTCACATCAGTGCCTGCCCCCAAGAAGCTTACAATCTAAGGTCCCTAACTCGCATACACCTACTAAGGCCAACTTAGACAGGAGACAACCTCCCAGCATGTCTTTGGAGTGTGGGAGGAAACGGGAGTACCCGGAGGCAGGTAGTGCCGTGTTTGGGATTCGAACTGACGACCCCAGTGCTGCTAGGTGGTAGTGCTAACCACTTAGCCAAATGCATTTTTTTTGTTTTTTATTACATTGAATTATTACTAGTTCTGTCTTCTTACACTGCAGAGGGATCGTGCAGAGCATAGCGGCAATCCCTCTTGCTCCTGTAGTCTCACTTCCTTCAGCCCCAAAAATACAGATGTGTACCTCCATACCAGTGCCGAGAGATAGTCATTTAGAGCCCGGGGCGAACATGCCAAACTGCGCCCCTTCCAAGACGTGTGAGAATTATGTATCCGTCAAAATCCCCCCCAAAAAATTAATAAATAGAAATTGGGCTAATCTGCATGCTTGCCCCCTAAGCATAAATTCCCTCTCCTCCCAGTACAAATCTATCCCAACCCCCCCCCCCCCCCCCCCCAAAAAAAACACCCCCTCCTAGCATAAATTCTCTGCCCCTCAAATTTTCCATTTAGAGTATACACCCTCTCCCCAGAGCCCCCCCCCCCCCCCCCATACTCCAAATCCCCCTCCCAGCACAAATTCCTTTATTTAACTAACTAACTTTATTATAAAAAAGTTAGTACATGCACATAGATCGTGATATCAGTTTTGAAGTTATTACTAGTTTTTTTCTTTTGGTGGGGGGGTGCACTAACCCTTTAAGTACTGAATGGTTTGTTCAGAGTACAGATCGGATTGGTAACTGTTGCTTCTTGCAGGGAGGTCTCCGGCGTTCGCTCCATCTGGCTGGAGGAAGCTCCATCTGTGACGGCGGAGACATTCAGGATGGATAAGAAAGCTGACCCAGCAAACTGGGAGTACAAATCGCTGTACCGAGGAGACATAGCGAGGTGAGACGGCACGCAGCGCCACTGAAGCCTGAAACCGTTTTGGCATACCAGATACTGTGGGGGGAGGGCGGGGAGACACGTTACCCTTCATTAATTTTCTTCATTGTCCTTCCTTTTTACAATTATCACGGTAAATGGTGATACAGAATGTAACAACCTGCTGACTTCCATTTATCTATCACTTGTCACTCTGACAGTTTGGTGTGGAATTGTTTTATTCTGGTACAAAGTGTTTTCATTGCTGAAATTTGGCTTCTGCTCATTTTAAAGTATTTTCACTGTTAATAATTATCACTGTGGAAATATAGTATGTTTCTATATATCTCCAGGTATATAGAAAAGGCACATTAATGCTTTTTATTCATTTAATAGATCATTAATCAGTCTGACCTGGTATCCGCCCCTTGTACTCCCTTACCCATTTCCAGACCAGCGACAAACCGGTACATCGCTGGACCTCAAGTGGTTATAATGGGATGGTGTTGGATGGTGTTGGTCTTGTAAAAGCAATCCTAGTGTCTAACTAGCCACCGGATTGCTTTTACAAGCAGCCGGAGGGGATGTCGCATCAGCATGTTAATGTGAAAAGTTAACTCCGGCAGGTCCCACTCCCGCCTTCCAAGTGTGCTACCTACACACTGCTTTGTGTGTGTGTGTGTGTGTGTGTGTGTGTGTGTGTGTGTGTGTGTGTGTGGGTGTGTGTGTGGGTGTGTGCACACTACTATAAATGGGGGGGCGAAGGACACTACTATGTGGGGAGCAGAGGAGACTACTGTGGGTGAGGAGGGGCAGAGGACACTGCTGTGGGGGGGGAGTTAGGGAAGCACACGACCATGTGAGGGGCAGAGGAGACTACTGTTATTGGGGGCTCAATAGTTATCAAGCCCCCACACCCCTCCCCCCCAGAGATCTTTGATTTCCTGCATGTTGTCTGTGTAGATCTGATCCTCTGAAAGGTTCCCTGCCCTCCCCTCGCTTGTTGTAAAGTTGCTCAGAGTTACAGATCAGCTGGGAAAGGAAGTTTACTTTTGGCTAATCCCTTCTACAAACAGCGCTCAGTCTGCTCAGTAATTGTGTGATCTCCTCCTCTCCATATCGCTGTGAAGTGATGAACTTTCCATTTAATAAGGCGTGTGGATGCCAGCAGCTGGGCTTTTAATCATCTCGGCCTTTAATGAACACACAGACCTCCTCGGATGAGAGATTTCATTATCGCCGTCCGGCTTCCTCTCCCAGTTCTTCTACTTGGTAGCTTGCCATTCATTTAAAGGCACCAAGACAGCGGTACCGGTCGCGGCGTTCTAGATCACCATAACTTGACCCCAGGACCTTGGACTGCTGGAGTGTGGGGGAGAAGACACTGCGGGCACCAGACTAGCAGCAGCCAGCTGGTGATCTCCTTTTAGGGTACTGAGAATGGGGCACCCATCCTTCCACGTTGCCTCCCACGGGCGATTTCCAGGCCTCTCTTGTTTTTTTGTTCAGAGAATACAGGACCGTGGTAACTCACTTCAGGGGGCTGAGCGGGAGGAGATCAAGAGTTGTTTTGTCTCAGTTTATTAATTTCCTGGTTACTGTGGCTGGGGAAGCAGCTAATCAAGCACGATCTTTGCTTGATTAGCTGCACCGGGAGGCAGGGGAGACATTGAGGGTCTAGTCACCATAAAGAGAGCCCCAGTCTATCACATAAAGGTAGCTGGTTGGACTGATAAATTGTCCAAGCACCACAACCCTATTAACCACTTTATTACTGGGCCATAGCCCGAAAAGCACTTACAGCGTGGCTCTCTTGTTCTAGGAGGGCGTCCAGGGACGTCCTTCCAGAACATGCCCCCTGGGGGCGCACATCGGGCACACTCTGTGATCGCTGTGTCCTTTGAACACAGCTGTTTACAGATCAAGGTACTGCGGCCTTTTACCATGTGATCAGCTGTATCCAGTCACATCTGATCACATGTAAATCGATTTCTTTCCTCATGCATTGTCACTGTGAGGAAAGGAGAGCTGATTAGCGGCAAGGCTGGCAAGGGGCACATTTACACGGATTATCATTGCCGTCTATCAGTGCAACCGTCGGATGCAGCCTCACCAGTGCACATCAGAGAAGAAGAAAAATTACTTATTTTTTTCAAAAATGTCATTCTTTTTTGGTTTGTTTAGCAATAAATAAAACCCAGTGGTGATTAAATACCACCAAAAGAAAACTTTATTGGTCTTAAAAAATAACAATTTCATACGAGTACAGTGTTGCATGACCGTGCAATTGTCATTCAAAGTGTTGAAAGCTAAAAATGGGCAGGAAGGGGGTTTCTGAAAGTGCTATTGAAGTGGTCAAAGTACAGAGATAATACCATTTGCTGTGTAATCAATACTTTTCAAGTGCCACGTTGACCAATTAAAAAAGAAATAAAAATTATGCGAGGCTGTTGAAAAGCTGTGAACAGCATCCTGCTGGCCCCTCCCACCAGCTGTGATCTCCCTGCATTGCATAGAGACGCTGAGACACCCCAGTGGTGGTATCACAGGGTCTAAATTAAGGTATGTATTGAAAACAAAGCTTTCATTTTATTTAAAAATGCCATTAGCATGTTGATGAGGAGAAGAACCAGGGAACGAAAAATATAAGCAGATTAAACTTCAGCTTTTAAAAAAAAAAAAAAAAAAAAAAAAAAAAAAAGCCCTTTTTTTTTTTTTTTTTAATTCTATGCTAATCGTGTGTTTTACAATGCTGTGCATTGGGGTAGATCTAATACCTAACTCAATGTTTACTTTTAATTCACTGTGTCATAAACATATAAGATCATGAGTATTGTCTTTGATAATATCAATAGCTTAATTAAAGAGTACCATCATCCATTTATGTTGTAGAAACAAGGGGTTTAATAGGCTATAAACGCAGGTGCTGAATCTGCGTCCAATGGGCCAACAACCCACAAGACTTTGGGGAAAAGAAAGAGGTTGGACTATCTCGGTACTGGTAATAGGTAAAAGGAATAGGGGTAGAGATGATGTTTAGCAAAAAACAAATTTTAATAGAAAAGACAGATACATGAATAAAAGTGTACAGTGTACAGTTCAATTCAATAAAATCAACATAATAACCACTCCTAAACGAATATCAAATACGACAGATGAGTGCTGGACTTGGCCTGCAAACTTGGCGTTTGTTTAGACGTGAGGAGATGGTTTCTCGACCGGTTTCGCGGCCTAGCCGCTTCTTCAGGAGAAAAATCTAGAATAGATTGTATTTTTGAATATATGATCTGGATGCAGCCAATAAATTCACAGGGTATACAAATTAATACATCTTTACACAATAAGGTGGATCAACTCACCAATGCATGTGGAGACACATCCCAACTGAATCCAATAGTTGCCTTCCCCGGCGGATATGGGGTTTTTTATATGGAATAGGCTATGACAATAGAGGAGGTTATATTACTAAAATTCTATTGATTGGTGATAAGCCAACACCACCGGGTGTGACAGATTGAGGTATAGGTGTAGATAGAAATATCCCAGAATAGTAGAATATAAAATAGATGTCCGTAAAGAAAAAGGGGGGGGGGGAGGGAAAGAGGGGGGGAGAGGGGGGAGGGGGGGGGGAAGGGAGTAGGGGAGGGGAAAACAGGGGGAAGGGGAGGGGAAAATGGAGAGGGGGAAGGAAGAGGGAGTTGGATGTAGAGAATGCTTAGGAATAATCTATTGGTTTAATACCATGGGTTATAGAAGTAAAAAGTAGTAACAACACTTGCAAAGGATCGTGTCAAGCCGGGCAAAGATGCAGGAGCTTCGGGGGATCAGCTGCCTAGTATGGTGTTGGGCTTTCTCATAAAGTTATGGTGAAATTGAGCGGACGCCAGTCTAAAGGGACATGGTGTTTATTACCCACTTAGGTTCAGGGTATCTGGGAGATGAATAGTAGACATAAGTTTTAGTCAATCTTACTGAATATTAGGGGGAAGGATAATAGGGAACCAAGCGGTTAAGCACCTACCTTACAGCTGAATATCCTGGGATTAGCTCCGCATCTATGCAATTCCATATGCTCAATGGCGGTGTGTAAAACACCGTCATATAAGCACCCCAACCGATGACGTCAGCTCCGGCCACAGCTGTGGCGTATGCTGGCGTCAGGGGTCAGCCTATCTACATGGTGGCAAGAAGGGGATCAGGTCGAGACAACGGTGCGCACCAATTGCGGCCATCGTGGGTGGAACAGCGTGGCTCGTGCGGATGACGTAATAACCGCGACAGTCCCATACCCGCGCATGCGTCAATAGATGTTAGGTGCGCATGCGTCGGGGACGGTGAGCGTGGATGGCAACCATAGTAACCACCAAGCATCATCGTGAGAGGTGTCCAGCGCGGCGGACACTCGTAATGGTGCCGCTGCGCGCAATATTGGAAAGGTCGCTCTCGCATGCGTCAGAGTGGTCTGCATGCGTGCATAGCATAGATGGCTAAACAATGGTGCCGTACCGTGGGGCGACTGGAACCCAAAACCGCCACGCACCAGAAAAGCCCAATTTAAAGCTCGGGCGGTATCTGGTAAGAGGAATATGGTAGTCCCTCCAAAATGGGCACATATCCGCTGGGAGAGGCCCCAAAGGGGTAGACTCTAGTGGTTGGTCTCTTAGGTACACGCAACAGTGAAATGATCCACCCTGTACAGCAAACAAGTACACATGAAATAATAAACAAAATATGTATACAAAACATAATATACAATTACAATATAAGAATAAGGGGATTTATTGAAATCCATGCGTATTTTTACACACCATAGCAGCATTTGGGGCCACTCAGTCACTGGGGTAAAGGATGTGACCAATCGATGGTAAGATGCAGATGAAGATTTAGGGAGGCTAAATATGAACCAATTCTACAGGAATGGCTTATAGGATATCGTTTCGTTCAGACCTGGAAATTGGGTGGCATTTAATTTTTCAATCCAAAGGGTCTCCCTTTGTAGGATTAAGCGATCCCAGTCACCCCCTCTAGGGTTTGGGGGTATCACCTCCAATATCCGGAAGTTAACCACTGACGTATCATAACGGTGATATAGTCCGATAGGACGTCCAATTGTGGTCAATTTACCACTCCCGGAATAGTAGAGGTGGTCCCCAATCCTTTGTCTAAACTCCCTAATAGTTTTCCCCACATAGAATGAGTTGCATTTGCACATCATGAGATAAATCACTCCTCTGGTGCCACAATCTGCATGGCAATGAGGAACAAAGGTCTCTCCATTTGGTAGGGTAAAACGTTTGACTTCCCTGACCCATGGGCAACGAGGGCATTGACCACATTTGAAGGTCCCATAAGGCCTAGTCTTGGGGGATTTTGCAGCCACATAGTGGCTGCTAGTCAGACGAACAAGCTCTCCGGAATACCAAATCTGGGTTGGAGCGTACATGTTTGTTTAGGGTCTGGTGATCTGTGAGCAGGTGCCAGTTTTTTGTTAGGATATCTCTCAATGTTTGATGATGAGCGGAATAAGTAGTGATAAATCTGACTGGTTCTATAGCAAGGGTAGGTTTGGGACGTTTGACTAGGAGGGAGCTTCTTGATCTATGATAGGCTTTGTTAAACGCCTTTCTGAGGTTAGATGAAGAATATCCTCTGGCGAGTAAACGTTCACGTAGCGCATTAGCCTGTATTTTGAAGTCTTCTTCAAAGGTACAATTTCTGCGCAGTCGTAGATACTGCGCAAACGGTATACTTCGCACCAGTGGTTTCGGGTGGGCACTGGTGGCGAAGAGCAGCGTATTCCCCGCAGTCGGTTTTCGATAAAGGTTGGTCCCTAAGCTACCATCTGGTTGTTTGATGATGGACAGATCCAAAAATGGGATCTGGCCATCATCAACATGGAAGGTAAAGCTCAGATTAAACGTATTCTGGCCTAGTCTGTCTATAAATTCAATGAGTTTCTCTTTGGTGCCTGTCCAGACTATTAACAGGTCATCAATATATCGATACCATAATAGTACCTCTAGTAGATATTCTGCATATCTTTCATCTGATTGTACCGAGCGTTCCCAACCCCCCAGATATAAGTTTGCATAAGCGTTGGCTGTGTCATAAACAATGGCCTTTTTTTTTTTTCCCCATAAAATACAGTTTTCTCTGTTATGTTTAATATTTGGTACACCTCCTCGGTGCCGCTGCCTCCACCTCCTCGGTGCCGATGCCTCCACCTCAGGTCTACACCTCGGTGCTGCTGCCTCCACCTCCTTGCTGCCTCCACCTCAGGCCTACACCTCGGTGCCGCTGCTTACACCTCCTCGGTGCCGCTGCTTACACCTCCTCGGTGCCGCTGCTTACACCTCCTCGGTGCCGCTGCTTACACCTCCTCGGTGCCGCTGCCTACACCTCCTCGGTGCCGCTGCTTACACCTCCTCGGTGCCGCTGCCTCCACCTCCTCGGTGCCGCTGCCTCCACCTCCTCGGTGCCGCTGCCTCTACCTCCTCGGTGCCGCTGCCTCCACCTCCTCGGTGCCGCTGCCTCCACCTCCTCGGTGCCGCTGCCTCCACCTCCTCGGTGCCGCTGATTTTCACCATCCTCTTTCAGCCACTTCCTGTTTACCTACGCTCCACTGTTTTCCTTCTGTGGTTCCTGCCACTCCATCCTCATAAATATGCTAATGAAGATTTTAAATAGAATCTTTCTTTCTGTTTGCACCCAGTAATGGACTCGCTGGCTTCTCTATGCAATGTAAGCAGATTGTGGCAGGGGGGAGGGCCCAGCTGGGTGCTGTATATAGCTTCCTGAACACATCACAGCACCCCGCCCTCAGTACTCCTCTCAAGAGCCCTTAGTCCTGATGCAACCAGTGGGCTGGCTCTTGGGAGTTGTTATGCAAAAATCAAATGCGTTGATGGGTGGATAGTAGTCGGGGAGGAGTGGGGGCATTACTAGCCAGGCTGTATTTGCATGCAGACTGCCCACATGTGATACTGCGCCTCCATGATTGATGGAACCGAAATAGTATACGAAAGGAGTGGGCCAAAGACAGGCTGAGTGATGCTGGAACTCCTCCAGCCACGAAATGAGGCGGGGTTCTATCGGACTTATTGCAGCTTCTAATGCACATTGTGAGAAGCTCACAGTGTGCAGTGAAATCAGAGTAAGCCATTTCAGTTCAGGATAGGAGATTCAACTTTAACTTCTAATAATGCTTTCTCTTCCCAGATACAAAAGGAAAGGTCATTCCTCCTTGGGGATTGACCCTAAAAAACAGCAGATTGTGTGGGAGGGCGCCCCTGAGAAGAAGCCATCTCACAAGAAACCAGAGCGATACTACAGCAGGAGCGCAGTACAGATGCTCCGGATCCGGGCAGAGCACGTGGCTTGCAGTAAGGACACAACGAACGCGGCACCTGCCGGCTTCATTCCGGTGAAGGACTATGAACCAGATACCTCCTCCGCCTCTGCTGCCCGCACCAGCTGGGTGAATCCTCTGGGTGTCTATGACGACTCCACCTCAATGTGGCTACAAGGCAAAGGAGGCCCGGAGGACAAGACTGCGCCAGCCGCACCCAGAGACACTGAACTGCTGGGGAAGGTGGAGGATTATAATCGGAGGATCCGAGAGAACCCCGCAGATATCCAGACGTGGATGGAGTTCGTCTCATTTCAGGTATTTCTCATCTCTCATATATTGTGAAAATTCTGCTGCTTCTGCATCTCGTCTGGGTGCTCAACCTGTGGCCCTCCTGTTGTTGAGAAACTACAAGTCCCATGAGGCATTGCAAGTCTGTCAGTAGACCAGGCTTTTTCTGGTACTTTTTGTTTTTAAGTTTAAGGCCTCTTGCACACTGCGGCTTAGAAAAGCTCCAGTACAGCTTATTTTTTTATATTTTTTTTTTTAGGGCTGTTACAAATTAAAATTTTCGTGTTCAATTAATCGTTTTTTTTTTTTTTAAATCTACTAATTTCAATTAATTATAACGCGCATACAGATCCAACTACTTTTAGCTGATCTCCTTGCATTGCAACTCTGCATTAGTCAGTGGTAAATGTGGTATACACTATATACAATCACCCAACACTAGTTAGTTTCCACAATCCATGACTTAACTTCACAGTTCACAAATAAGTTTTAAATTCAAACTGTAGCACTGACGTAAGTAATTTTTTTCCCACAGTAGTGTGACAATCCCTCCACCTCCGGTCTAACTAATCACTCTCACCTTATGGCATGGACCCCTGTGCTAACAGGTGGTCATGCAAGCGGGTATCAAAAGGGTTAACACAGACCATAAACTTCTCTCACGTCTCCTTAGATCTCAGCAAGGACGCCAGGTCATGGGTAGAAAGAAAAGATCTAAGTGCTCACCGCTTAAGTATAAGATTACATTTTTGTGTTCAAATACAAACTACTCACATAAAGATGATAAAAACACAGCATGTAAAGCCGACAATCGTGTTAGTTCCGTCATGCGGGTGACGTCATGCGTAGCTCCACCCCCATACGCGCTACGTTCAATCGGAACTTTGACGTCATCGGACTCCTCCCCCTTCCCTTCGTTAGCAGACGGAGGCACTTGGGGAAGGGGGAGGAGTCTGGTGACGTCGATGTCCGTGAGGTCACCGGATCTCGGACGGAACTCCCTGAAGACCCGGAAGCCGGCGGAGAGGTGAGTACCAATCAAAAGAATTTTGATCGATCAAAAAAATTAATCGAGGAATTAATCTTTAATTTCCACAGCCCTAATTTTTTTTACTGAGCTAAAATGCAGCCCATTTATTGTAAAAAAAAAAAAAAAAATTAAATAGAAAGATATGCCTTTTTGGTCAGTAATTTAGGCCTCATGCATGCAGTCGCACACGTTTGTTGTGCCCAAATGTCCATTAACATATTGCGAACGCGAGAATAAGTTTGCCCGCATGTGCCTGGAAATGCGTGAAAATGTGCGCAAATACATACAAAAAAAACGGCTGAAAAAATTGATGCTCAAATAGGAGTGCAAGAGGTCGATATATATATATATATATATATATATATATATATATATATATATATATATATATATATATATATATATATATATATATATATATATATATATATTATAATATAAAATTTATTGTAGCAGAGGCCCTAGGGAATAAAATGGCGATTGTTTCAATTTTTATGTCACACGGTATTTGCGCTGCCGTTTTTCAAACGCTATTTTTTTGGGGGGACAATACATTTTAACCAGTAGCCGACCAGCTGCCGTTTGACGGCAGCAGGTTGGCTCCCCTGCGCAAATCGCCATAGCTGTACGGCAGGTGCTGTAAGGGGTATAGGGTGCACACACGCGCCGACGTGCACCCGTGATCGCTCCTGACAGAGGCACAGAACGAAGATCTGTCAATGTAAACAGACAGATATGTCAAGGGTGAAGAGACAGATCTGTTGTTCCTAATGCTAAGGCCGGTCTCCTCCTCCCAGGCAGTCCCCCCCCCCCCCCACAGTTATAAACACTGCAATGTTTTCAGGCTTTCCCTCAGCTGTGCTAATTACTAAGGCTGGGTGAGGGTCTAGCTGAGAACCAAGCTAAACTAGCACTAAAAAGGAGGGGGGGGGACAGAGAAAGATACCAAAATCAACTAGATATCAGCATAGTATTAAACAATAACAACCTAATAGAGTTCAATACAATGCAGAACAATTACATGAAATCGAGGCACAACGTGATCACAAGGAGTTTTGGATATAAATCCTTATGCTGTTATATTTTGTATTTCTTTACTCTTTTTAAAGGACGAGTTGTTGGCACAGCCCAGCATGTACTCCACCTGCGAGGGAGAGGTGGACAGCTATCGCATGTCTTTTAAACTGGTCCTGGAGAAGAAGCTGTCTATCCTGGACCGAGCCATCGAGAGCAATCCGGGCAGCACGGAGCTGAAGTTGGCGCGGTTGCGGCTGTGCGAGGAGTTCTGGGAGGCTCCCGCTCTGCTGAAGGAGTGGCAGAAACTGGTCTTTCTACACCCCAATGACCCGCAGCTCTGGCAGAAATACCTGCTCTTCTCTCAGAGTCATTTCAGCACCTTCTCCGTCTCCAAAGTGATCGTTGTCTATGGAAAATGCCTCTCCACTCTCGCCGCCGTACTAGATGGCAGCATGCTGTCCCACCCAGTTGTGCCGGGCACTGATCGCTCCATGTGTGGTGAGTACACTTTTTTACACAGCAGGCAGCCTGCAGGGCATGTGCCACCAGGGGAATACAAGCGCAAGAGACCTATACTACAGACTAACCAGTTCCACTCCGAGCCAATTCTCACATTTCTCCCTTTTAAAAATTTGCTTATTTTTTTTTTTTTGCTAGAAAATTACTTGGAACCCCCTAGCATTATGCATTTTTTTTTAAGCAGAGACCCCGGAGAATAAAATGGCGCGAGATTACATTTTTTTTAGGTTGCATGATATTTGTGCAGCAGTTTATCAAATGCAAATTTTCAGGAAATAATACACTTTAATGAGTTTTAGTGCACACATACACAATATAATACCCAATTTTTTTGTAAATGATAATGTTGCACCGAGTAAATAGATACCTAACATGTCACGCTTTAAAATTTGCATTTGCCCGTGGAACGGTGCCAAACTACGGTACCTAAAAATCTCCATAGGCAAAACCTTGCTAACCACTTGCTTCCTGTAGGATGTCATATGACGTCCCGGGCTTTGAGTGGAGCTATCCGACTGACTGATGGGTGCAGCTACAGGCATCATTCAGATATCATCATCTTTTTTAAGCCGGTCGATTTCCTCGCTTGTAAAAGCCATCATAGCGGACGTTTAGCCGCTTGGTTGTATTTACAGGTGGCGGGAGGGGACGTACCCCTCCCGCCGCCCTCTGATGCTTCTCCGGTCTTTCATGTGTGATCGGAGAGCCGAAGAATGAATCCGCCGGCGGCAGGTTGCAATAGAGCTGGCCGGGAACCAGATGGTACCTGGCCAGCTCTAGACCCTCAGAGGCCAGAAGCGACGCCATGAAGTCACTTCTGTCTCTGGCAAATGTAAACGTACATTCCTTGTCATAGGGATAAAATATATCAAATAAAAAATGTAAAGGAAAGTGTAAAAAAATAAACAATACAATTTTTTTTCAGACTTAAACGCATACGTAGGTCACGCCTGCATATGTAAACCTCATTCAAACCACACGTGAGGTTTCGCTGTGAACATTTAGAGAGAGAGCAATAATTCTAGCCCTAGCACTAGACCTTCTCTTTAACTCCAAACTGGTAACCTGTAAAAAACATTAAAGCGCCGCATATGGAGATTTTTAAGTACCATCGTTTTTCACCATTCCACAAGTGTGTGCGGTTTTAAAGCGTGACATGTTGGGTATCTACAAAACAGATTGCAGCGCACACGTACAAAAATGACATTTATCCTGCAAGGCTAGTTAAAAACACCTGAACATATTCAGAAATACGGGGGTTTGGTCACACTATATGGTCACACTATAAGCCCACTTACTACGACAAAGTACCCAAAGTACGCAGTAAGTGGGCTTAGCACTATGTGACCATATAGTGTGACCAAACCCCCTTATTTTTGAATATGTTCAGGTGTTTTTAACTAGCCTTGCAGGATAAATGTCATTTTTGTATGTGTGCGCTGTAATCTGTTTTGTACTGTTTTTCGTCTTATAGCAGCACCATCTTGAATGTAAAGCATTTTAGGGTGTGCCCTCCAAGTATGTTTTTGTATGTTGGGAATCTATTTACTTGATGTAGCATCATCTTTCACATTATACAAATAAGTTGAGGTAAATCTTTTTTTATTTTTTTTATTCATGAAAGTGTAAGGGTAAGAAGCCTACGGGGTTGCATTTTTACCATGTGACCAGCTGTGTCCAATCACCGCTGATTACATGTAAACAAATGCTAGTTATAAGCATTTCCTTTTCTCAGTGCTGTCAGTGTTTGAGGATAGGAAATCCAATTACTGGCTTTCCAGTTAGAGGGGACATTTACACTGATAATGAGTGCCGCTTCATCAGTGCCCATCAGGGCAGCCTTTTCAATGCCCATCAATGCAGCCTATCGGAGCCCATCAATACAGCCTATCAGTGCCCATCAGGGCAGCCCCATCGGAGCAGCCCATTAGGGCTGCCTTATCAGTGCCCATCAATACAGCCTATCAGTGCCACCTCATCAGTGCCCATCAGTTTACATCAGTGAAGAAGAAAAGTTACTTATTTGCAATATTGTATAAAAAGAAACAAAGAAGACGTGTTTGGTTTGTTTTTTTTCTTCCAAATTTTTGGTCTTTTTTTTCGTTTTGTTTAGCAAATATAAAAAAAAAAAAACCAGTGGTGATGAAATGCCACCAAAAGAAAGCTCTATCTGTACTCATTTCATTTGTGTACAGTGTTGCATGACCGCGCAATTGTCATTCAAAGTGCAACAGCACTGAAAATTGACCTGGGCAGGAAAGGGGATCGCATGGCATTTTGTTATAACACGTCCTCTGAGTGCAGAGTAATATTTTACAGCTGTTTACTCCATTGGATCCACCTAAAAACAAAAATGTAATATTACATTGCAACTTATTAGTGTACATGTTATGACCTGTTGGTCCTGCCAGTAACACACTTCCTGTCCTAGGGTGACAGCACTCACTTCTGTATTGTAACCTTAGAGGGGCAGCATTGTCACCCTGGCACAGGACTACAGGCCCTTTACCTTAACATAGGGGATAGGTGTTTTCTAAATTTCAGGGATTGCTGAAAACAATGTAACTGATAAGAGCGCAGCAAAGGAAGTTATTGGCTTTACAAGATTTCTGTCAGGATCAGTGTTTTTGCATTCAGATATAATAAAAGACTTTGCGGTATAAATATCAGTCCGGAATAGAACGTTTAACCACTTGCCGCCCGCCCTATTGTAAATAGACGTTGGCAAAGTGGTTGTAAAATCCTGACCGGACATCATAGGACGTCGTCAGGATTTTGAGCCTCTGCGCGCCCCGGGGGGTGCGCATCGCGGCGATCGTTGTTGCGGGGTGTCAGCCTGCAACTATGATCTTGGTAAAGAGTCTCCATCGCGATCAGCCGTGTCCAATCATGGCTGATCACAGTGTAAATAGGAAGAGCCGGTGATCGGCTTTTCCTCACTCGCGTCTGGAAGACATGAGTAGAGGAGAGCCGATCGGCTGCTCCTCTGACAGGGGGGGTCTGTGCTGATCGATTATCAGCGCAGCCCCCCTGAGGATGCCCACACTGGACCACCAGGGACACCACTAGACCACCAGGGATGCCCAGCACAAGGTATGCCGCCCTAGACCACCAGGGATGCCAATCAGTGCCAATCAGTGCCCACAATGGGCATCACTGATTGGCATGCATTATTGTTTGGCACTGATAGGTAGCATTGTTTTGTACTGATGGATGCCAATCAGTGCCCATCCGTGCCACCTATCAGTGCCGCCTATCCATGCCCATCTATGCTGCCTATCCATGCCAATCTGTGCCACCTCATCGGTACCCATCAGTGCCGCCTTATCAGTGCCGCCCCATCAGTGCCCATCAGTGAAGGAGAAAACTTACTTATTTACAAAGTTTTGAAACTGAAGCAAAAAAAACATATATTTTTTTTCAAAATTTTTGGTCTTTTTTTATTTGTTTAGCAAAAAATAAAAACTGCAGAGGTGATCAAATACCACCAAAAGAAAGCTCTATTTGTGGGAAAAGAATTATAAAAATTTAATTTGGGTACAGTGTAGCATGACCGCGCAATTGTCATTCAAAGTGTGACAGCGCTGAAAGCTCAAAATTGGTCTGGGCAGGAAGGTGTTTAAGTGCCCAGTATTGAAGTGGTTAAGATAAGCTGATTGTAGGTTTTTTTTTAAATTTTTTTTTTCTGGATTCACATTCTATATCGGGGGTCTCCAAACTGTGGCCCGGGTGCCAGATGGGGCTCCTTGCTCGCTTTTATCTGGCCCTTTGGGCACTATTTCATCCACTGATGCCAACAATGGGGGCATAATCCCTCTCCAGTGACACCAATGATGGGGCACTAGTCCTCCTAATGACATCAATAATGGCGCTGATTGGCACCAATGACTATTCCTCTCGCTGACCCCAATGATGGGGTCACTATTCCTTCCACTAACCCCAATGATGGGGTCACTATTCCTTCCACTAACCCCAATGATGGGGTCACTATTCCTCCCACTGACCCCAATGATGGGGTCACTATTCCTCCCATTGACCCCAATGATGGGGCACTATTCCTCCCACTGACCCCAATGATGGGGGCACTATTCCTCCCACTGACCCCAATGATGGGGGCACTATTCCTCCCACTGACCCCAATGATGGGGGCACTATTCCTCCCACTGACCCCAATGATGGGGGCACTATTCCTCCCACTGACCCCAATGATGGGGGCACTATTCCTCCCACTGACCCCACTGATGGGGGCACTATTCCTCCCACTGACCCCACTGATGGGGCACTATTCCTCCCACTGACCCCACTGATGGGGGCACTATTCCTCCCACTGACCCCACTGATGGGGGCACTATTCCTCCCACTGACCCCACTGATGGGGGCACTATTCCTCCCACTGACCCCACTGATGGGGGCACTATTCCTCCCACTGACCCCACTGATGGGGGCACTATTCCTCCCACTGACCCCACTGATGGGGGCACTATTCCTCCCACTGACCCCACTGATGGGGCACTATTCCTCCCACTGACCCCACTGATGGGGCACTATTCCTCCCACTGACCCCACTGATGGGGGCACTATTCCTCCCACTGACCCCACTGATGGGGGCACTATTCCTCCCACTGACCCCACTGATGGGGGCACTATTCCTCCCACTGACCCCACTGATGGGGCACTATTTCTCCCAATGACCCCAATGATGGGGAACAATTTCTCCCAGTGACGCCAATAATGGCACAATGATGGTACACAATTACTCCCACTAAAACAAACGTTGGGGCATTATTTTTTTCCACAGACGTCGGGACCTTTTCTACCCCCTAAAGTTTGAGGGACAGTAAACTGGCCCTTTTGTTTAGAAAGTTTGGAGACCCCTGACCTATATTGATCTTTCTTTATATCTGCTCCTCTCTATATATCCTCTCCTATATCAGTTTTCTGTGCTCTATTGGTGGACACACACTGCCCTCTAGAGTCAGAATACAAGAAAAACATCCCATTTACAGGAAAGCAAGAGAAATAAGGGTGCTGTGAGTTCTGGTCTCTCTATAAAAAAACTGCCTGGCTGACCCTTTAGTCTTCAGTGCTTTCTGTGTTACTGATCAGGAGTTCTTACCCACAAAGAGTGTAAGTAGTACTAACCACTTTCTGACAGGCCTTTTCTGGCACTTTTTGTTTACAAGTTTAAATCAGTATTTTTTGCTTGAAAATTACTAATAGCCCCCAAACATTAAATATATCGGCCCTCCAGCTGTGGTGAAACGACAAGTCCCATGAGACATTGCAAGACCCTGACAATCGCAGGCATATCTCCTAGAGGCAGAGGCATGATGGGATTTGTAGTTTCACTACAGGTGGAGTGCTGAGGTTGCCTACCCCTGTCCTAGGGAATAAATTGGCGATCGTTGCAATTTTTCAAATGCAGTTTTTTGGGGAAAAAATATATTTTGATGAATTAAGAAAAAAAAAAAAAACACTATATATATATATATATATATATATATATATATATATATATATATATATATATATATATATATTCCAATTTTTTTGAATATTATGAAAGATGATGTTACGCCAAGTAAATGGATACCGAACATGTCACGCTTCAAAATTGCACATGCTTCCGGAATGGCGACAAACTACAGTACTTAAAAATCTCCACAGGCGACATCTTAAACGCTTTTACAGGTTACCTGTTTAGAGTTAGAGGAGGTCTAGAATTATGGCTCTCGCGTTCGTGGCGATACCTCACATGTGTAGCGTGAACACCATTTACATACGCGTGCGCGACTTGCATATACGTTCGCTTCTGCGTGCAAGCACGGAGGGATGGGGACGCTTTTATTTATTTATTTTCTCAATTTTAATTTTTTATTTTTACACTGTTCTATTTATCTTTACACTCATTGTTCTTCTTATTCTGTTTTACTTTTCCTGTATTGTTTGCAATGTCTATATTAAAGGGGCTGTAAAGGTTCATTTTGTGTTTGTTATTTAAAAAAGAAAGATGTTCTACTTGCCGCCTCTGTGCAAGGGTTTTACAGATTGGCCCTGATCCTCCTCTTCTGGGGTTCCCCCGTCGGTTCACCTGGCTCCTCTCCGCATTGAGTGACCCCCGGAGACCCGTGCTGCTGCGTCCATTGACACACAGCAGGACTCAGCCCCGCCCCCCAGCTTCCATGTCACTGGATTTGATTGACCGCAGTGGGATGCTGCCCTGCTATCAGTCTATCCAATGAGGACCCCAGACAGCGGCTGGAACTGCGGTGCTCGTCCCAGTCGCTGGAATGATCATGTTCAGGTAAGTAAAAGGGGGCTCGGGGGGGGGGGGGGGGTGCTACACTACAGAAGGTTTTCCACCTTAATGCATTAAGGTGAAAAACCAGGAGGATTTACAACCCCTTTAAGTCACACACCAATGTATTTTTTTCTTATAATGAGAGAAAATGGATAATGTCCTATCTGGATGTTTATTATCTGAAAATCTTCAATAAAAACATGGTAAAATACGGGTGGGGCTGGTGGTAGTCAGGGCTTGGTGAGAAAAGCATAGGTTATGATGCAGAACTTCCCCCAGCCAGGAAATGAGGCGGGGCTCAATCCGACTTGCTGCAGCTTCTAATGCACTATGTGAGAAGCTCACAGTGTGCAGTGAAATCGGAGGCAGCCATTTCAGTCCAGGAGATGAGCCAGTAGAACTGTGCAAGACTGGAGAGAAGGCTGGATGTCAGATTGATTAAAACCTCAGTGTATCTGTGTGGTGTGTAAATCCATATCTAATGAAATCGTATAATAAACTTGCCTGTTGCTGAACACCTTTCCTGTTTCTGTTCCTGGCAGAGATCTTCCTCCAGCAGTGTCACTTCCTGCGGCAGGCTGGCCACTGTGAGAAGGCGATGTCCTTGTTCCAGGCGCTCATTGACTTCACCTTCTATAAGCCAGACAGCGTGAAGGACATGACCACTAAGGGGCAGGTAAGTACACGCTGTATAGTGATACATTATTCTGTTGTCTTTATGATATCTTGGATTTGTCCTTAACCACAGATAACCAGCATTTCCTTGTTAACATGTGATCAGCTGTGATTGGACACAGCTGATCACATGGGTAAAGAGCTGCGTCATCAGCTCTTTACCAAGAGCGGGGTCGCGCTGTGTCGCCATGCTGCACGCTTCCGCAAGTGTGGTCAGGCGATGTCATTTGACGTCGTCCCAAAACCACAGAGCATTCTGCTCGCCATCATTTGTCTATACGGCGGGCGGGATGCTCTGTTCTGGTGACGATGTCATATGACGTCGCTTCAGTCTCGCCACGCTTGCGGGGGACGTGGGGATTGTGGGCACGCCGTGTCCCAGGGACATGGTGCGACCCCGATCTTGGTAAAGAGCTGATGACGCAGCTCTTTACCCATGTGATCAGCTGTGTCCAATCACATGTAAACAAGAAAGTGACAGTTATTGGCTATCCTCGCCTCACACTGACAGAGTTAGTGTTGCCTATTAGTGCTGCATATTGGTGCCTCCTCATCAATGTCATCTCATCAGTGCAGCCTATCAGTGAAGGAGAAAAATTACTTATTTACAAAATTTTATGACAAAAAAATAAGAATCTTCTTCTTTTTTTTTTTTTTCCAAAAATGTGGGTATTCTTTCGTTTTTTTAGCAAAAAATTTAAAACGCACCGGTGATTAAATACCACCAAAAAAGCTCTATTTGTGTGAAAGAAAATTATAAAAATGTCATATGGGTACAGTGCAGCATGCCCGCGCAATTGTCATTCAAAGGTGACAGAGCCGAAAGCAAGAAGGGGTAAAAGTGTTACTAAACCCCGGACCCTGCAGTCACTATATCTGGTGATTTGAGTTTCCTGTGCTGCAGTGAAGCAAAAAAGCTTGCTAAAATGTGATTGGCCGATTTAGCAATTTAACAGGTGTACCTAATAAAGTGGCCGATATGTGTATAAAGGTGTATTACACTTTTATTTAGGCCTTGTTCACATGAGTGTACTACAGCGTGCACCTGTGCAAGGTCCGTGTTTGCAAGCACAGAGATTTCCAGGTGTTCTGTGCATCTGTATGCAGGCAGTCCCATTCATGTCAGCTGTGATGCAGCAGCTGCACGCATTCAGAATGGGACTGGATGCATGGAACACCTATGCGTCTCCCATGTGGGTAAACATGGCCCATGCATGGGTGCACGCTGTAGTACATTTGTGTGAACGGCGCTTTAGGCTGGGTTCACATATGTGCGGCCGCGGGTTCGTGCCTGGGGTGCGTGGCTGTTCACCAGTTCAGGTCCAAATTTTTGCCTGAATTCGCACCAGAACCGGACCCAAACACGCACTGGACCCTTCTGCAATCCACTCCCCGGCCGTCCCGGACCTGTATGAACCGGCACCATTGAGAGCCCGGTCACACTTGCATGTCATGCGAATTGGATGCGGTAAAACCCACATCCGATTTGCAACATATGTGAATGACGCCTTACACCGTCAGATGCAGTGATTTCCAGGCAGCTGCAGAACAGAAAACCCTACAATAGAGAGGGTTGGCTCCTGTAGTAAACTCTGCTTCTTGTACATCCCAGCAAGGGGTTAACTCCCCCTGCACCTCACTAATAAGAGACTCCAGTCTGATGACATGGGGCGATTTATAATGAACGTCTATCTTGTCTGGAACATATTTGATATTTTGGAGATGATTGCAAAGCTGTGTGGACGGGCTTCACTCTCCTCTCTTATACAAATATCGGTATTATTTAAATTAAAAGTAAACCCAGATGAGTTTAGCGACAGCTTGAAACGAGGCGATTCTGTGCTGGGGCCGAGCGGCGAGCAAATATTCCAAACCGTTTAATTAGAGACTGAGGAGCTGCAGTGCCAGGATGACCCCGGAGGACCCGGTTTGGTCTTCATTAATCCTGAAGTACAGAGGAGAGATGAGTAGAAAGCTGAAGCACACATGAGAGATTTGTTATACCTGCCAAAGGATTTGGGATTCACATACACTATATGGCCAGAAGTATGCAGTACCCCCCCCCCCCCCCCCAATCTAAGATCGCCCTCCAAATGATGGCATAGAGGTGTCTCCAGTAAAGGTCATGTTAATACTCCACGATCCACTTAAAGCGGTTATATACCCGCAGAAAAAAAAACCTGTAAGGCAAAGCCATAATGAGCTAGTATACCGCATACTAGCTCATTATGAAATACTTACCTTAGAACGAGATGTCTGTATCTAATCCCGGTCCACGCTGAGGGAGCTGACGTTTTGCCCTCTGTGTGTCTTATGGGTTCGCGCACTTTTAACCCCTTCCTCGGCCGCTTGCGGGGGTTAAAAGTGCCCCACTGGTGGACGAAAATCGCTGCCTTAAGCAGCGGTAAAGCACCGGTAAAACTAATGGTTCTTTACCGTTAACGCTGGGGCGGCCCCAGTGTGAAAGTAGCCTTAGCCTATATTGATTGTTTTACACAAATGTAGCATCTACAAACTATGGAAAATATACTGGAATTTTTATTTATTTCTTTTTATATTACCAATGGCAGCGATCAGCGACTTATAGCGGGACTGTCCTATTGCAGTAGACAATCGGATGCCAACTGACACTTTTTGGGAACAAGTGACACTAATACAGTGATCAGTGCTACAAATATGCACTGTCACTCTACTAATGACGATGGCATGGAAGGGGTTAACATCACGGGCAATCTAAAGGGTTAAATATGTACCTAGCCAGTGTTTTGATGACCTGCCTGTGCTGTTTTTTACTAAGGAAAGAAATGGATTCTAGTCCCTTCTTTGTAGGAACAGAGAATCCATTCTTTCTCCCCTGTCAGAATGGCGATTTGCTTTGTTTACATTGGCAGAAAGCCGTTCTGTGTTTGCCGATGATCGGCGGGTGCTGGAGGACATCGAGTGCCTGGCACCCGCAGATCGGCTTCTGCTGTGATTATTCGCAGCAGAAGCACTGGCGGAAATGCCAAATCGCGTGTGTGTGTATATATGTATATGTATGTGTGTATGTATGTATGTATGTGTGTGTGTGTGTGTATATATATATGTATATATATATATATATATATATATATATATATATATATATATATATATATATATATATATATATATATATATATATATATATATATATATATATATATATATATATGTATATATATATATATATATATATAATATCACACACATACACACATACACACATACACACATACACACATACATACACATACACACATACATACACATACACACACACACACACACAATCTGGTGCACAGTTGCTGCCCGATCAGCAAGTGGTTATGGGAAAAACACTCTGAGGGTTTACTATTACTTTGATTGTGAGGGACGAAGGAATGTGGTCGGCGTTTTTTACATTAAGGCTGGGTTCACACACATATGCAATGCGGGAACCAGCGCAATTCCTGTGCGGGTTCCCGCATTGCATATCTCTTGCAGGCAGTTCACACTGCCCTATGCAAACCTCTGCGGGTGTCAATACAAAGTTAATGACACCCCCAGATCCGTTCACAGATCGCAGTGCGAACTGTGAAATGGTGCAGGAATCTGATGGCATGAGTGTGAACACCCATGCGATCTGATTCCAGTGCGCACTAAAAAAAGGGTACTGCACCATTTTGGTCCGAATGCGATCCGAATTCAGCCATAAAATCTGTATGGCTGAATTTGCATCGCACAGACATCGCATGTGATCTAAACAGCAATACGGTGCGGATGACATGCGATGTCTGACATCACAATAGTGTAAACCCAGCCTAAGGGTAGCCTACAATTTTAATGTTAGCCAGGTGTATCTAAAGCCAAAACTTCTTTTATTTATTTTTGTTTCAGAAGGTCAGGCGTTAGAACTCGAGTCATTTTTTTTTTTTGCTGTTCGTTTGCCCACTAGTAAGTTTACAGCCTCTTTGTCCTGATGATCATTATCTCGAGAACAGAAATTGAGAAAAAAATGAATTTTTTTGAAAAAATAAAAGTATGTGACTTTGAGTGAGGCTGTAACACAATGTAGGAGTATATCCGTTTATTAACAAGGGTAAAAAGGATGCATAGCAATATACATTAAGGGGTAAATGCTCAAAGCATGCAAAACAAGAGTATCAAGTAAACTAAACTTACAAAAAAGTACATAAATAAGACCATAGTATAAAAGAGCAAATATACAAATACATGAATATAAAGAAATAAAACCATGTTGTCCAGAAAAAGTGTCAATAAGACCAATTGTAAAAAATGTGGACTGCATCCTTTTGAAGTTCGATGCGTTTCGTCAATAATCCGACTCATCAGGTCTTATTGACACTTTTTCTGTACAACATGGTTTTATTTCATCATATGTTATATTTTTTGTATCCAGATTGGGGATGGAGGTGCACCCCCCGTGCACTTCCTTTTAAAGTCCCAGTATATGTAGATATGCATTCCCCTTCTCCTTGTGGCTGGAACAGGGATAGAGGGAGATCTTCCAATGGGGACACTTGTTCTGGTATTGACCAAGAGTGGATTTTCCCTTACTTTGAAGAGATTTCCCCTCTCTTCCTGTGGGGTCTGCAGGACAGGAAATGGAGGGAAAGCTCCCCAATGAGTTTTTAGCCGTTCCCTATTCAAAACAAACTTTTGGCTATAGATAGCAATTAAATTATATCTATATATTGTTGATCAAATTAAATGATCTGAGTTAGATTTTTGTTGCCAGGACAGATCGTTCTATTTCTTAATGAGAACAAACCGTGTTTTTTCCTCTATTGAGCACAATTAATTTTATGAAAGGTTCTTCCATTGACACGATCATTATGTTGAATGACCGCATTGTTGGCTATATGGCCAACATAAGTCTTGGTTCAGGTTTACAGTGACTCATATCGCCTCTCTTCCTTCAGTCTGCTCACCACACAATGAGACTGCCATTTCTTCAGCCAGCAGGACGGTGACTCGGGAAACTCAACCAGGAAATTGTGTGGTTTCCTTCCCAGCTATACAGTGTGGTCAAAGCCCCCATTGGAAATAATAAGGCTCTGTACAGCCTACCTGGCAGGACTCCCATCCCCGAAAAGAGAGACGTACCTCTCAGCATTCTGCGAATATTGTAGAGTATTCCACCTTCTGCAGTTCCCGGGAAAATCTCCCATCATAATGCATTAGTAATTGTGCTGTGAAATGTGAACTTTAGGCTGAGGTCGAGGGTCTTTTTCTAGCAATGTCTGATAAGTTCATGCTAGCAAGTCAAAAGCAGTGTGGCCTCTGAGACATGGTGATTGCACATTCAAGCATGAGGCTAAGGTCAGGGGGAGCATGAGGGTTAGGCTAAGGTCAGGGGGAGCATGAGGGTTAGGCTAAGGTCAGGGGGAGCATGAGGATTGGGCTAAGGTCAGGGGGAGCATGAGGATTGGGCTAAGGTCAGGGGGAGCATGAGGATTGGGCTAAGGTCAGGGGGAGCATGAGGATTGGGCTAAGGTCAGGGGGAGCATGAGGATTGGGCTAAGGTCAGGGGGAGCATGAGGATTGGGCTAAGGTCAGGGGGAGCATGAGGGTTGGGCTAAGGTCAGGGGGAGCATGAGGGTTGGGCTAAGGTCAGGGGGAGCATGAGGATTGGGCTGAGGTCAGGGGGAGCATGAGGATTGGGCTGAGGTCAGGGGGAGCATGAGGATTGGGCTGAGGTCAGGGGGAGCATGAGGATTGGGCTAAGGTCAGGGGGAGCATGAGGGTTGGGCTAAGGTCAGGGGGAGCATGAGGGTTGGGCTAAGGTCAGGGGGAGCATGAGGGTTGGGCTGAGGTCAGGGGGAGCATAGAGGATTGGGCTGAGGTCAGGGGGAGCATAGAGGATTGGGCTGAGGTCAGGGGGAGCATAGAGGATTGGGCTGAGGTCAGGGGGAGCATGAGGATTGGGCTGAGGTCAGGGGGAGCATGAGGATTGGGCTGAGGTCAGGGGGAGCATGAGGATTGGGCTGAGGTCAGGGGAAGCATGAGGATTGGGCTGAGGTCAGGGGAAGCATGAGGATTGGGCTGAGGTCAGGGGAAGCATGAGGATTGGGCTGAGGTCAGGGGAAGCATGAGGATTGGGCTGAGGTCAGGGGGAGCATGAGGATTGGGCTGAGGTCAGGGGAAGCATGAGGATTGGGCTGAGGTCAGGGGAAGCATGAGGATTGGGCTGAGGTCAGGGGAAGCATGAGGATTGGGCTGAGGTCAGGGGAAGCATGAGGATTGGGCTGAGGTCAGGGGAAGCATGAGGATTGGGCTGAGGTCAGGGGAAGCATGAGGATTGGGCTGAGGTCAGGGGAAGCATGAGGATTGGGCTGAGGTCAGGGGAAGCATGAGGATTGGGCTGAGGTTAGGGGGGGCATGAGGTTAGGCTAAGGTCAGGGAAAGCATGAGGATAGGCTAAGGTCCCTTAAACAAACCCTTAAACTCAAGTGAAGCCTCAATATTCTGTTTGGATACATGCTACTATTTGTAAACCAGGTAAGTGGCTGGCATAGTCCTGGATCTGCCCCTTTGTATGTGTTTGGAAACCTATCGGGTGAACTCGTATACCCCATGCAGATCATGCCTGCTTGAGGGATATTAAAAACTGTTTACATAAGCTTAGTTAAAGTTGGGCTCTCATCATATTCTGGGTGAATGGTTTCCTTGCTGGGAGGGGGGTCAGAAGCTGCAAGGAAATAGGGCTTGGCCACTGTGCTGCCACTTCATCTCTTGGCTCATGTGATGATGAGAGACTTGAACTATTAACCCCTTAACACACACCTAACACATTTTGTATATGCGGGGGCAAAAGGGTGGGCTTTAACTACTTCAGCTCTGGAAGATTCCCCCCCCCCCTTATTGCGATGTGGCGCTGTTACTTTAACTGACAGTTGCGCAGTCCTGATGTGGGGGCACTGAGGTGATGAGAACTGTCTTTTTTTTTTTTTCATTCTTTTAGGTGGAGTTTTTTGAGCCGTTTTGGGACAGCGGTGAACCTCGATTTGGAGAAAAAGGGGCAAAGGGTTGGAGCTCATGGATGCGCCAGCAAGAGAAAGGAGGCTGGGTGGCCGTCAATAACCTGGGTAACCTTGCTATACCTTTCTAGTAGATGGAATTTCTTGGTTTGTCATTCAGGACTTTCCAACGTGTCATTCTGTCCCGTTATCTGCAATATATGCAGCAGCTAAAATGCTCCTTTGTTGCTAATTGTCACACCTGTAATGCTGCACTATAGGCTTCTAGTACGCTGGGCATGGAGCCCACTTGCATGAGACTCTGGCATTTAGGTGAAGGTGCATCCCTTTTAAAAGCTTTCTTGTGGCTCCTTGGTGACGTCACTTCAGGTTTCGTTCCACACTGGCCCTGCTACTTGCGTTTGCGATTCCCCCCCCCCCCCCCCAATGGTCTTTGAGCACAGTAAGGAACAGAAACATTGGTCCAGTCGGAAAACCTGACCACTATTGTCTAAAATGTCTTTGTAATCCTCGGCGCATGCGCACTGAAGAAAGGGAACGATCATGCCATTTCTAAGGGGCTTGTGCCGTGACCGACAGCTGCAGCCCAACTCTGGCCAGTCACAGAGGCGGTGTCCTCGGTCCCAGAAGGAAGAGGGGTGAAGATGGATGCGGGAACATCGCGGGCTTCACTTGCAGGTAAGTGCAACATAATGGGCTTGTATGCAATGCATACTAAAGGTATCAACTGTTAGCGCAAAAAACAGTGCAACCATAACAGAATGCGATTTATAAACAGTTCATAATCAGTCAGTCCATAGAGTAAGATGGCGGGGTATAAAAGGCGGATGCTGTCCTTCAGAGGGAGCCAACTCTGTATGCAGACAATTCTCTCCTATTTTCCCTTTTTTCCCTCCTGAAGGGGGGGAAAAAAGAGGAAGTAAAACTCATCGTGGTTTTACTTCCTCTTTAACCACTTGCCCTCGGGAAGATTTACCCCCCTTCATGACCAGGCGATTTTATAAAATGTTTTGCTTTCCAGCACTGCGTTACTGTAACTGACAATTGCGCGGTTATGCAACAAATGAAATTCTTATATCATTCCCCCCCCCCCCCCCACACACAAATAGAGCTTTCTTTTTCTTAAAAAGGTATTTTTTTTTTTTTTTTTTTTTATTATACATTTTTTAAAGTTGCATAAAGACAGGTGGTCCAGCGCACCCAGGGGCAGACCACCTAAATAAAGTACCAACAGTACATAAATTTAAAAAAAGGAAGAAAACATTAGACAAAGAGAATGTAACAATACCATTTAGAGTTGCAAATAGAACTCTATTTTGGTGATTTTTGATCTCCATCGCGTTTTTTATAGGGCTGTGGAAATTAAAGATTAATTCCTCGATTAATTGTTAATTTTTTTGATCGATCAAAATTCTTTTGATCGGTACTCACCTCTCCGCCGGCTTCCGGGTCTCCAGGGAGTTCCGTCGGAGATCCGGTGACGTCACGGACATCGAAGTCATCGGACTCCTCCCCCCTTCCTCAAGTGCCTCTGTCTGCTAACGAAGGGAAGGGGGAGGAGTCCGGTGATGTCGATGTTCTGATTGAACGGAACGCGTACGGGGGAGGAGCTGCGCATGGCGTCACCCGCTGCTGCCCTACGGAACTAACACGATTGTCGGCTTTACATGCTGTGTTTTTATCATCTTTATGTGAGTAGTTTGTGTTTGAACACAAAAATGAAATCTTATACTTAAGCGGTGAGCACTTAGATCTTTTCTTTCTACCCATGACATGGCGTCCTTGCTGAGATCTAAGGAGATGTGAGAGAAGTTTATGGTCCCTATTAACCCTTTTGATACCCGCTTGCATGACCACCTGTTTGCACAGGGGTCCATGCCATAAGGTGAGAGTGATTAGTTAAACCGGAGGTGGAGGGATTGTCACGCTACTGTGGAAAAAAAAAAATGACTACAGTTTGAATTTAAAACGTATTTGTGTGAACTGTGAAGTTAAGCCATGGATTGTGGAAACTAACTAGTGTCGGGTGATTGTATATAGTGTATACCACATTTAAAAAAAAAAAAAAAAAATCGATTAATCGAACACGAAAATTTTAATCAGTAACAGCCCTAGTTTTTTAGATTTTTTTTTTTGCGCTATTAACAAAAAAAATACCCAAAATTTAGAAAAACTAATTGTATTTTATTTATTTTTTTTTTTTAACTTTCTGCTATAAAACATATCCAATAAAAAAAAATTCAAAAATCTAATTTCTTCATCAATTTTAGGCCAATATGTATTCTGCTACATATTTTTGTTAATAAAAATCCCAATAAGTGTATATTGATTGGTTTGCGCAAAAGTTATCGTGTCTACAAAATAGGGGAAAGATTTATGGAATTTAAAAAAATATATTTTTTTTTTACTAGTAATGGTGGCGATCAGCGACTTATAGCGGGACTGTGATATTGCAGCGAACAAATTTGAGACTTTTCGGGTGCCAGTGACACCAATACAGTGATCAGTGCTTGGTTTGCGTGAAAATTCTAGCATCTACAAACTAGGTTATGTATACTGGAATTTTTATTAAATTATTATTTTTATTTTTTTTATATATATTAGTTATTGCAGTGATCAGAGGTTTATAGCGGGACTGTGATAGTATGGCAGACAATCTGACACTAACTAATACTTTTTGGGAACCGGTGACACAAATACAGTGATCAGTGCTAAAAATAATGCACTGTCACTGTACTAACTGCACTGGCTGAGAAGGGGTTAACATCCAGGGCGATCAAAGGGTTAAATGTGTGCCTAGCCAGTGCTTGGTGTGTTTCCTGTGAGGTACTTGTACTAAGGGATGTGCTGGTTTTTATTTTTTGCTTCGCAGGGAAACAAAAACCGACACATCCCCCGCTGACAGATCTCTATTGTTTACATTGACAGACCTCTGTCCTGTCTTCCTTCTCACCGATCAGCGGGTGCCCAGCGGTGAATCATTGGCCGGCACCCACTGATCAGCTTGTACTGTTACCAGTCACAGCACAGTCATCTCACCGGCAGCGCACAAACACGCCCCCTACCCTATTGGGTACGTGATCCAGCACAGGAGAGCCTCACTGCCACCATACTCGTACGTGAGGCGGTTGGCAAGCGGTTAACCAATTTAAGTCCACCCTATAGCAGTCTGACACTTCTGGGTGGGGGGTGCACATTATACACAGCGGAAGCTGATGCGGGCGAGTAGAGACACAGAACTGTGATCTGCCAATGTAAACCAGGCAGATTGGTGTTCTGACAAGGGGGGGAAGTGATGGATTTTGTGTCTCTGCAAAGCAGGGAATAAATTCCATCTCTTCCTCCTAGTAAAAACACCCCCAGCATAGTATAGTAAAACACTGGCTAGGCACACATTTAACCCTTTGATCGCTCCTATTGTTAACCCCCCTCCCAGCCAGTGTCATTCGTACAGTGACAGTGCATATTTTTTAGCACTGATCACTGTATTAGTGTCACTGGTCCCCAACAAGTATCAGAATGTCTGTGGCAATATCGCAGTCCCGCTATAAGTCACTGATCGGTGCCCTTACTAGTAAAAAAAATTAAAACTATACTATAGTTTTGTAAGGCACTATAACTTTTGAACAAACCAATATACATATAATGTGATTTATTTTATTTTTTTTATGAAGTAATAAGATTTTTAGTTTTTTTTTTTTTTTTTTTTATAGCTGAAAGTATAAAAGAAATTATATATAAAGTGTTTTTATAATACAAAAAAATGTAAACAAAATGCAGAGGTGATCAAATACCACCAAAAAAATCTCTATTTGTGGGGAAAAAATGACATAAATTTTATTTGGGTACAGTGTTGTATGATGGCACAATTGTCCGTTAAGGTAATGCAGTGCCATATTGCAAAAAATGGCCTGGTCATGAAGGTACACTTCAATTTCAACACACATTAAATGCCCAACGCTTCAGCATGCTTTTTGATGCTTTTTTTTAAGCTTTAATGAAGCTTGGCAAATGACCTGTGTTTGCGTTGGTTTGCTATTTGTTTTAAAGGGGCCAAGTAGATCCCCAGCTCATTGGTACCCTCGTTCAGAAGATCCCCAGCTCATTGGTACCCTCGTTCAGCAGATCCCCAGCTCATTGGTACCCTCGTTCAGCAGATCCCCAGCTCATTGGTACCCTCGTTCAGAAGATCCCCAGCTCATTGGTACCCTCGTTCAGAAGATCCCCAGCTCATTGGTACCCTCGTTCAGAAGATCCCCAGCTCATTGGTACCCTTGTTCAGAAGATCCCCAGCTCATTGGTACCCTTGTTCAGAAGATCCCCAGCTCATTGGTACCCTCGTTCAGAAGATCCCCAGCTCATTGGTACCCTCGTTCAGCAGATCCCCAGCTCATTGGTACCCTCGTTCAGCAGATCCCCAGCTCATTGGAACCCTCGTTCAGCAGATCCCCAGCTCATTGGAACCCTCGTTCAGCAGATCCCCAGCTCATTGGAACCCTCGTTCAGCAGATCCCCAGCTCATTGGAACCCTCGTTCAGCAGATCCCCAGCTCATTGGAACCCTCGTTCAGCAGATCCCCAGCTCATTGGAACCCTCGTTTAGCATTAGTATCCCACAGCCAGTGCCGGGACAAGGCCATCTACTCCTCCTAGCACAAATCCTCTACCCCTCAAATTTCTCCTCCAAGTACACCCCACACCAGACCCCCCCCTCTCCTAGCACAGATCCACCCCCCCCCCCACAAATTTTTCCCTCTTATCACAAATACCCTCCAATCATCCCTACTAGCACAAAATCCCCCCCTCCCATAAAATGTTTCCCTCCTACCACAAATCCTCTCTCATATCACTTTTTCTAGCACAAATCCTCTTCTCTACACTGTCTCCCAATACAAATCCCCCCCCCCCCCCCCCCCCAATCACCTTTCCTAGCTTCTCCTCACATTTCCCCACCTAAAACAATTCTTATGCCCTGTGGCCCCCACATTCCGCCACCCAATACAAGTCCCCCCCCATCTCCTCATGGTGCCCCCCACCTCACATGATGCCACAGTGCCCAGGGCAGCCGTCCCTCCTGCCCACCCCTTGGCAGGTCAAGTGGTTACTTGAACAAACTGAAGTTAGAGGCTGATTGGCTACCATGCACCGCTGCACCAGACCTGAGTGCTCCAGTTTTAGTAAATTTCTCTATCCTGGGTGCATACTACCCTTTGTTATTAGCACTCACTGCAACTTTCAGCCGCTCAGTTTTGTAGGGTTGAACATTGCACCTGTACCTTCTACCTGCACCTAAATGCCAGCGTTTAGTACATCCAAGGCTAAACAGCCAGTGTGCATGAGGCCTAAATGTGAATGTTCCAGCCTTGGAAAACCTTCCGATGGATGGAGCAGGCAGGAAAAGGGCAGAAATGGTGGGCAATTCACCGTAACGTCATGTGCACATCTTCTTTTGTTTTCCAACATGTAAAGTGGTCGTTTTTGGGAATGTTTAGTGATTATAAAACGACCTGATATAATAGCAGGATCTTTAAAGTGGAACTCCTCTGTAATTAATCATTGGAGATGTGTGTTTTCAGGGTTGGAGGAAGAGGAGGATGTGGAGGAGGAGCTTGATATAAAAGACAAGAGTCTTCCCCGTCATAAGATCTGGCTGGACATGGAGAGTTTGCGGGAGGCTAGACATTTCTTACCATGGAGAGCGGACCCAGAGAAGAACCAGACAGAGGAAGACTGCGAGGATCCCGAGAGACAGGTGAGAGACCCCTTCGTCATCAGGTAAAAGACTTGGTTTAACCACTTTTGCCCCAGAAGTTTTACCCCCCTTCAGGCCATTTATTGCGATACGGCACTGGGTTACTTTAACTGACAATTGCGCGGCCCTGTGACTCTGTAAAATTGATGTCTTTTTTTTTTTTTCTTTTCACACAAACCGCTTTCTCTTGGTGGTATTTGATCACCTTTTTATTTTTTTGCGCTATGAACAAAAAAACTGACAAAAATAAAAAAATTAATAAATATGCGAATATGGACAGCGGAGACATCGTAGGCTTCGTTTGGAGGCAATGTATACTAGCCCATTATGCTTTTACTTTGCTGGGGGAAAAAGAGGAAGTAAAACCTATCAGGGTTTACTTCCTTTTTAACCTTCCAGCGTGTCTTTTGGAGTGCGGGAGGAAACCCCCCGCAGGCACAGGGAGAACATGCAAACTCCAGGCAAGGTAGTACTATGGTTGGGATTCAGACTGGCAACCCTAGTTCTGCTAGGCAGACTTGCTAACCACTTAGTCACTATGCTGCCCCGGCACATGGGGCAGGATTCTTCTTGGGGTGTCCAGGTCAATGCCTGTATGACATGGACTTTTCCTATTCGCTATCCATTGAGGGAACTGTCGGGGACCTGCTGGCTTGGGCAGTGCTGGATTAGCAGAACTCAGAACCAGTGCTGGCAAAAGACTTGAACAGCGGATTTAGGTCAGTATATCTTGTTTCAAAGGGTGAGGATAAATTATTAGGGTGTATTAGAGGAGGGGGGGGTCTATGTTTTGCTCACAAAAGGGTTTTAATAAACATAACTTAAAGCAGTAATACTTTTGATGAGAATAGAGAATATCTGTCTGTGTTCCTGTAGAGATCTTTGTCTGGATTCTGATTCTTTCCCGTTACAGGTCCTCTTTGATGACCTTGGACCCTCTATGTTCAGGATCACCAGCCCACCATTGAAGTTCCAGTTGATGCTTTCCTTCCTGCAGTTCCTGGGTGTCCCCTGTGGCTCTCGGCCTCCTGCGGCCTGTCTATACCCGGCCCTAGATGAGCTCTCCCTCTTTGACCACATGTCAGCCGGTGAGAGGTTGGTGACTTCGTTCGAGGCACCTCTGGCTGGGGTCAGTACAGTCGGTCATCTCAACACAGTAAACAAAGGGAGGCAGCAGATCGGCCACTGTAAGGAAGGTGAACGCTTCATACAGAACGTCTTCCAATCCGCAATGTCCTTGTTCCAGGGACAAGAGAAGATGGAGCTGTGTGTCTGCTGGCTGCAATATGAAATCTTCAAGGTAATGGAACCTGAAATTAGACATGTGCAATTCGTTTAGTTCTTTAACAAATTTGTTAATTTAGAATTTGAATTTCAAATTTCCGAATTCTCGAAAATTAGAATTTTCAGATTTGGGAAATTGGAAAAGTCTAAATTTTCAGAAATTCTAAATTTATGACATTTCGAATATTCAAATTTCCTAAATTTGAAAATTCAAAAACCCCTAAAATCTGAAATAACTAACTAATAATAAATATAAAATTATAGGTATTGGAATTTCCTTTCAGGAAATAGGGGTATTTAATTGCAGAAGAGACGGTTCATATCTCTTCTGCAATAAAATCCAGCCAGCCTGACTGCAATGTCTGAGCAATGCAAGTTCGGCCATACAGTTGTATGGCCGAATTCGCATTGGATTCACAAAGAAAAAGTTGCAGGGACTTGTTTTTCCCCCGCACTGGAATCGGAGCACATTGGTGTTCTCACCCATGCGCTCCGATTCGTATACGGATCCACAGGTCGCACTGCGATCTGTGAACCGTTCTGGGGGTGTCATTAACATTGTATTGACACCTGCAGCAGTTCGCAGAGGGCAGTGTGAAATTCCTGCGGGGGAGAAGCGATGCGGGAAGCGGCGCTGGAATGGCGCTGGTTCCCGCATCGCTCTAGTCTGAACCTAGGCTAATCAGAGTCTAACATAGCAACTTCCTTGGCTACAAAAAAAAATTATAGGACGGTTTAGTTCTACTTTAAATCTCCTTTCACACCTGATCGCAGGCGGAATCGTCAGGATTTTTAATCGCTGCAAAACATGGGTCGCCTTTTGCGATGCTATTACTTCCTATGGCACCCTAATCGTGCTGCGATTGTCGCATGCGGCGCTGTCGCCCAAGAAAAGCTCATGTTCCTTTTTTGAGCAACAAGCGTAGCACGTTGCGATGATCAAATGCAGGAAGACCACAGTAATTTGTCCTCTGCTTGTCTTTTTTTTGGACAAAGCCTCCAGAGTCCATTCCCTCTTTAACCACATCAATACTGGGCACTTTCGCCCCCTTCCTTCCCAGACCAATTTTCAACTTTCAGCGGTCTCGCACTTTCACTGACAATTGCGCGGTCATGCTACACTGTACCCAAATTAAATTTTTATCATTTTGTTCGCACAAATAGAGCTTTCTTTTGGTGGTATTTATTCACGATTCCTTTTTTTATTTTTTGCGATATAAGCGAAAAAAGAGCAGAAATTTGGAAAAAAAAACTATTTTCTTCTATTTTAAAAGAAATCCAATAAAATCGAATTTTGTCATAAATTTAAGCCAAAATGTATTCTGCTACATGTTTTTGGTAAAAAAAAAAAAACCCTTAAGTGTATAATAATTGGATTGTGTGATCACGGACATATATGTACGCAAATGATCATGTACAGATGTGCGCAGGTGATCACGGACATATGTGTGCAAATGATCTTTGGGACATGTGATATTACTGTTTATATATGTGGGGGGACAGGTGTTTTGGGGATCTTTACTATGTGATAACATGTGTTTGGGGGACATTTGTGTGTTTACTATGTGTTTTACATGTGTGGTGTGGTGTGTTGTGTGTTTACACTAGACTGCGTGATCAGTGAGTAAAAAGCTGTAAAAAAACAGATCACCAGCTGGCTGCAGAGATCCGCTCTCCCATCCTCAGCGCCCACTTCTGTGTGAGGAAAGGAGAGCCGATCGCCTAGCAACCGGCTGTTTGTTTGCATCACATGACGGCCGTGATTGGACATGGCCGTCATGTGATCAGGAGGGCCAATCACAGAGCCCTCCTGCCGATCTAAGATGCGCCGTGTCCGGGGTGACACGAGCACATCTGGGTCGCGCCTCTGCGCGGGAACCCGCTTCTTCTGAGGGACGTTCCTGAACGTCCACTCAGGAGAGATAGCCCACCCGGCCCTTTATGTGTAGTGGCCAGGTGGGAAGTGGTTAAAAGTCTGTGGTGGTGACCGGTTCCCTTTAACAAAGGTTATTCAGATTCACCATCTGTAACCCTTGGTACATATCAGGGTGGATTTGGTTTAAATCACCTTGATTTAAATCATAGTTTTTAAAGCGCAACTGTCATCTCTGTCCCGCAGCGGTTCCTCCTCTGACCCGCTGTTGACTCTCATTCCCTTTAATGAGATGGCTGGTGACCCAACAAGGTGAGGGACATGGCTGCAGCAGGTGAGTGGATGCCCGCTAACAGGCGCTGCCATGATGAATCTGAAATGACAGGTGCTCTTCAGCCCCCAGAAGGATTTGCCCCCTTAATGACCAGGCCATTTTTTTGTGATACGGCACTGCCTCGCTTTAACTGACAATTGTGCGGTAATGCGACGCTGTACTCAAAAATTGTGCTATAAACAAAGAGTGACAATTGTGAAAAAAACAAAACATTTTTTGACTTTTTGCTGTAATATCCCAAAAAAATTTAATTAAAAATGTATTCATCGGTTTAGGCAGATTAAATATTCTTCTACATATTTTTGGTAAAAATAAATCCCAATAAGCGTATATTCATTGGTTTGCGCAAAATTTATTGCGTCTACATACTAGGGGATAGATTTAGGGACTTAACAAAAAAAGAAAAAAGATTTTTACTAGTAAAAGTGGGGGCGATCTGCGATTTCTAGTGGAAGTGCGACATTGCGGTGGACAAATGTGACCCCAAATGACACATTTTGAGGACCAGCGACATTATTACATTTATCAGTGCTATAAAAATGCACTGATCAATGATAAAATGACACTGGCAGGGAAGGGGTTAACACTAGGGGGCGATCAAGGGGTGTGTTCCAACTGTAGGGGGGATGGGCTACCAGGGACATGACACAGATCACTGTTCCCGATCACTAGGAACAGAAGATCTCTGACATGTCCCCTGTCAGAATGGGATCCGCCTTGTTTACAAAGGCAGATCCCCATTCTGCCTCTCCTCACCTCGATTGCAGGCTGTCGGCGGACATTGAGTCCGCCTGACCCGTGGGCACTGTCCTGCAGCGGGTGCGGGATCGCTCCGCCTGACCCGTGGGCACTGTCCTGCAGCGGGTGCGGGATCGCTCCGCCTGACCCGTGGGCACTGTCCTGCAGCAGGCGCGGGATCACTCTGCCTGACCTGTGGGCACGCTCCTGCAGCGGGCGCGGGAACGCTCCGCCTGACCCGTGGGCACTGTCCTGCAGCAGGCGCGGGATCACTCCGCCTGACCCGTGGGCACTGTCCTGCAGCAGGCGCGGGATAACTCCGCCTGACCCGTGGGCACTGTCCTGCAGCAGGCGCGGGATCACTCCGCCTGACCCGTGGGCCCTGTCCTGCAGCAGGCGCGGGATCACTCCGCCTGACCCGTGGGCCCTGTCCTGCAGCAGGCGCGGGATCACTCCGCCTGACCCGTGGGCCCTGTCCTGCAGCAGGCGCGGGATCACTCCGCCTGACCCATGGGCCCTGTCCTGCAGCAGGCACGGGATCACTCAGCCTGACCCGTGGGCACGCTCCTGCAGCAGGCGCGGGATCACTCCGCCTGACCTGTGGGCACGCTCCTGCAGCGGGAGCGCGCCACCTGCCACTGCGCCTGCGCGAGCCGACGTACAATGACGTTGATTGGCGTAGGAGCCAACCTGCTGCAGTACAACTGCGGCAGGCAGTGGTTAACTAGTTAAAAGTAAGGACTTATTCTAGCTGGTAGTTAGAATCTTTAATATTTGCAAACAAATAGGTTTTCTATTTTGAATAATAAGCTGTCAGGTTAGTAAATATTCCCAAACTGGTTCCCTTTTACGGCCTGCTGCCATTTTGCTCCTCAAGGGAGGAATAAAGCACTTCAAGCTTTGTGCAGAAAGATCACACTGTTTATAAGCTGCTTTAGAAGGTTTCACTTTCATTTTTACTGCTTGCCCTTCCTCCTCACACGTGGAGCCTGGTACAGATGCATTTCTCTTCAAACAATCATACAGTTTGTAGTGTACATAGATTTGCAAAACAATGGGATAAAGGAATATTCCCGAACTTTGTTTTAGCTCATGGTTACTGTAAAATTGTGTGAATGCATAAAGGCAGTGCATGTTATCTTAGCTTGCCGAGCTTGGATTTATTGAATGAGTTTACCAAAAAGGTAAATATTGCAGAAGACACAGGCTCATGCTACATAACTAAGCTCCATTTCATGCTGAATAAACTAAATTATTAACCGCTTCCCGACCGCCTCATGTACATATACGTGTGCAGAATGGCACGGGCAGGCAAAATCACGTACCTGTACGTGGCCCTTTAATTGCCTGCCCGTGGGTCGCATGCCAGTCAGGAGCTCTGTGACCCCGGCCGCGGGACCAGCGGACCCGATCGCCGCTGGTGTCCCGCGATCGGGTCACGGAGCTGAAGAACGGGGAGAGGTCTGTGTAAACAAACCTCTCCCCGCGCTTCCTACTCTGCCTGTCATTGATTGGCTGTTCCCGGTCATCGGGAAAGCCGATCAATGACGTCAGACGTCAGCCCCGCCCCCTAATGTAAAAAACACACACGTCACAGCCCATAACCCCTCCCCCTAGTGGTTAACTCTTTCACTACAACTGTCATTTATACAGGAATCAATGCATTTAAATAGCATTGATTTCTGTATAAATGCCTATGGTCCCAAAAATGTGTCAAAAATGTCCGATGTGTCCGCCATAATGTCGCAGTCACAATAAAAATCGCTGATCGCCGCCATTACTAGTAAAAAAAAAATATTAATAAAAATGCTATAAAACTATCCCCTATTTTGTAAACGCTATAACTTTTTGCGCAAACCAATCAATAATTGCTAATTGCGATTTTTTTTTTTACCAAAAATATGTAGAAGAATACGTATCGGCCGAAACTGAGGGAAAAAAATGTTTTTTTATATATTTTTTTTTGGGGATATTTATTATAGCAAGAAGCAAAAAATATTGCATTTTTTTCAAAATTGTCGCTCTATTTATTTTTGTTTATAGCGCAAAAAATAAAAACCGCAGGGGCGATCAAATACCACCAAAAGAAAGCTCTATTTGTGGGAAAAAAAGGACGCCAATTTCGTTTTGGAGCCACGTCGCATTACCGCGCAATTGTCAGTTAAAGCAACACAGTGCCGAATCGCAAAAAGGGGCCTGGTCCTTCGGCTGCCAATTGGTCCGGGGCTAAAGTGGTTAATGTATGTTAAATCGAAAACTATCTTTTAGATAGATAGATAGATAGATTTTTACTCCAAAAGCATTTTATTAAAATAAATTTAATAAAAAAACGATTTTTTAAAAAATATTTATTTTTAACCACTTCCGGACTGATTACCGTCGTATACGTCGGTGTTTGAAGAGGAATATCGTTCTTATGGCAGCAGCTAGCTGCCATAACCCCGATATCCTCTATCCTCTTCTTCTGGTCCGGTCCAGTTTAAGATAAAAGTGGTCTGTGTCGGATTCACCGCAAGATCCCTTTTATCGGTGGCAGGAGAGGCCCCCCCCCCTTTTTTAAAATAAAAAAAAAAAAATAAAAAAGGTAAAATAAATCAGAATTTTTTATTTTATTCTTTTTAAACACGCCCTGTCCCGACGAGCTCACGTGCAGAAGCGAACGAATACGCGAGTAGCGCTGGCTTATAAAAAAGGTTGTTCAAACCACACATGTGAGGTATCGCCGCGATCGGTAGAGCAAGAGCAATAATTCTAGCCCTAGACCTCCTCTGTAACTCAAATCGTACAACCTGTATAATTTTTTAAATGTCGCCTATGGAGATTTTAAAGGGTAAAAGTTTGCCACCATTCCAAGAGCGGGCGCCATTTTGAAGCGTGACATGTTGGGTGTCAATTTACTTGGCGTAACATTATCTTTCATAATATAAAAAAATAAAAGTCGGCTAACTTTACTGTTTTGGCTTATTTTTTAATTCAAAAAAAGTGCGCTTGTAAGACCGCTGTGCAAATACGGTGTGACAAAAAGTATTGCAACGACCGCCATTTTATTCTCTAGGGTGTTAGAAGAAAAATTTTTGAATGTTTGGGGGTTCTAAGTAATTTTCTATCAAAATTTTTTAACAACAAATCTCAGAAAGCGGCTCGGTCCTTAAGTCCTTAAGTGGTTAAGTCGTTGATCTTTATCCACCCTGGTACATATTCATGCCAAGCTTGCTCTTGTTTTCTATCAGCGTGTATATAACTGCTGGGTGATGTCTTTTATGTTCTTTGCTGTTCCAGGTTGTCCAGTGTATTGGAACACAGAGGAAGAAGCAGCTTAAATCCCAGGGGAAGAGGAGTAGGAGACTTGCCAAAAGTCTGCTGAAAGAGGCATGGAACCGGAACAGCCTGGCGCTGTGGAAGGAATACGCCCTCCTGGAGTGGCTGCTGGGGAACGCAGAGGAGGCCAGGAAGGTGTTTGATGCTACGATCAGCCTGGCGGGAGGCAAAGGGTTAAAGGACCAAGAACTCTGCAGCCTCTGCTTACTGTATGCAGAGCTGGAAGCGGGGATAATGGACCCTTTGGAGGGGGGTGGCGGGTCTCGTGCGGTTCATATCCTGGCCAGTCTAGCAGAAAGTTCACCCTACAAACCCTATATTGGACCCGCTCAGGCTATTACCATTTTGAAAGCAAGAAAAACCTACGAGCGTATTCTGCAGGACAGCTTGAATTTGCCGCCCTCGGCGTCGCTGGTCACCTTAACGGGTTGTTACGCACTTTTCCAATACCTCACAGTGAGCATGGAGGCTGCCGCTACGGTGTTTAGGCAGGTCACTGGCTCACTGTCGCCCCCTGCAGCTGGGTGTGGGGAATCGCAGGACTCGTACAGCCCTCTGCAGGCTGTCAAGCTGATGCAAATCAACTTGTTCACACATCACATTAAGGTTAGCGTGTACCCGCGGGCACCTCGCAGGGACGCATTGTTGGATGCCTTACGTCTGTATCCCAACAACGTCACCTTGTGGAACTCCTACATCCAGGCTGAGAGCAGGTCTCACAATATCAGCAAAGCCAGGAGGTTCATCGATGGGGTCAGGAGGACATCGGATGCCCTGGAGCCATATCTGTTTGCCATTCGGGCGGAGGAAGATAGGAAAAAGCTGCTGGAATCTGTTCAAAGGTAGCCCAGGCCTTTTTTTTCCATCATCCTGATCCTGGTCTGATGTATTAAATGAATCTGCTGTACTGGAGGCAGATAGGACTTGCTTTAAGTCCGGCTATAGAAGGTGCCAAAACCACAGTGCTGACAGGAGAATCCCTCATGCCGAGCAATTTGTCTTCTCACGGGGGGAGGAGCCGTCCTCACGAAGAGAAGACTGCGATCATCGCTAGCAGCTATAGCAGCCGCTTACAATAATCGCAAATGAATCCGGCAGGCTGGTTGTATTCAAGTTGATCGATTCACCCTGTCCGGGGCCCCCTCGTTCATCTCTGCCTCCCCTATCCATGTGTCTGGCCCCTTTCAGGACACCGGTGCATGGATTCCAATGCGGAGCGGGAGCATTTTTTTTTATTTATTTTTTTGTTTTGTTTTTTTAACCACTTAAGCCCCGGACCAATTTGCAGCCAAAGGACCAGGCCCCTTTTTGCGATTCGGCACTGCGTCGCTTTAACTGACAATTGCGCGGTCGTGCGACGTGGCTCCCAAACAAAATTGGCGTCCTTTTTTCCCCACAAATAGAGCTTTCTTTTGGTGGTATTTGATCACCTCTGCTTTTTTTTTTTTTTTTGCGCTATAAACAAAAATAGAGTGATAATTTTGAAAAAATATATAAATATATATATAAAAATATATAAATATCCCCACAAAATTATATAAAAAAAAATTTTGTTTCCTCAGTTTAGGCCGATACGTATTTAACATATTCTTGGTTTTAAAAAATTGCAATTAGCGATTATTAATTGGTTTGCGCAAAAGTTATAGCGCTTACAAGATAGGGGATAGTTTTATAGCATTTTTATTAATATTTTTTTTTTTACTAGTAATGGCGGCGATCAGCGATTTTTATTGTGACTGCGACATTATGGCGGACAAGTCGGACATTTTTGACACGTTTTTGGGACCATTGTCATTTATACAGCAATTATACAGCAAAATTTAAATGCACTGATAAATGACACTGGCAGTGAAGAGGTTAACCACTAGGGGCGGGGAGGGGTTAAGTGTGACGTGTGTGTTTTTTTTTTTTTTACTGTAGGGGGCGTGGCTTGGCATTCAACATCACTGATCGTCTTACCCGATGACAGGGAACAGACGTCAGTCTTACTAGGAAGCACAGGGAGAGGTTTGTTTACACTTGACTCTCCCCGTTCTTCAGCTCTGTGACCCGATCGCGGGACACCAGCGCCGATCGGTTCCGCGGCCACGGAGCTCAGGACCCGCGGCTGGGCTCTTAAAGGGCAACGTACCTGTACGTTGATGTGCCCAGCCGTGCCATTCTGCCGATGTAAATGTGCAGGAGGCGGTCCTTAAGTGGTTAAGCACCGAATAGAGCCTTCAATATAGGGTGGGCTCGGGTCGCAGCGAGTGCGCTCTGAGCCCACTCAGGTGTGTTATAACAGCGAATCAATATTCGCTGTTACACTGATCCCCCTCCCAGCCAATCAGGAAGCTGGTTTTCACACCAGTCACCCGATTGACTGAAAGAACAGGCGATCCTATTGGAGGGAGGAGCCGCACTGCAGAAGCCGCTGTGATGCAGAGAGAACACGAGCCGCTGCACACAGCCCATAGGAGCCCGCCTGTAACCGATGGGCTAAAATAAATAAATAATAAATTTAAAAAACCCCACCAGCCGCCACTGAGCCTGCCCATTAATGGTTCAAATCCCGGCCAGTTCCTGCTGAATCGACTAACATTCGAACCGTGTATGGCCAGTCTAAGACTAGAAGATCGCTGCCTCCTCTCCAGCATAATCATTCCAGCTAAAATCTTTCAGTTACTGCTTACTATTTTTTTTTTTTTTTTTTTGGGGGGGCGTGGTTGGGAAAGGTTAAAGCTGTGACAGGTTTGCGCCAATTTTGTTGTTTTCTTAATCGACGAGTACCGATACTTTTGGTTAAGTACTCGCCGATACCAAGTTTCCCCCACTGTTTGTGTGTGTATGTAGAAAGGGAAAAGCGCCATCTAGTGGGCAGTTTAAAAATGTTAGAACTCGCAGTACATATCTGGCCACATGTAAAAAAATCTACATAGGTGTCCTGGTCTGCCTATAATAGCAAATCAGGGCCGCTGGAGGAGAAGTTCTGGGACCCCATGGGTGTAGGGTGGAAGTGATGTCAGCTTTGGGGCGGACCGCTTCTAAATCTCCTCCAGCCCTGTGAGCACCTCCAGCGGCCCCGATTTGCCATCATCGGTGGACTGGGACACCTATGTAGATTATTTTGCATGTGGCCAGATATGTAGTGTGAGTTTTAAATCTACTCACTAGATGGTGGTCTTCCCTTTCTATACAGACACACAGACGAGCCGTGGGGGAAATCCCATGCAATTTGGACAGGAATCGCACTGCATTCCTGTTCAAATCGCATGCCATTCTTTGCAGTGCGACTTGCGCCCATTCATTTTGTATAAACACAAATCGCACTTCGATTTCGGGAGCATTTGGGCGAGTAACGATACATGCACTAATGCTTGGTATCGGCACCGGTATCAATGCATCCCTACATAAAATGAAAGGTGAAACACGATTGGCAGATATTGGAAACGATCTTCGTTTTTTGTGGTCCTTTTTTTCTTCTTTTCCAGATTTCATGACTTTGCTGTTTAGGTTATAGTCGGTAAAAACCTGTCCTTTTGTCAGACTTTCAGATATGATATATTTGGGTCTAAAAAAAATGTCCCAATCCTCCCGTTGATAAATGAAATGCATTTTGGGAACACACAGGGCTGTATGACTTGAGTCTGTGTTTTGCAGGGTGGACATGGGAGAGGTGCACACACTACTACCAGAGACTGGCTTGTCCAATCGCATCAAGGCCTTGTTTGAGCACTGTGTGGGCACGGAGCGGGGGTCCCGATGTGTGCTGCTCTGGAGGATGTACCTGCACTTTACGGTGAGTTGTCCCTGGACCCTTTTTCCTTCTGTAGGTCTCATACGTGTATTACCGTATTTAAAGCTGGGATCAGCAACCTTTTCCCCACAGTAAAGAGGATCTTCTCAGTATCTGAGCCCCACAAACCCCAAAAAAAAAACACTAATTAATTTTGTAATATTTTATACAAGTCCTCCATGGGTGACCTGCCGACTCTTCCTCTACTACATGTGAGTGCAGTATTATATTTGTACAATGTGCAAACCAGCAAGTCTACACTCAGATTGAGACGCCATCTGCTCTTTTCTGCCTTTTATGTTTACTAGGTTGGTTCAGGACCTTATTCAGGGGAAGCTGCCTCTTTTTCCTTTTGAGTGACTATCAGTGATGGCGAACCTCGGCACCCCAGATGTTTTGGAACTACATTTTCCATTATGCTCAGCTACACTGCAGAGTACATGAGCATCATGGGAAATGTAGTTCCAAAACATCTGGGGCGCCAAGGTTCTCCATCACTGGACTATATTATAGACTTTCCATTTCTATTTCCCCCTATACTCCTAGTGCAAACCTTATTGAGCCTGAGTGCCCAATCTGCAACAGGTGATCAGAGGTCATGTGACTGCATCCAGAGGAGAGGGAGGGGGACAAAACTCCACTCACCCCACCATATGTCCGATCCAGTGGCGGCTGGTGATTTTTTTTTCGGAGGGGGGGGTTGGTGGGGGTAAACAACCAGAGAGTACAACCGGAGCCCACCCGGGTAGGTGTGTTACAACAGCAAATGAATATTTCCTGTTGTAACACACCTGGGTGGGCTCCGGTTGCAATCTCTGCGCCCCGAGCCCACCCTATTTTGAAGCCAATTAGAGCCTCTAGTATAAACAGAAAAGTCAGTGCTACTACCCATACGCCACATAGATAGCAGAGCTCCCAGGTACTCGATCCACAGTCGCTGGCTGAGTAGAGTAATGTAGAAAAAATGATCTGCACTCCGGTTGTTGCTCTTAAAATTTCTTAATTTTATTAAATAGCCACAGTGAACAAACGCTGATTAAATCAGTTGACGCGTTTCAGCCTATAAGGCCTTACTCATAACCCATGAATTATGACTAAGGCCTTATAGGCTGAAACGCGTCAGCTGATTTAATCAGCGTTTGGTCACCGTGGCTATTTAATGAAATGAAGAAATTTTAAGAGCAACAACCGGAGTGCGGATAATTTTTTCTAAATTGGAGTCTCTGGCTCTAATTGGGTGCTTAAAAAAAAAAAAAACCCTGCCGCTGTAATTAATGCGCCGGGTGCCCTTAAAGGGGCCGGACGCATGAATTGGGGGTCTTTATGCATTCTATCCATTGCATATAGGGGCGGGACCTGGAGAGAGGGGGCGGTGCCAGGGCACTCCTAATGGATGGGCCGCCCCTGGTCCAATCCCCAGAAGGAGATCACACACGGTCCGCTACAGTAATGGCCCCTCTAGGAGTCCTCGCCCTCCCCGGCAGGTGCAGTGTACCTCACTTTGAGCCCCCAGTAATCCCCATCCTCCAGGGGCAGCAGTGACACCCAGCACTGCTCAGACTACACCAACCTGTCCAGCATCAGATTATAGAACCAAAGTCACTTACATGGTAAATCTCCGTACACCATAGAGCCATTCTCAGCGCACAGCACTGCCCCTTTCATCATGAGAGATGTTTTACAGGAGGGTATGGCTTGCAGGATCACTTCTGTGTTAGTCAGAGGAGGGAGCTGCAGGCAGAGGCTCTGAGCTTCTATGGGAGACAGATATGGCTTCAGGAGTGGTGCTGGTGCCTGTGCAGTGTGAGTGGGAAGATGGCAGAGCTGTAAGGCCGAAGGGACACAGGACTTTATTTCACTGACCTGGAGGTGCAGGAGTGATGCTTGACTGGCATCAGAGTGGATTGGGAGGATGAACAGATGTTCCCATACAGGTGGCAAGTAGTAGTGGCAGCATCAGACGCTCAGAAGCTGCAGGATGATTGGAGCTCTCCTGAGACACAGCTGGTCCAGATCACATCTCTGCCATGCCCCCCCATGCTACTGTCTTAGCGCACCAATCACAGGCGGCCCAGCTAGAGGTCATGTTGCCCAGGTAGGGAACCGGCGACTCTGCGTGCCATAGGTTTGTGATCGTTGTCCCTGTGTATCTCTGGGTGGATACAACAGCGCTGTAGTCTTTCCCTTTACACAGCAGGGAGGCTGGTCATAGGTGGTGCTCTGGTTGTGTCAAGTCCTTTATGATGCGGACGACCCTCTAAGCAGCCACCTAACCCTGCCCTTGTTAGTATAGCTAGGCTGACTGATCAGACTATTAATGGGTCTGACTTATAAACTGTTGTTTTTTGTGTTGCAGGTTTCTCTGGGACATGGTGACAGGGGCCGAGGTCTCTTCTACAAAGCAATACAGAGCTGCCCATGGGCTAAGGTAAGAAACTGTGTAAGACCCTCTGCCTTCCCTTCCTTCACCAACCATATCAAAAACATCAGTGGTGCTCCTAACACAGACCAGCAGTTTTTGGTGCACTCTGGTGACTTCAGAAACTCAGCAATGGTCAGTTTTTGCTGAGCAAATGAAAAGAGGTGTGTGTTGCTCAAACGCCTAAAGTGCTGGGTCAACTTCCAAAAGAAACAGGTGCCAGACATGGGCGTTGGGTTAAAGTGATTGTAAATCCTCAAATAATTTAAAATTAAAACTGCACGTATGTTATGCTTACCTGCTCTGTGTAATGTTTTGCACAGAGTTGCCCTGATCCTCCTCTTCTTGAGTCTCCTGCCAGCTCCCTGCCCGGTGAGTGCCCCCCATAGCAAGCTTCTTGCTATGGGGGCACTCGTGCATGCTCGCTCCTGAGCCCTGTTCTGTGTCCACTGATGCACAGAGAGCGTCTCGGCCCTGCCCCCTCACACGGGCTGTGATTGACAACAGCGAGAGCCAATGGCTTCTGCTGCTGTCTCTGAACAAATGAGGAGGGAGAAAGAAGCTTATCTCGTGCACATTCGCTGGATCAAGATTGGGCTTGGGTAAGTATAAAGGGGGGCTGGAGGGGAAGCAGCATGCAGAAGATTTTTTTTTTTACCAGGAGTTCCACCCTGAAATTTGTTCAGAAGCGGACTCCTGTAAACCTATAAAAAAACATTTGGAGGAATTTTTTTTTATACTTACCAGAATCGCCCTGTTGCTATGTACTCCTCCTAATCTGCCACGTCCTGGTCCGCGGAGCTCCTCATCACTTCTTCCCTTGCCTGTCCTCCTGGGAAATTATGCGTCATTTCCCAGGAGTCTGTGGTCAGTACTGTGATGTTGCCATCACAACGGGGCGGGACCTTCCTCCGTTGCCGGCCATTGTTATGGCAACTTAAGAAACAATCGGCACTACGGCTGGTGAATTGCGCACGTGCGAGATCGAGAGGTGTGTGCTGGTTACCCATCATGCACCTCTCCAAAACAAATCCAGGAAGCGATCTTGATTGGGCTTCACATTCCCACAATCATGATGGCAACAGCCACAAACGGAGGCATTAAATATTACAGTAAGACATTTTATATTTTTGATAAATCGATCATGATCATTGTATACTCGTTTTTGAATTTCATTAGCAATAATTGTAGGATCAAAAAAAGTTTTTTGCTGAAACTCCGCTTTAATACACAGAACGTAGTAAGGTTAAAAAAATAAAAATAAACTTCTGCCTTTTAGAACCACTGTAATTGCTTCTCTGGCCAGAGCAACAGGGGAATGACATCTCTGAACCCAGAAGTGAGCAAATACACACCACTTCCAGGTTCATTCACCAGAGGGAGGATCAGTGAACAAATGTTTGAGCAGAGGGAGACAAGCAATGTGGCAACCTTCACCATGCCTAAAGGTGGGACAGTGAAGCCATGGACATATGGTGGTGGGGGGGGGGCAGCATGTTCTGGAGGTGCCATACTAAACTTCAGACCCATAATTGTTTCCATCAGAAAGCAGACAGTTGGTTTGACAATTGTACATGAAGTAGCCAAAACATTTCCGTCCCACTCCTTTGCTTTTAAATAAAAGGATATGTTGAGGGGTGTGGGGGTGGGCGACAGGACCATCCGTGTAGTGAATTTCACCCAGTTCATCAGAAACCAGACGGAGGGATTGTGTATATCGCGCGAACACCCAAAAAATCTATTGGGTAGCAGCCAGCACAACACTAAACAAATGCAAATAAAAAGTAAAAATAGAATTATGTGCAGCGCTTAGGAACTTTGTACTGCTACAAAATCATGTGTATAAAAAAAACAGTGTATATGATGTGAATGACCACAAAAACAGTGTAAAATAATGTGAATCACACAAAGCTCAAACACTATATAAATCCATATGGTATCTTATGAAAGTTAAAGAGGGAGTCCGGCGAAAAATTTTTTTTTTTTAAAGTTAGCAGCTACAAATACTGCAGCTGCTGACTTTTAAAATAAGGACACTCACCTGTCACAGGGTCTAGCGATGTCGACACCCGAGGCCAAACTGTCCCTCGGTCCTCGGATGCTGCCGCCGGCATCTTGGGTATGGGAATCAGTAAATTAAGCCTTGCGGCTTCACTTCCCGGTTCCCTACTGCGCATGCGCGAGATGCGCAATGCAATAGGAATGCTCCGTGCTGTGTGTGTCCGCGCACCCGTGTGTGTCCCAGCAGACAGAGTGGCGGGACAGGAAGAGGCATAGAATCCCGTGGGAGTCTATGCCCAGAAGTGGGTGCAAATACCTGTCTTAGACAGGTATCTGCACCCCCCCTCCCCCTGAAAGGTGCCAAATGTGACACCGGAGGGGGGGAGGGTTCCAATGAGTGGAAGTTCAACTTTAGGGTGGAACCCCGCTTTAATATGTCGTGAATTTAAAAGTCCATAAAGGAGTGGTGAAGAAAAGTAATGCACCAGATCAAGAGAGAAGAAACAGTGTTCCTTGTGACATCAATGTTGAGTGGAAAAAACCAACAATGCAACCACCACCGGTTGTGTGAAGGCTTCCCGGAGTGAAGGGACTCGAATGGGCATACGCTCAATGAGTCAACAAGGCTTGTGGTGTAAACACCAATCCATGAGACCTCTGGAAGATGATCCCTTTTGTCCAGTAGGTGGCTCAGAGCAACAGTCCACACATATGACCAGCGTGATGGACTGAGTCTTCTCATTTAATCAAGCAGTGTAACCAGAAAAGACCAAGACCAGGCTTCACATTAGTATGGGGATAAGCCTGCGCTAAAAAAAATATCAAAAACAGTGAATATCCACAGAACGTTTAAATAGAAAAAACAATAAGTGACAAGTTCAACTGTGATGATAATAACAGTGCTAAACATAAGTCCATAAGCGTAAATCCAATGAGTGACCAAAGGAAACACAAATGAGAATAACAGATTAGAACTGTGAAAATAATAGTGATGAAGCAAAGTCCCTAAATATAAATCCAGTGAGTGATCGGTGAAAAAGGTACATGAAGTCTTAAAGCGGAAGTAAACCCATTGATCTAACAGTTTGAAAAAACAGTTACATTCCTGGCATGCCGGAAATCCTACCTGTCACATTGGTTGTACTCTCAACCAAACTGTCAAACCATCCAATGGCTGGTGTCATAACTAATCACACGTGCAGCTTCATGGCAGTTAAAAATTAAACGGAGGCCAAGATGGCAGCTTCCTTGGTGGAAAACGATAGGAGGGTTTACTTCCACTTTAATTGTCCAATGGCACCCTATAGTGCAATCCACCACCGTGAAAAAATGCCCGCTTACCAAACGGCAAGCTTATGCAAGCCTGTAGAATAGGTCAATATCCAACCAGCAATGCAATAACGACACCCCTCAATGGTAGGAACCAGAGCCAATCAGGATGACTTGATCGAACAGGCATACGACACAATCCTCAGACAGGACTTTTCTTGTGTTAATCCATTTGTATCCAGATGTTTCCATTAGTAATGTCTTCTTCCTGATCAGTTTCACATTAGTCCGTGTCCCTCATGGATCCTACCATGAGGGACCCGGCCTGGTCAGGGAGTAATGTGAAGCTTGGTCCTGGTCATATCTGTGGACTGTCGCTCTGAGCCACCTACTGGAAGAAGGGGTCATCTTCCACTCAGATCTGAAATACAGGCATAGAGGTCTCAGGGATTGGTGTTTACACCACAAGTCTTGTTGACTCATTGAGCCTATGCCCATTTGAGTCCCTTCACACAACCGGTGGTGGTCGCATTGTTTTTTCCGCTCAACATTGACGTCACAAGGAACAAGTTTACTTTTCTCTTGATCTGGTGCATTACTTTTCTTCACCACTCCTTTATGGACTTTTCAATTCACAACATATTAACTTCCATAAGATACCATATGGACTTGGAGTGTTTGAGCTTTGTGTTATTCACATTATTTTACACAGTTTTTGTACCAATTTTATTATATTTTGTAAGTGGTCATTCACATCATATACTCAGTTTTTTTATACACATGATTTTGTAGCAGTACAAAGTTCCTAAGCGCTGCACATAATTTTATTCTTACAGCAGAAACCAGACAAAGTGCACAGTGTATGGCCAGCTCAAGACGCTGAGCTTGCCCCTCTGGGGTACTAAAGCTTTTATTCTGAGCATGCGTTTCTTGCATCTTGAGCGTGCTTTTTCGTGTGTTTTGAGCATCCCTTTCAGGTGTTGTATGTTCTTTCTCACCCCCTCAGGTGCTGTACATGGATGCCGTGGAGTATTTCCCTGAGCAGTTGCAGGAGATTGTTGATCTGATGACAGAAAAAGAGCTGAGAATTCGCCTTCCTCTGGAAGAGCTGGACTTGCTATTAGAAGATTAATTATCCATGTGTGTTGCAGCAAAAATGCCTTTACAATATCTTTATATAGAGCAAAGTGTCCTATTTATATAAAAATAAAAAGGAAAAAAAATCTACCTGGGTTGTTGGGATTCAGCAGCTTGGTATGTGAAATATGTTTGCGTCTCCTGTATTTCTTTGTAACCCCTATTCCCTAATCTGCAATTCATAATACTCAAGCAAAGCATAAAACTAAAACATATTAAAGCTGAAGATTAATACCCCCCACAACAGCATACTAATTTTTTTTGCATACCCCATTTTAAACCCAGTGACGTCTTCACCGGGTCTCTGTGCTACTCGACACATTGCATGCAGATCATGGCTGGTGGGAGGAGCCAACCAGGTGCTGTACATACCTGAGGACATCACAGCCCATGGCCTCAGTACTCTTCTCAAGAGCCCCCAGCCCTGATACAAGCAGTGGGCTGGTCTTACGAGGAATAGGAAAAAAGGATTTGGACTTTATAGGCACAGGTACATATATATTCATAAAAATATAATTTTTATTACAAAAAAATGTAAATACAGAAACAAAATCACATATTGCCTAAGAGGAATAAAAACATAACCCAAACCACTGTAACCTCGTACTGATAATAGGCATGTGTCTATTGAAAGATGATAACTTGTGTCCAAAAAGGCTGGTGGAAGTGGATATGGTGTAAAGTTGCTTTGCCCTACATGTTGCGTCCGCCTCAGCGCTTCCTCAGGAGCTTTAGGCAAGTGTTCTAGATAGACAAAAGAAAAAGAACCATATAGTTCAGAACATAAATATCAAAAAAGGTGTAATTATTATCAAAAACATTTACAAAGATGTCTCACATAGGGAACAAAACATAGACACACAAAGGGCTGCCCAATGCATGCCCAGGACGGCTCCTGCACAGCAATGCATGCCGTGAAGCTGCCATAACTATGGGGGATGCACAAAAGCATGAAGGCTGGCATTTGTTTGTCCAATATGAAAAAAAAAAAGGGAGTGGAAATTTTGAGGGCTGCACATACATACATTGTGTGTGTGTGTGTATACTGTATATATGTGTATATATGTGTATATGTGTATATGTGTATATGTGTATATGTGTATATGTGTATATATATATATATATATATATATATAAATATATATATATATATATATATATATATATATATATATATATACACACACACGTATATAAAAACACAAAAATATACAGAAAGAAATGCACAGGAGTATACAAAAAAAGCTCACCAGAAAGTACAACTAAATACCATGATTCACTTCCGATACAATGACGGCCAGCAAGGTTAGAGATCCGCACGTAGTAAGTATAGCCTGCCCAACTGTAGAAGTGAATAGCTCCGCCAATCCTGCTAAGGCATTGCCTACAACATAGACCAGGTAAGTGGGGATTAGAGACTTCCTACAAAGACGAGCTCAATTGGAAAGGGACCACACAGCAGTGTTCCTACCTGGTAGACACCTCCACCGCATACAGCAAAGGCACCCATGAAATGTATGCTCCAACCCTGGGCGCCAATCACCGGAGGATGTGGTGATGACAACACCAGGCCCGGCCGTCAATGCTGCGCATGTGCCCCAATCCCATGCCCATTATTGGCACATGGCATCTTTTATAATGGGAATATCCACAGTTCCATCCTGTGAAGATAAGAGTTTGTTTATCTAATGGTTTTATGAGGAGGTATACAAAAATTAAAATGTCTTGATAGGTTGGTGTCAGGCTGGAGAGTGGGCGTTCCTAAGCAGGCTGTATTTGCAGGCAGACCTCCCTAGACAACGCCCACATGTGATGCTCAGCCTCCATTATTAAAGATCCCAGTTATTAAAAGGCCAGGGACAGAGGTTGGGGAGATGATGTCCTCCAGCCAGGAAATGAGGAGGTCTCTCTATGCGACTTTCTGGAGCTTCTAATGCATAGTGTTAGAAGCTCACAGTGTGCAGTGAAATCAGAGGAAGCCGTTTCAATCTTGATGATGATATTTGCTATAATATAACAAATACAATTCATCAAAATAACTATAAGCAATGCATGCGATTACTGCACGCCTGTTGTCAAAAATGGGGTTAATAGAGGCTGTGAGGAGTCATCGCATCGCTTCCTTATTGCCTGGCAATAGCCTCCAAATGTGGATCGGGCTTCAGAGGACAGAGAGATTTAGACGCATGTTTAAATCTACCCATAAGATTATAAAGGTGGCTTTAAGATACATTTTACAGCAATTTTCTTTTCTTCCTCTAGAGGGCTCCTCTGTACCGCTAGGTTGTTTCAATCTATGGCAGCTGATTATATGGTCAATATCAGACTCAAACCTTCTCTGGAATCTAAAAATTTGAGTCTAGCAGCTGTGCGAGAAAATCTGCTTTTATTAAAAATTGATCATGTATATGATTGCTACACAAGCCATTTTAACCTATATAATATCGTGTAGATTATAATGTCATTAGTGTGTCACTGTGGTGGGGGAATGACATTAGAGTGTAAGCTCCTCTGGTGCAGAGACTGATGTGACTGGCGCAGTGTTCTCTGTACAACACCGCAGAATATGTCAGAGCTATATACAGTGTCTTGAAAAAGTATTCACACCCCTTGACATTTTCCACATTTTGTCATGTTGCATCCAAAAACGTAAATTTATTTTATGTGATAGACCAACACAAAGTGGCACATAATTGTGAAGTAGAAGGAAAATGATAAATGGTTTTCAAGATTTTTTACAAATAAATATCATAAAAGTGGGGGGTACATTTGTAGTCAGCCCCCTTTACTCTGATATCCCTAACTAAAATCTAGTGGAACCAATTAGATTCAGAAGTCACCTAATTAGTAAATAGTCCACCTGTGTGTAATTTAATATCAGTATAAATACAGCTGTTCTGTGAAGCCCTCATAGGTTTGTTAGAGAACTTTAGTGAACAAACGGCATCATGAATGCCAAGAAACACACCAGACAGGTCAAGGATAAAGTTGTGGAGAAGTTTAAAAGCAGGGTTAGGTTCTAAAAAAAAAAATATCCCAAGCTTTGAACATCTCACAGAGCTCTGTTCAATCCATCATCCGAAAATGGAAAGAGTATGGCACAACTACAAACCTACCAAAACATGGCCGTCCATCTAAACTGACAGGCCGGGCAAAGAGACCATTAATCAGAGAAGCAGCCAAGAGGCCCATGGGAACTCTGGAGGAGCTGCAGAGATCCACAGCTCAGGTGGGAGAATCTGTCCACAGGACAACTATTAGTCGTGCTCTCCACAAATCTGACCTTTATGGATGAGTGACAAGAAGAAAGCCATAAGAAGTCCCGTTTGCAGTTTGTGAAAAGTCTTGGAGGACACAGCAAACATGTGGAAGAATGTGCTCCAGTTTAGATGAGACAAAAATTGAACTTTTTGGCCTAAAACTAACACTGCACATCACCCTGAACACACCATCCTCACCGTGAAACATGGTGGTGGCAGCATCTTGTTGTGGGGATGCTTTTCTTCAACAGGGAAGCTGGTCAGAGTTGATAGGAAGATGGATGGAGCCAAATACAGGGCACTCTTAGAAGAAAACCTTTTAGAATCTGCAATATTTGATGCATTTTGAAACAAAAATATATGACAAAGAAGAGCCAGGACTGTTGCGCAGTTAGAATCCTATATCACTACCGCAAACATTCTTCAAAACACTTAAAAAGCATCATAATGAAATGTATATGGCAAAATAAAAAAACGAGAATTGCATTGGCGGTACTAGAGAAAGGGGAAAAAACAGGGGGGGACTCGCCGTTCCGGATTTCGGAAAATATTACAAAGCTGTAGTACTTACACGAGTGGTGGAATGGGTAAAGGAAGACAACGAAAAAAGATGGGTTGAAATAGAAAATGAAATGGGTAGTACATTAGAGTAATATGGAATCCACCAAAATATAGGGCACTGGGGGGACACGCATTAAATAACACATAATGTATTTAAAATATGGGGATTTGATACACAATCAAAATAAATGGACACACAATTCACCTTTGATTTTTTTGAAAAATAAACGATTATTTCGCACCAGGGAAAAAATAAATTGGGGGAGGGAATTGGATTATAAATGAGAATACACAGCTCAAAGACATATTGACAAGAGGGATATAGGCACATATCAGGATTTAAGATTAAAGTGGTGTTTCCACCACCAAAAAAAAAAAAAAAAGCTTAAAATTCATAAAAAATAAATAAATAAAAAAATTGGAAAAAAATAAAAAAAATGTACTCACCTCTAAATGCCTGTTGCTAGGGGTCCCTCAGTCTACCTCCTTCAGGGCCCGGGCACTGATATCACTTCCCCTCGCCGCAGTCAGTCATCTGGGACACGTGACAGGTCCCAGATGACTGCGTGGCGTATCACGGCGCGCGGTGCCGCTTTCACTTCACAGCCGGGAGCCCACAGTAAGAATTCCAGCGCTGCGAGCGGAGCTTCGTTCCCCCGCATCGCTGGACCCTGGGACAGGTAAGTGTTCGATTATTAAAAGTCAGCAGCTGCAGTATTTGTAGATGCGGACTTTTAAATTTTTTTTTTTAAGGGGCAAAAACAGAATTAATGCTAATTGATGAATGGCGGTACCTCCAATTAATATAGAATTGTCTAGGGCGCAGCCACAGCCGCTGCTTTCCCTACTCCCTACTCTCTACCGGCTTCCTAACATCCCTGCTTCCTCAGCTCCCTGACCGAGATTGATGCCTGCTATGAGGTCTCCCCCCACTAAGTTTGAGATGGAGCTCTACCTCAACCAGATGGTGGTCTTCAACGTCATCGATAGTGGCTCCCTGCCGGGCTGCACGGTGCTCAAGCTGAGCAATGGTCAGAAGAGGAGCATGTCCCAACCTATCTGCATTTCCCCTGCCTGTACCCATCCAATGCTTTTATTATATTTACGCTTCAATAAAGACTTACTACTTTATTTTCTGTGTGGGTGTGCTGCCGATCCGAAGTTTTCCTGTTCCAGGAGCATGTCCCTGTGGGTAGAGTTCATCACGGCCTCCCGCTACCTCTCGGCCAAGAAGATCTGCTCCCACTTCCAGACTTTGGTGGCCCAGGCCGGGGACAAATGCAGCTACCAGACATGGTGAAGATGATAGCCAACACCAGCAAGGTCTGCCTGCGGATCCAGGAGTGCTTAGGCCCCATGCACACGAGACGCAGATGCAAACTCTGCTGAACGCTCATCAGGACCATCATCCATCCCATATGCGATCCCCAAACCACACTGCAGTGTGTTCTATGAGCCCATCAGAGGGACTGCTAATCATCCCATATCTAGGTGTTGCAACAATGCAGTGGTGCATCATAGTTTTAATATTTTAAAAACTTTGATGAATAGCCCATTTGCTTGTACCTTGATTGATCCTAGATTTCTAGCACATAGTCCATTCTTCCCTATGATGGCCAGAGCAACCGCCCAACATGAACCAGAATAGCATGACATGTGTATGCTTGTTAGCCAATCAGATTTTTCAATTTTACATGCAGCATCATGAGCTGTAGAAGCATTGCTTGAACCTAAAATGATCATAAAAAAAAATGAGAATGGACTACACCAGAAGCCACCCAACATGCCACCAGAACAGGATAATGCTTCAAAGCACCGAGTGTGGTGGTCCACCATCAGAGCTCTTCAGTTGACAGAAGGCAGCGCGGGCCACGGAGGGAACAAAGCAGGCACTCGGTATCTGGGATTCCCATCCACCTGTAGCCATGTCACATTAAGCCTCTCTAGAACAAGCTTAAAATAACCTGGCCGGGTCGCAGCTGGGAACACTCGAGCCGGAAATGTTCCAGCTAAAGGAGATTAACATTTGATTCCTGAAACGCTAGAGGTGATTTAAGACCTCTGCACATTAGAGCGAGCCAGTTCACCTGCTGCGGCAGGGATTGAAATAAAGCATGTCAACAACCGGCGACCACAGAGGGACCTGAAAAAGAAGTCACCAAGGTGGCCACAGATGTACCAAAAACACAGCAATTTCCTCATCTGTGGCCAGAGAGGAGCTGAAATAAAGCAGACACCAATCTATAGCCATACAAACACCAGACTACGGGCTGTAGCTGCCAGAGAACATCTTTATACCTTTCGGCACAGACACCAGGACTTAAGTACGGCAATTCACCTGCCTGCAGCTATACAGCGGCCATGTATGGTAACTGTTCCTGACAAACATCTCTTAACAATGCGACCCAGAACACACAGCCATATATGTGCAGCTAGAAATCAAAGTCAGATTGCCAACGGCTTTCACAATCCCATCAGGCAACCATGCAAGCACACTTTTCTAGCAAACAGAGCTTTAAGTCTAGATACTTCAGCAAGGATGAACCATGAGTCAGCAGGACCACCATATCTAGGTGCCCAAAGTCAGGACTATGACCACCCCCATAGCTAGGTGCCCAGTCAGCAGGACCATCATCTCCTCCATATGTAGGGGCCCAAAGTCAGCAGGACCACCATTCACCTCATAGCTAGGTGTCCAAAGTCAGCGAGACCATCACCCCCCCCCCCCCCCCGGTGCCCAAAGTCAGGACCACCATTCACCCCATAGCTAGGTGCCCAGTCAGCAGCACCACCATTCCCCCCCCCCCCCCCCCCTTCCACCCACATCTAGGTACCAGAGTTCAGCAGGACCACTGTCAGCTGCATATTTGTAGAACTCAAAGCCAGTGAAACCATTGTGCAACCCCATAACTATAAGCCCAAAGAAAGTACACCAATCATCCCATACCCGAGCCCAAAGCCTGCCGACCATGCATCCCATATGCAAGTCTCTGGGACCACTGTTCACCCCTATGAAGAACCCCAACAGTCATCAGGATCACCATTCATCCCATATGCATGACCACAGCGACCACAACCACTGTCGAGTCACATTTATGAACTCAGGTCAGTGGAACTAGTGTCCATCCCAAGCCCGGAGTCTGTAGGACACCAACCATCCCATATCTATAAGCCTAAAGTCAGCAGACCACAATTACATCCCGTATGTATTGATGCTGACTCACAGACGATTTTTTTACTTTAGTGTGGGATTGGTTTGGCATTCTTATCCTATATGTATGACCTCAATCAATCAGTGGGACCACTGTCCATCCCTACGTAGGACCCCAACAGTCATCAGGACCAGCATTCATCCCAAAATGTCAACAGGATCACTGTATCCCATAGCAACACAATTCTGTGCAACCTCAGAACGCAAGCTACGCACACCAAGACTCATATGCCTTCTATCCCTGATTTCGAAGATCTATGTGAGCACAGGGTACATACTGGAAACAAACTGAAAATATGCAAAACATTGGTCATTTTATATTACACTCCCAACTCCAGCTGTTCGATGTCCACAATTATACGACTGTCTACAACCACAAGACCTGTGCAACTGAGCAATCGGGCCAGTCTTTGTTAAAAGCATTTTAGCTAATGCAACAAGCATGACACGCCTTTGACAATGGAAATTGTAAGGTGTGGAGCAAAGAAGACCTAGGCACCCCCCCCCCCCCCCCCCAGCCTGCTGCTGTATATTGGTGTTCATCCAGCGCAAGCCTCAGTCCTCTGGGGAAAACAATGGAGGAAAGAAAAGGCTCCGGCTCCCCCATTACCAGGTATATAAAAAGGACGTCTTCCGTTCTCATTTCCTTCAGCCACAGCCCAAAAATAACGACACTCACCAGCTGCAGCATCTGCAGGAACTCTACACACAATACATCTAATTGGTCTAGTAAAAGTGAATGAAAAAAAAAAAAAAAAGCACCGTGAAGTGGATTTTTTATTCAATACTACAAAGAAACCCATCATCAGGACAATAAGGAAGCAAGCCAGCTTATACAGCAGATCAGCCAGAGAACAGGAAAGATCAATCCATTGCAACTGGCAGAACATTGGTTTCAATGTGCAAGAGTTAACCAGGCCAATCACTAGGTGACAATCAGGAACTTGGGTTCCCACCTTCTACCCATAGCAGCAAGACTTCAGTCCAAGGACAGAAACATTACCACCACAACACACTGATCCACCACCAACACCCCCCCCCCCAAAACAAACCCCTGGCACCACCAACACCCCCCCCCCCAAAACAAACCCCTGGCACCACCAACACTAATTGACAACCTCAGATAACCAGGATTTCCACCATGCTGAAAAATATCAACTGACCCCATTGGTCACACAGATTGCATTGTGAACCGCCCTAGATTATTCAATCCGCGCCATTTCTATCGGATTCAAACATCTTGCGAGCCTAGAACCACAAAACATAGGGGTCATCACAGCTGGGGGGGGGTGGATCTGAGAACAGATTAGGATAGGTCAGATCTGGGAATGGATCATAGATGAGACTACAGGGATGGGTCGGAGCTGAGAACAGACTCAAACTGATCTGGAATGGAGGACTAGGTTGGATCTGAGAACAGAGGCTCAAACTAATCTGGAATGGGACAGATCTGTGAAGAGGACAGGAATGGGTCGGAACCAAGAACAGAGACTCAAACTGATCTCAAAATGAAGTGTGGGAACAGAGGACAGGAGTGGGATGGATCTGGGCATGGCGGCCAGGGACAGGTCTGAGAACAAGATAAGAGCCATCTGACACTGGAACTTCGGAAGGGGAAGAATTTAAAAAACGGACATGGGTGAGATCCCAGAACAGAGGACATGGATAGATCTAAGAACAGAGGATCAAATGGGGGGGGGGGGGGGGGGGGAGATCTAGGAATGAAGGATGGGACTGGTATGAATCTGAGGACAGGAATGGGAAGAATCAGAACAGGCAAGTTGGATCTCAGAACTGAGGATTCTAATTGATGTGGGAACAGAGCACATGAATGGGATCATCTGGGTAATGGAGAATGAGATCGGCAAAGGATGTGGGACAAATCTGAGAACAGAGGATGTGAAAAGTCCAAGAACTCAGGGTCATAATTAATCTGGGAATGGAGGACTAGGATAGATCTGAGCACAAGAGGACAGGGATGGGTCAGATCCAGGAATTGGATCTGGAAACCCAGGATCATAAACAGATTTAGGAATGGAGGCTATGGAATAGATCTGAGAAGGTGGGGATGGGGCAAATCCAGGGAGGACTTGGCCAAACCTGGAAACAGGATCAAAACTGATACAAGAAGAGAGGACAAAACTGAGGTGGACCCGGGAATGGAGAACAAGGATAGATCTGAGAACCAGAGGATGGGTCAGATCCAGGAATGGGAGGACGGAGTTGGATCTGGAAAACCGAGGATCATAGCCGATTCAGGAATTGAGGACAGTGATAGATCGGAGAAGAGGATGGAGCAGATCCAGGAATGGAGGACTTGGCTGGATCTGGAAACAGGATTATCACTGATATGGGAACAGAGGACAGGAATGAGATGGACATAAGAATGGAAAACAGGGATAGATCTGAGAAACAAGAGGATGGGGCAGATCGGGGAAGAGGACAGGGCTAGACCTGAAAATAAGAGGACGGGGGGGGGTGGAGTAGATCCAAGCATGGAGGACGGAAATAAACCTGAGAACAGGAGGATGGGGCAGATCCAGGAATGGAGGACTTTGCTAGATCTGGAACAGGATCATAACTGATCTGGGAGGACAGGAATGAGATGGACCTGGGAATGGAGAACAGGGATGGGTTCTGAGAACAAGATGGAGAAGATCCAGGAATAGAGGACAGGGCTATAGATCTGAGAACAAGGCAGGAGCAGATCCAGGAATGGAAGTTGGGAATGAATCAGATCTGTGAACGGAGGCTCATAATAGATCTGGGAAAAGAGGACAGGGATGGATCGGAGATAGGAGGATGGAGATAGGAGGGGGGGGGGGGGAGATCTATAAATGGAGGACCTGGTTGGATCAGAGAACCAAAAAGGAACATTACTGATCTGGGGAGAGGCAGGAATTTGAGGGATCCGAGGACAGAGAAGAGGGGGGGCCATAATGGGGGTGGGATAAAGCTGAGGAGAGGGATGGGGACCCCATAGGAAGGGACTGGTTGGGTGTAGTGAAGGATTTTCTGTTGCCGGGGAAGATCTTCCTTCTGTATACAGAACAGACTACTGCAACCACCCCAGGACTACAACTCCCACCCCAGGACTACAACTCCCACCATCTCCTGTTGCATATTAAAAAAATAAATAAATAAAACCCACACACCCCTCCAAAACAATTTAAATTATTTAATTTTATGTAAGCTTACACCCCCCCCCCCCCCTTACACACACACACACTGCCCACTCTTCAGCCACAGAACCCCCCCACAAACCAATGGAGAAGTGACCATACAGAATCAGATATAGTATATACACAGGCTGCTGCCGTAATAGCAGTACAATATAATTATAATAAAAGCCATGATCAGAGCCCCCCTAAGAGGTTCTGCAGCAGCTGCGGGGACGCGCACTTGCTCCAGCGGTAGCGCGCTCCCGGTCTAGCCCCGCCCCCCAACCGGAGCTGAGGAGTAAAGCCGAGAGATCCGGGGCTGGGCCCCCTATCCCGGGGTGAGGAGAAGGAGAGGGCCCCGGGCGGTACGTACCATGCTGTCAGCCGATTAAAGATCCGAATGCCGGTATAAGACGGAAGAGGAGGATGAGACGCACCGCACGCTGGCCTCCACACAGTGCTGGGGGTGTGACTGGGCGCCGCACCGCTTTATAAGAGCGCGTATCCCTCCGCCAGCGGCCACACACCGCCCCTCACACAGGACACGCCCTCCGACCACTCCTCCGACAGAGGCCACGCCTCCCCGCTCGGGCCGCCGAACTGCTGGAGGGAGGGGGAGGAGCTTGAACGCCGCCGACTGTAATATCCCAATCCTAATACTGCACTGATATCATCTACTACTTCTACACTATCACTGATATCATCTACTGCACTGATATCATCTACTACTTCTACACTATCACTGATATCATCTACTGCACTGATATCATCTACTACTTCTACACTATCACTGATATCATCTACTGCACTGATATCATCTACTACTTCTACACTATCACTGATATCATCTACTGCACTGATATCATCTACTACTTCTACACTATCACTGATATCATCTACTGCACTGATATCATCTACTACTTCTACACTATCACTGATATCATCTACTGCACTGATATCATCTACTACTTCTACACTATCACTGATATCATCTACTTCTACTACACTATCACTGATATCATCTACTGCACTGATATCATCTACTTCTACTACACTATCACTGATATCATCTACTGCACTGATATCATCTACTACTTCTACACTATCACTGATATCATCTACTGCACTGATATCATCTACTACTTCTACACTATCACTGATATCATCTACTTCTACTACACTATCACTGATATCATCTACTGCACTGATATCATCTACTTCTACTACACTATCACTGATATCATCTACTGCACTGATATCATCTACTACACTATCACTGATATCATCTACTTCTACTACACTATCACTGATATCATCTACTGCACTAATATCATCTACTACTTCTACTACACTATCACTGATATCATCTACTGCACTAATATCATCTACTTCTACTACACTATCACTGATATCATCTACTGCACTGATATCATCTACTACACTATCACTGATATCATCTACTGCACTGATATCATCTACTACTTCTACACTATCACTGATATAATCTACTTCTACTACACTATCACTGATATCATCTACTGCACTGATATCATCTACTTCTACTACACTATCACTGATATCATCTACTGCACTGATATCATCTACTACACTATCACTGATATCATCTACTTCTACTACACTATCACTGATATCATCTACTGCACTGATATCATCTACTACTTCTACTACACTATCACTGATATCATCTACTGCACTGATATCATCTACTTCTACTACACTATCACTGATATCATCTACTGCACTGATATCATCTACTACACTATCACTGATATCATCTACTGCACTGATATCATCTACTACACTATCACTGATATCATCTACTGCACTGACATCACCTACTTCTACTACACTATCACTGATATTATTTACTGCACTAATATCATCTACTGCACTGATATCATCTACTTCTACTACACTATCACTGATATTATGTACTGCACTGATATCATCTACTGCACTGATATCATCTACTTCTACTACACTATCACTGATATCATCTACTGCACTGATATCATTTACTGCACTGATATCATCTACTACTTCTACTACACTATCACTGATATCATCTACTGCACTGATATCATCTACTTCTACTACATTATCACTGATATCATACACTACACTATCACTGATATCTTCTATTGTACTGATATCATCTACTACTTCTACTACACTATCACTGATATCATCTACTGCACTGATATCATCTACTTCTACACTATCACTGATATCATCTACTTCTACTACACTATCACTGATATTATCTACTGCACTGATATCATCTACTGCACTGATATCTTCTACTACACTATCACTGATATCATCTACTGCACTGATATCACCTACTTCTACTACACTATCACTGATCACTGATATTATGTACTGCACTGATATCATCTACTGTACTGATATCATCTACTGCACTGATATCATCTACTACACTATCACTGATATCATCTACTGCACTGATATCACCTACTTCTACACTATCACTGATATTATCAACTGCACTGATATCATCTACTGCACTGATATCTTCTACTACATTATCACTGATATCATCTACTGCACTGATATAATCTACATCTAATACACTATCACTGATATCATCTACTGCACTGGTATCACCTACTACACTATCACTGATATCTTCTACCACACTATCACTGATATCATGTACTGCACTGATATCATCTACTTCTACTACACTATCAATGATATCATCTACTGCACTGATATCATCTACTACTTCTACACTATCACTGATATCTTCTACCACACTATCACTGATATCATGTACTGCACTGATATCATCTACATCTACTACACTATCAATGATATCATCTACTGCACTGATAGTGATGTACTGCACTAATATCATCTACTGCACTGATATCATATACTGCACTGATATCATATAATGCACTGATATCATCTACTGCACTGATATCATCTACTGTACTGATATCATATACTGTGGTGGACAGATCGAACACTTTTGACACATTTTTGGAACCATTGACATTTATACAGCGACCAGCCAGTGCAATAAAATGCAATGATTACTGTATAAATGACACTGGTAAGGAAGGGGTTGACACTAGGGGGTGATCAAGGGGTTAAATGTGTGTTCCCTCAGTGTGTTCTAACTGTATGGGGATATGACTGAGTAAGGCTGCTTTCACACTGGGGCGGTGCGGGGCGGCGACGGTAAAGCAGCGCTATATTTAGCGCTGCTTTACTGTCGTTTTACCCGCGGTATGCGGCCGCTAGCGGGGTGGTTTTAACCCCCGCTAGCGGCCGAAAAAGGGTTAAAAACCTCCGCAAAGCGCCGCTGCAGCGGCGCTTTGCGGGCGGTATCCCCGCGGTCTCCCATTGATTTCAATGGGATGGAGCGGTATAGGAGCGGTGAACACACCGCTCCTTCACCGCTCCAAAGATGCAGCTAGCAGGACTTTTTTTACCGTCCTGCTAGCGCACCGCTCCAGTGTGAAAGCCCTCGGGCTTTCACACTGGAGACACAGCAGCAGCTGTTTCGGGTCGGTTTGTAGGCGCTATTTTTAGCGCAATAGCGCCTGCAAACCGCCCCGTGTGAAAGCAGCCTAAAGCCCCATACACACGGTCAGATTTTTTCATGGATTCTGTCCGATCGGACAATGTTGTTGAAAAATCACACTGTGTGTATGCACCATCGGACAGTGTACGTCGGATTGTCCGACGGACAAAGTCCTATCTCCTGCTGGATAGATTTGCCGACAACACGGTCCGATCACACCAAATCCGAGCGTGTGTACGGTTGTCCGACGGACAAAGTGCTACGCATGCTGAGAAGAAATTCTGTGACGGAAGCGCTCGGTCAGGTAAAACTACCTTTCCTAATCGACACAGCACATTCGTCACGCTGCAATGTTAAAATGTCTTTAATGCAGCGCATTCTCTTTTTCTTTACAATGCAACAAGAATGACATGTTTTAGCTGCTCCTATTCAGCCGCACTTCTCACAAACTTAGTTCTTTATTACTTTTCAGCATTTATACACTACATGTTTATTTTTACTCAGATCGTAAAAGAATCTTTGTTATATTTTTAGCATGATTTGTCTTTTTTTTTTTTTTTTTTTTGGGAATACATATTTGAAGGAGATTTTTTTTTTGTTTTTTGGAGGGGGTTGTGTGTCTCAACTTAGCAAAACCACATTATTAACATTTGTATTTGTTGCTTAAATTTACTAGGAGTTTGTTGGTTGTTGGTGCCCCTTGTTAATTCTACTTTAGGATTAGTGAAATGTACCTGCCTACTCAAAGAAAAACTGTCATTGTAGAAAAGTAAAACACAATAGTTAATGATTATTTCAAATCCAAAAAACATTTATTTAGGTCTCAGCAACAAACCAAAGAGGAACGCAGCCATGGTGAAACTTGGGGAATTTGCAAAGCCTTGGACACCCACGGCAACCATCATTTTTCAAGCTCTGAAAATTGGGGGCCTGAGGAGTACCTATCTAAATAATAATGGAGTGCAATCTGGTCCTGAAGTCCAAAACATCCGGAACTGCAGCAGATGCCATCTAGGTCCCCAGGCTCTGGTCCTACGAGAGGCTCCATCTTCTCTCAGACCAGACTGAATCAAGGTCATCACTCTCTTGTCTTCCTTGTACTCTTCCTTCCACGCCGTGGTGCTGGTGCTGGTGCTGGTGGGGTGGCAGAAGGAGGAGGAGGAGGCGGAGCAAGGTCACTCTCGCAAACATGTGTGAGGGGAGTCATCTCCCCAGCCATCCCCTCATTTAGGATTTTGAGGATGACATCCTCACACATGCTGCGTTGCCCCGCCTCCATACCCGTAATTTTATTTGCAACCAAGGAGGCAAAGGCCTCCTCGTAGGTGGGTGTGGCATATAGGGAGGCTGAAGCGTCTCGGATCAGCTGGAGCGCTGACTCTCCCACCTCCCCCATGCTTTTCGCCCTTCTGTAGGGATGGCGGAGGGGAGGGACTTGGGAGACAGTCAGGCTCCTACGCCTACCCCCCTGTTGGCTGCCACTAACCCCTGCCTCCTCCTGACTGCCACCTTCCACAGCCACCTCCTGGCTGAGGTCTTCCTGTGTATGAAAAAGGGACATAGTTTCAGTTATTTGTTCATCAAACACACACAATTCTCATCTAGTGACTGTTGCAAAATGTTTACAAATAGAAAACCATACAATTCTCAGCCCTGCAGTTTAGATTCTTCCCAAAAAATGTCTCCAACACCACTGTCAGTTGATATGTCAATCACGTTAGGAACTAAGCAATTGGGGGATCCTGAATTAACTGAACATCATTCATTATTCCCAAAAAATGGTTACAAAACTACTATACCTGGAACAAGCTGGGCTCCTGCACATCTTCCATACTGGAAGGCCCAGGTTGGTCCTCGGAAGCCTCATCAGGGGTGGCGTGCGTGGAAGGACGCGTGCAAGGAAGATTTGAGAGTGACTTCCTGACATTAGCCTGGTCTTTGAGAAAGTGGAGCCTCTCATAGTACCAGAGCGTGGGGACATAGACATCAGCTGCTGCAGCTCCAGATGCTAGGGACTTCCGGACCTTATTGCGCTCCCGGAAATAGGTACTCCTCATGTTATTAATCTTGACTTGTAAGTTTGCCACGGTTGCCATGGGCAGGTTTGGCTTTACAAATGCCACAAGTTTCAGCATGGCTGCGTACCTCTTTGGTTTGTTGCTGTAGTCGCGGTGCTTTGCTAGCCATAATAGGGGAAATTCCCTGTATTTATCAATGAAGAGGGGGAGAAAACTCACGTCGTAGAAGGCCTCCATCACCTCTGCAAGACACAACACCACACAAAACAATATAAATAATGTCAGCCTAAACTCTCCTAATCTTCTCCATAAAGAAGCCTCAAGTTCTAATCAGTCTAGGCTAGTTATGTACCAACGTCAAATTGTACCTTCGTTTCTAGCGATCGTCTCGTGCGTGAGCTTTCTCTCCCCTCGTCTCCCAGATCGTGGCTACGACACAGGCGTGTGACGTTTTATATACAGTGCGCATGCGTCAAACTCCGCCCGCCCCTGACGATCTTTCTCGTCTATTCCCCACCCCTTCTCTTTACGGCGCAGTGGGGAGAGCACATGGCGGGGACACAGCAGGTGCGCCCCAAATATCCCACCAACGAGGAGGAGGACGAGGAAAGTCCAGAGGCACAAACGTCCCGATCCCGGAGCCTGAAATTCAAGGCCTCCAATATGTCATTTGGAGAAATGTTGGAGATGGTGGACATATTAAAGAGGAGCAACTATGATGGGAAGTATGGGCCTTACCTCAACCCCAATGTCCGCAAGGCCAAGATCATGTCTAAAGTTGTGAGAAGGCTGTACAATCATTTTGGGGTACAACGATCCAAGGAGCAACTCAGGAAACGCTGGTCAGACCTGAAACTGAGGGAGGCCGATCAGTACAGAAAGATCAAGCGAGTTCTTCAAAAAAGTAAGTAGTTGTGTTTTGTGTTTGCTTTCTTGCTTGCATACTGCTCCATGTGGTTTGATTTTTACAAAGTTGTACATTCCAAAATGGCCACTTTCAGGTTCGTCTGTGCATTCGATCGTACTCAGCCTCGATCTTTCTGCCACTGTCATGATCGTGTGTGTCCATTCGATCGTACGCAACCTCGATCGTTCGGCCACTTATAATACGAGGTTTGGTGAAGTTTTTATTGAAAGGAAGTTTGTTCTCACTAGAGATGTCAGCAAGAGCGTAAACCAAATTTAGTCAATGTAAAGGAGAGGTCACTCAGTAGTTGTTTACCCATCTGGACTCTAGAGCACTAGTGCTGGGACACCCAAACCCCCTTTTGATTAGGCTTTTCCACACATGTGCTCCAGTGGATACTAGAGGGGGGTCTCCATCAGACAAACTTCTACCAAAAAGCTAGTAAGTTTAGCACCTTTACAAAGTGACTACATTCATGTAGTTGGCATTTGTAACTGGCCAAACAAAAATAGTGTCCGTCACTTTCAAGCAATGTTTGTCATTTCCTATTTCTGCCCTCAATAGATTGTGTTGCTAAATCTTCCTTTTGTACATTCTCATAGGGGAGCGAAAACTTGGGCCGTCTGAGGAAACCCAAAAACCAACACCTCCCAAAAAAGGGGAAAGAGCAGAAGCAGAGGAGGAGGAGAAGGAGAGATCATCGAACTTGGAGAACTTGTCACCACAACAGGTGAGTGTGGGAGAACACAGCTACTGGTAAGCTAATCAATGTATGCTGCCTCATTTCCAACACCCGATTTTTGTTTGTTTGTGGTTTTTAGGTGACGTGGATGTTGTGGAAAAAAAATCGCACTTTACCACAGAGAGTGCCCACGTACTCATCGGGGAGATATTGGTCTGCAATAGAGATCTAGATTACATAAAGCAAAACATCAATGATGTTCAACAAAAATTGAAGAACATCATTGATGTTTAGGAAAAATATGAAAACGCACCAAGTAATTAACACACATTTGTGCCTGCTTCTGAACACATTTGCAACTTAAGAACTGTGTGAAATTTGGAACATGCACACATTGTGTCCACATGTGCTAGCTCCCATCATGGTGGATGAATGCCAACGTTTTTTTGGGGGTGCAACCACTTTACGAACTACGAAAGTGGTTGTGGTGAAGGGGTTGCACCCCCAAAAAACGTCCATTCATCCCCATGATGGAAAATGGCACTTTTGAAGCTTCTAGACATGTGTTTTACCATCTAATGACCATTTTCAGACCCAAATTGTGTGCATGTTCTAAATTTCCACTTTCCAGGGGTGACCCCCCATGTGATGAAGGCAAGATCAAACACACTTTGAACATATAGTCATGTCTGATCTTGTCTTCACTTTACAAAGTTGAACTTTCCTAGTTCCTAGGTTCTGTTTTGCTCCATGCCTGGTTTTACCAATTGCGGAATGTTTGTAAACAATGTTGTAAATAACCAAGATGTTGTCAGTTTGGGCAAGAAGATTGTAAACACACTTGTGAATGTTTTTCAAGTAAACTTTTTAAATTTTCTAAATGTGTGGCTTCCTTATTTCAAAAACACAATGCATTATGTATGTCAAATGTAAAGGATATGGGGGGCAATGGGTGTTATTTACTAAAGGCAAGTCCACTTTGCACTGCAAGTTTCTTTTCCAGGGCACTTTTTCACTGCACTTGTAGAGCATAGTCGATTTGACTTATGTAAATGACACCCACAGTGCTTTGTACGAAAACACGGAGCACAGCATTTTGGAGAATACACACATGTCTGACCTGGTGATGAAAAGGAGTATTTTGGGTGTCAGTTATGCAGTACAAACCTTCTCTAGACCAAAGATTAGGTAGCAAACACACAACATGAGAATAATCTTTTTGGGAAGAAGAGACTGTTACCTCCTTTTGCCCAGAAAGTGCATTCCCACTGTCGAAGGCAAAGGGAAAAAATTTAAAGGTAAAATAAGCTAAAAAGAATACGGAAATGACAAGAAATTATAGGTTGGTTGAAAACTAATATTTATTACAAAATGCCTCTCACACATCGTCAGGCAGAGCAATGGCCCCCTACCCACAAAGTAGTCCATATATTGCTCGCGGACCGTGCGGGCATTTAGAGGGGGCAAGCCTGGACGTGCCACTTGAAGGGCTGTGAGGTCAGCATTTGGAGGGCCCTCCACATCTGGGCCAACGGGCACCACATAGTTCCTGTTATGTCTTTTGAGGAAGTTGTGCAATATGCAACAGGCAAGAACTATGTGGTTCAGTTTGTATTCCGCCAAGTTAATTGCCGTCAAGAACAGGCGGAAGCGGCTGGCCAGGATGCCAAAAGTGTTCTCCACAACTCTTCGGGCTCTGGACAGCCTGTAGTTGAAGACCATCTGGTCTGGGGTGAGGGTCCTCATCGGGAAGGGCCTCATCAGATGGGGAGTCAACGCAAACGCTTCATCTGCGACAAAGACGAAGGGGAGTCCTTCTGCATTCTCCTCTGGAGGTGGCAAGCACAGACTGCCACTTTGGAGACGCGAGTAGCACTCCGTGTGCGCAATGGCACCACCATCCGAGATCCGGCCGTTCATCCCCACGTCCACATACATAAATTCATATGTCGCCGACACCACCGCCAACATCACTACACTATTAAACCCTTTATAATTATAATAGTAGGACCCCGAGTTGGGCGGTGGGACGATGCGGACGTGTTTCCCATCAATTGCCCCTCCGCAGTTAGGAAAGTCCCAACGGCTGGCAAAGTGGGAGGCCACAGTCTGCCATTCCTGTGGCGTGGAAGGGAACTGTGGAGTGAAACAAGAAAAACGAATTAGTCACTTTGCACATAAACATTGCAAGCAGATTAGACAATCAACATCTTGGAACAAGAGCATTGTATAAAATTGGAGGCTGGAAAGTATTTGCACAGAAAAGTAGAGGCTCCCCTTCACAGATTACTCACCCCCCATCAATCCCCACACTTCTGATGGGCCATTGGCAATAACTAGGGTTTTGGGGGGGGTGTTTGGACAGGTAACCCTCTGCACTTCATTGATTGGCAAATGGCTCAATAATGTGTGCTAGTTTGGGCAGACCCTCTGTACTTAACACTATTGGCAGCCCCCAAGAAAGCTAAACTAACATTTCAAAACCCCCCCCCCCCCAAAAAAAAAAAAGGAAAGCACATTGTGACATTCTGAAATTACCAAGCAAGCTAATAGGAGGGAAAGAACACAAAAAAATAGGAAATGGAAAGTATGGAGGCAGCCCCTTGCACTACATGCTTTGCAGAATTCATCCCTAAAGATGCCCACTATAAAGAGGTAGGTATATAGTGTGTATGGACCTTGGGAAAGCCAGCAGATAGAGGATTGGTACCATCTGACAGAGCAGTTGGGGGAGGGGGTTCCTAATGATTTTGCCCCCCCCCCCCCAACAAAAAAAAAAAAAAGAAAAAGGGGCTCTACATGAAGTAAACCACACAGCAAACATTTGTGCATATTTTAGGGGGTGTTTGGGGGCAAACAATACTATGCAGCAGACAAAAGACATTGCTTAAGTGACTAGGCCATAGGTGTCTATTGGGGCAGAAGAGCATGCTGGGGAGGTAAGTGAAGGGAAAAATGCATGAAGGAGAAAAGGGGCACAGCATATTAGAACATATTGCAATCATGGTAATTAGGGAAGGAGGTGAAAAATAGAAGACATTAGCAAACAGAGCATACATAGAAGGGAATAGTAAAGTATAAATGTTACCTTAATATAGTCCTCCTGCAGGACCTGGATGATGGCAGAACAGGTCTCTGGAATAATGATTCCCAGGGCCTGGGGAGAGATACCTGAAGAGAACTTCAAATCCTGAAGACTTCTCCCTGTCGCCAAGTACCTCAACGTGGCAACAAGCCTCTGCTCCGGAGTAATGGCTTGTCTCATGCAGGTATCCTGCCGGCTGATAAAGGGGGTCAGCAAAGCCAAAAGACGGTGAAAATCGGGGTCCGTCATCCGGAGAAAGTTCCTGAAATCATCAGGATTATTCTCCCGGATCTCACGAAGCAAAGGCATGTGCGAGAATTGGTCACGCTGAAGCAACCAATTCTTGGTCCACATACTCCTCGTCACTCTGTTCATGGACGGGTCTTGGGTCAAAGCTAAAAGCCCGACACCAATTCCGCGTACAGCACGAACTCGGCGACGAGTACGCACGGGAAACATCGCTCACAAGGTCACAAAAGGTCGGCTGGTCAGAACGGACAAACAGAAAGCACCGATAAACAGCAAGGCCTGAAAGAACGAAATGAATACCAGAAACGAGCAGACAATAAGCCAGGGGTGCCCAACCTTTTGAGGAGCGAGGGCCACTTTAGCGACTTGGTAACCGGTCGCGGGCCACAATGAGCGTAGCGGGCGGATGGCAGGTCTGTGTCCATTCTGCATATGTAGAGCAGACACAGATGCAGCCCGCTCTACCCTAAGGGCCCTCCTATCTGCCCAGACAGAAGGGGACAGATCCCCTTCTGTTTTTTAAGCAGATCGGATTGCAGATAGGCGTCTGTTTACATCTGCCGCTCTATAGAGGTGAATGGAGGGTCTGATCGGTTCTGCCTGTCTGTTTTTCAGGCGGACCCAATCGGACCGATCATGTGAAAGGGGACTAGGCTGCTTTCACACTGATGCACAGCGGTTTACCTGCTCCTCAACTGACCTCAATCTTCACTTCTTCCTCAGGATTCCTGCAGCTGGTTGCTGCTGTTCCCCAGGTGGTTATAACTGGTGGCTGCTGCTGGCTGTCCTTCAGGGCTGGTACTGCTGGCTGGTACTGCTGTTGGGTACTGCCTGCTGGTACTGCTGACTGGTACTGCTGGCGGGTACTGGTACTGGTGGCGGGTACTGGTGGCTGAAACTGCTTGCAGCTACTGGTACTGCTGGCGGGTGCTGATGGGTACTGGTGCTGCTGGTGGGTACTGGTGCTGCTGGTGGGTACTGGTACTGCTGGCTGGTACTGGTACTGCTGGCTGGTACTGCTGACTGGTACTGCTGACTGGTACTGGTACTGCTGACTGGTACTGCTGACTGGTACTGCTGACTGGTACTGGTGGTTGGTACTGCTCGTGGGTACTGGTACTGCTGGCTGGTACTGGTACTGCTGGATGAAACTGCTTTCTGCTACTTGTACTGCTGGTGGGTACTGGTACTGCTGGTGGGTACTGGTACTGCTGGTGGGTACTTGTGCTGCTGGTGGGTACTGGTGCTGCTGGTGGGTACTGCTGGTGGTTACTGGTGACTGGAACTGGTGGTTGGTGCTGCTGGTGGGTACTGGTACTGCTGGCTGGTACTGGAACTGGTGGCTAGTACTGGTGGTTGGTACTGCTGGTGGGTACTGGTACTGCTGGCTGGTACTTGTACTGATACTGCTGGCTGGTACTGGTATTGCTGGTGGGTACTGTTGGCTGGTACTGCTGGTGGGTACTGGTACTGGTGGCTGGTACTGCTGGTGGGTACTGGTACTGGTGGCGGGTACTGCTGGTGGGTACTGGTACTGCTGGTGGGTACTGATACTGGTGACTGGTACTGGTGGCTAGTACAGCTGATGGGTACTGGTACTGGTGACTGGTACTGCTGGCTGGTACTGGTACTGCTGGCGGGTACTGATACTGGTGGCTAGTACTGCTGATGGGTACTGGTGGCGGGTACTGGTGACTGGTACTGCTGGCTGGTACTGGTACTGCTGGTGGGTACTGGTGACTGGTACTGCTGGCTGGTACTGATACTGCTGGCGGGTACTGGTACTGCTGGCGGGTACTGGTGGCTAGTACTGGTGGTGGGCACTGGTACTGCTGGCTGGTACTGGTGGTGGGTACCGGTACTGATACTGCTGGCGGGTACTGATACTGCTGGCGGGTACTGGTAATGCTGGCGGGTACTGGTGGTGGGCACTGGTACTGCTGGCTGGTACTGGTGGTGGGTACTGCTGGCGGGTACTGGTACTGCTGGCAGGTACTTCTGGCTGGTACTGCTGGTGGGTACTGGTGCTGCTGGCTGGTACTGGTAGTGGGTACTGGTACTTCTGATGGGTACTGGTACTGGCACTGCTGGCTCTGGCACTGCTGGCTGCTGTGAGATCTCAGGAACCATGCAGCTGCAGTACACATTCCTGTCACAGGCGGAGTGCATTTGATATCACTCCGCCTGTGAAGGAGCCGGCGCTATACAGGAAGCATCGGCTCTGCTTCCTTTAGCGGCGGCTCCGTTCTAGCTGATGCTCGGAGATGGCGGGTCGGGAGCCCGCGATCAGGGCTTCCCGACCCGCCATCTCAGGGCAAGACGTGGCGGGCCACCTCGGATGGCGCCGCGGGCCACATGTGGCCCGCGGGCCACGGGTTGGGCACCCCTGCAATAAGCAGTGCAAATCAAAGCGTCCTATATCAAGATATAGGCCGCAATGACCAACAAATGCGAACTGACTACACGCACTAATAAACAGATACGCACGACAAGCACAAACTGAAGAGCAGTAACGATCTGAGTCAGAAAACTGAGAAGCGCGAATCTTAAGTCACCAAACTTCGACTAACTCGCGATAAACACGGGATCAGCAGAAGGAGCCCAACGGGTGCCTGACGTGGTGCTGAACTTCCCTTTTCTAATCTCGTGGAAGACGACTTACGTCACGACGTTCTTGCAGACCGGATATTCCGACAACGTAGTCCGACCGTGTGTACGCAACACCAACATCGGACAAAGTACGACGGACAGAATCCGACCGACATGGTCCACGGATAGTCCGACCGTGTGTATGGGGCTTAAGAGAGGAGACATATAGTTGTTCCTATTTACTAGGAACAAACGACATGTCTCCTCTCCCCTAACAGCACAGGAATTTGTGTGTTTACACCCCCCCCCCCATCACAGGCCCCATCCATCACAGACTCCTCCCCATCACAGACTCCTCTCCATCTCAGGCCCCTCTCCATCACAGACTCCTCCCCATCACAGACTCCTCTCCATCACAGACTCCTCCCCATCACAGACCCCTCTCCATCACAGACTCCTCTCCATCACAGACTCCTCCCCATCACAGACTCCTCCCCATCACAGACTCCTCTCCATCACAGACTCCTCTCCATCACAGACTCCTCCCCATCACAGACTCCTCCCCATCACAGACTCCTCCCCATCACAGACCCCTCTCCATCACAGACTCCTCTCCATCACAGACTCCTCTCCATCACAGACTCCTCTCCATCACAGACCCCTCTCCATCACAGACTCCTCCCCATCACAGACTCCTCTCCATCACAGACTCCTCTCCATCACAGACCCCTCTCCATCACAGACTCCTCTCCATCACAGACCCCTCTCCATCACAGACCCCTCTCCATCACAGACCCCTCTCCATCACAGACTCCTCTCCATCACAGACTCCTCCCCATCACAGACTCCTCTCCATCACAGACTCCTCTCCATCACAGACTCCTCTCCATCACAGACCCCTCTCCATCACAGACCCCTCTCCATCACAGACCCCTCCCCATCACAGACCCCTCCCCATCTCTCTGTAATAGGGATCTGTGATGGGGGGATCTGGGATGCTGGATCTGTAATGGGGGATCTGTGATGGGGGGATCTGTGAGCAGGAGCGCCGCCTGTAAACCCGCCCACCCCGCCAGGCAGCACTGAGCACACTGGGAGCGGCGCCCGTAGTCCCGACCACTACTCTCTAGCAGTGGGTGGGACTATGGGTGCCGCTCCCACTGTGTTCAATGCTGCCTGGTGGTATAGAACCGTGTCAGTCAGTCAGAGCCTGACAATCTGGGAGTAAGTAACGTGAGCTCGGCGAGTGCCCAATGATCTATTAACCCTTGCTGCAGTACTTCACACGCTACGTTCCGCCACTGAGAAGGACAGCATGTGTTTAGATTTTTGCAAATTCCCATTGGCTTGCAGCGCTTCCTACCTTGGGCTTAGGGGAGGCTGCAATGATGGGCACAGTGAGGATGCATTGATGGGCACAGTAAGGCTGCAATGATGGGCACAGGTGAGGCTGCATTGATGGGCACAGGTGAGGCTGCATTGATGGGCACAGGAAAGGCTGTAATGATGGGCATGGTGAGGCTGCATTGATGGGCACGGTGAGGCTGCAATGATGGGCACAGTAAGGCTGTTTTTTCCTGCCTAGTTTAGGAGAAGGACCTGGCTCTCTGTGGGGACCAGTGGTCTTTGAATTTTTTATTTGCTGTTTTTGATTTTTCTTCCTGTGATCTACAATCAACAGCCGGGCTGGGTGACAGGCTGGATAATATAGATCCTGGTAGTTTCCCCAGCCTGACCATCCAGCGTGTGCAGACCTTAGCTCCGCGCTGGGTCGGCTGCGACAGGCCCCATTTTGGTCCGGGGTGGCCGGTGAGCTTATGCTCCGGGGCACACATATGACCGGGCTACTGCTGTCTGGGTCACAGTGTTACCGTGGCCGACAGCCACTCAGTACTATGCAGCATATTGGTCTATCCATGGAGTGCGTCCAGCATTCCCTGCAGGAGGGGTAAGTATGGTTCCTCCTGTTTAGGCAGGATGGAGCAGCTGGGCACTCTCTGGGGGGTTGATTAGGGGGTCTCTCTCTCCCTTTCTAATCTCCCTGCCCTTTTCCCTCCTCCGCTGGGCGCATGGGGGTGTTCATCCGCTGACACCCGCTATCCCATAGGGATGCATGTATGTCCGTATTTCATCCGAAAAAGGATGGATGAAATACAGACATACGGTCCGCACGTGTGAAAGGGGCCTGAGAGTGAAACTAAATTAGAGTGAGTAATGAAAGCACCTGATGGTGGAAGTCAAAAATGAAACCAGCATACCTCTTAGCTGTTGGTGTAAAACTGACTATGCTTTTTAACCCTTTCGTGACTAAGCCTATTTCTGACATTTGGTGTTTACAAGTTAAAATACGTATTTTTTGCTAGAAAATTACTTAGAACCCCCAAACATTATATATATATATATTTTTTAGCAGAGAATCTAGAGAATAAAAATGGCGATTGTTGCAATATTTTATGTCAGACGGTATTTGTGCAGCAGTGTTTTAAAAGCAACTTTTTGGGAAAAAGATATTTTCATGAATTTTAAAAAAAACGAAACAGTAAAGTTAGCCCAATTTTTTTGTATAATGTGAAAGATGATGTTACGCCGAGTAAATAGATACCAAACATGTCACGCTTTATAATTGCACGCACTCGTGGAATGGCGACAAACTACGGTACCTAAAAAATCTCCATAGGCGACGCTTTAAAAATGTTTTACGGTTACCAGGTTAGGAGTTTGCAGGGAGTTTGCAGACCGGTGGTCTTCTCTTCTTTCCGACCAGTGGGTTTGCGAGCTGGTTTTGTCAGGCTACAAGATAGAGTTTTTTCCCTCCAACCTTCATCTTCTTCCGGCGGGAGGCAGTATTGGGGCAGTACAGGACTTACTACTGTTTGGGGCAGTACAGGACTTACTACTGCATGGGGTGATAGTGTCTGTACCGACGTTGGAAAGGTTTCAGGGATTCTACTCCAATCTGTTTGTAATCCCGAAAGAAGGAAGGGGTCCGTCCAGTCCTGGATCTCAAGGCCCTCAATTTTGTGAAGGTTCGGAGGTTCAAGATGGAATCGATTCGTTCCGTGGTCGCTGCACTTCATGAGGGGGATTTCCTGGCATCTTTGGACATCAAGGATGCATACTTGCATGTCCCCATAGGTTTCTGTGATTTGCGGTCGGGGACGAGCAATACCAATTTGTAGCTGTTCCCTTTGGCTTGGCGTCAGCGCCAAGGGTCTTCACCAAGGTGCTGGCTCCGATTCTAGCATTGCTGAGCCAATGAGGGATCGCCATCATGGGTTACCTGGACGACCTCCTCCTGAGAGCAGCTTCTGCCTCAGAACTAAGGGAGGATGTGGCGATCACCATACAGACTCTTCAGGAGTTTGGCTGGGTGTTGAATCTCCAGAAGTCAGTGTTGCTGCCGACCCAGTGCCTGGAGTACTTGGGGCTGATTCTACTCCTCAAAGGCAAGAGTCTTTCTTCCTTAAAGCAAGCTGCAGACTCTCCAATCCGTGGTGCGGTTACTGATTTCCTGCAGGTGGTCGTCGCTGCGTTTTTGTATGCGAGTTCTGGGCCTCATGGTAGCCACTTTCAAAGGCAGTACCGTATGCTCAATTCCACACTCGAGTCTTGCAGAGAGAGATCCTGTCCAAATGGGACAAGTCTCCGACATCCCTGGATTGTCAAATCCGGGTGAACCAGCTAGCCAGGGCTTCACTTCTCTGGTGGCTGAGGTCCCCGGCCCTTTGGTCCTGGAAATCGTTCCTTCCTCTTCATTGGACGGTGATCACGACGGACGACAGCCTGACCGGCTGGGGGGCAATTTGGGGCATCCAGTCGGCCCAGGGTCGCTGGACGCATGAAGTATCCTGCCTGCCGATCAATGTGCTGGAGTTGCGGGCGATCAGGCGGTGCCTCTCCACATGGTTGCAGAGGCTGCAGGGTCGTCCGATCGGGATCCAGTCGGACAACGCCACGGCGGTGGCGTATGTCAACCATCAAGGAGGGACAAGGAGATCAGCTGCGGCGCTGGAGGTCTCCCACATCCTACAGCGGGCAGAGCGGCGTGTGACGGCTCTGTCAGCCGTTTACATTCCGGGCGTAGAAAACTGGCAAGCTGACTACCTCAGTCACTGCATCCGGAAGGGTTTCGGCTCATTTGCCTACGGTGGGGCATGCCGAATGTGGATCTTCTGGCCTCTCGGCTCAATCGGAACGTGCAGAGGTTTGTAGCCAGGTCAAAGGATCCCTGGGCGGACTCATCAGACGGGTTGGTGGCCCCATGGGGGCATTATCGTCTAATTTATGCCTTTCCCCTCTCAGGCTCCTCCCTCGTCTGCTACGCCGAACGCAGGCCAAGGGGATTCCGGTGATTCTGATTGCCCCAGACTGGCCTTGACATCCTTGGTACGTCGACATGGTACGAATGGTGGCGGATGTTCCTTGGCGGCTGCCATTGCAGGAGGACCTGCTGTCTCAAGGTCCGATACTCCACCCTGCTTTACTGCCGCTGGCTTTAACGGCATGGCTGTTGAAAGCCAGGTGCTGAGTGACCGAGGGCTGTCGGCTTCGGTAATTTCGACTATGCTAAGGGCGAAAGTCTTCTTCCTGGAAGATTTATCATCACACTTGGAAGGCCTACAATATCCCTGTGTGAGGAGGTGGAGTGGCATCCGCGTTCATATTCGGTTTCCAAGATCCTGCTGTTTCTGTAGTGAGGAGTGGATCAGAAGCTTGCATTAAGCACCATTAAGGGGCAGATATCAGCTTTGGCTGTCTTTTTTCAGTGGCCCTTGGCGACACACTCATTGGTGCGTACATTTGTTCAGGGGGTTCGGCATGTGGCCCCTCCGGTATGCCCGTCGCTTCCCCCAGTGGGATCTGAATCTGGTGCTCTCGGTGCTTCAGAAAATACTGTTTGAAAACATTAGGGAGATTCCTTTATTGACGCTCTCTCAGAAAGTAGTCTTTCTAGTGGCTATTACATCTGCAAGGAGGGTTTCTGAGTTGGCAGCCTTGTCATGCAAGTCTCCCTATTTGATCCCACATAAGGATAAGGCGGTGCTGCGTCCGCAGCCCTCTTTTCTTCTGAAGGTTGTTTCAGCCTTCCATCGTAATGAGGACATTGTGCTTCCGTCCTTATGCCCTCGACGCATCCCAAGGAGGTCACTTTACATTCTTTGGATGAGGTCCGAGCTCTGCGGGTGTATCTGTCTGCTACGGCTCCTTTCCGGAGGTCAGACTCTCTGTTTGTCTCGGTGGCTGGTCCGAAGAAGGGCCTGGCGGTCTCGTCGGCCATCATTTCTCGGTGGATCAGACAGATCGTGGTTCAGGCTTACGGGCAGCACACTGACATACGGACGGCGGGCACTCTCCCTCCTCCTTCCCCACTTCCCCATCTGGGACAACCTTCATGGGTTATCACAATCATTGACAGTCTTCCATCCTCCCCCTTCTGGATACTCATCCACCTGGTAGAAAGTCTTGATGAACAATATTTACATGTTCACCATATGCTTCTCTGGAGGTTTTTTTTTTTTTTTTTGGATGGTTTTTGCATGTCTAATGTTTGTCCATTAGGACCCACAGACAACACTAGTGGACTTCTATGGGACATAGAAAAATACTCTATCCACCGACTATATACCCAAGATCTAATTTTACGATTTGTTACCATACTTGGGAGCGGCATGCCTCTCCCCGTAATGCCATCTCATATTGAGTGTTCGCTCCATCTTTGAGCGATAGTTGTACTAGAAACTCAATCACTCTTTGCTCCTGACGAAGGTTCTTCTACTTGGGGAACTGGAAACGCGTCCAGTATTTGGGGGTCACCTACCTCCAGGAGAGCTCCAGTGCTACTTATCTGGTTTTTTTGTATTATGTTTTTTGTTTTGGTACACTTTTTTGTCATATAATTTTCTTGTACTGTTTTGCGTGTGTTGCATTGTATACCCTGTGAAAATCAAGAGGGAGAAGACAGGTAGGAATGGGTGGGACTTTATATGAAGCATTCAGTCTGGGGGACCACCAAATATTAATAGTAAAATTGCTCAGGTAGATTATATTAGGCACATAATTTGGGGATGCGATTTGTGTGTCACATCTCTCTACACGTTCCCTCAGTTCCCGTGCCTGACACTACCAGTGGGTTTTCGCCTTCCAGGGGGTTTGCCATGCCTTGCATATACAGCAGACCTACCTGTAAGTACTACTATTGAACTGGTCCCATCCCAGTGTGCATACCATTCCTTCTCCTATATGTTTATTATTGGTCAATGATTTATTTTCGTTTCAGACTATTACCACGTGCTTGCTCCTGATGAGTGGTACTACCCAAACCACGAAACGCGTCGAGCTAATTGAAGCCGTGTCTGGATCTATACAATATACTTCATAACACCATGTGTTCTACATACTCAACACTGTGATATAGGATCGAGACACCTTACCCAGGGTCTCCTTCCTAAACACATCTAGCAGATTAGCTAAGTTTGGAGGTTTTTCCTATTATTGTAAATACTGTCTTGATATGTAAACTATTATTATGTATGTGTATGTCAAATGATACCATGGGTTATACTACCTTTATTAAATATTGCTTTTATTGTACTTACTTTGGTCTTATTTTTATGTTAACAAACAGATCTTTATGGTTTACCATTGATAGTTGGTGGTCTCTCAGACAGTTTACTCTATGCACAAATAGGTGCATTCCAAACTTTATCTAGAGGTTACAGTACCACTATCACCCATTGATCTGATTTTGACAATTATGTGCCTAATATAATCTACCTGAGCAATTTTACTATTAATATTTGGTGGTCCCCCAGACTGAATGCTTCATATAAAGTCCCACCCATTCCTACCTGTCTTCTCCCTCTTGATTTTCACTAGATAGGGATGGAGATATAGGACCTATTGGTCCTTGTCTCATATAAAGTCCCAAACTATCGTTTTGTTCGCATTGTATACCCTGTTCTTGTTAATTGGGTGATCATTTTAATATTTGAATAAAACTACTATTTTTTTACACATTTTTGTCCGGTGTGGTGGCCTAAGTAGAGTCCCAAAAATAGGGGGTTTCTTTTTGGTCTATATCTAGGGATGAGACCACCACATCTAACTCCATACCACACTGGGAGTATGCCTTAACTTTCTGTGGTTCAGGCTTATGCCATAAGGGGGCGGGCGCCTCCCTTTCCCGTTACAGCGCATTCTACCAGGGCAATAGGTGCTTCCTGGACTTTCCCGGAAGGGGGAGTTCTTTTTGTTGTGGGTGGAGTTTATTTTCTCTGTTTCTTCCCACCCCTCATTTTTGGCCCCGCTTGGGGAAGTCCCTAAGGTCAAGATTAAAGTGCTGTGTCCGTCAATGAACAAAAGAGAAAATGGGATTTTTGTACTTACCATAAAATCCCTTTCTCTGAAGTTCATTGACAGACACAGCACATACCCCTCCTATTTATGTTTGTACTGCTTTTTGACGAACTGAGCTGCTGGGAGCAGAGTGAGGGGTTATAGCCAGTAAGGCCGCCCCCTGGGCAGTACTGTGCTTGTTTTTTTGCTATGTTCTGCCTAGTCCTCTCCTAAATGTGGCAATATAACCCTAAGGTCAAGATTAAAGTGCTGTGTCCGTCAATGAACTTCAGAGAAAGGGATTTTACGGTAAGTACAAAAATCCCATTTTCCTCTTTCCACCCTCTCCCCCCTCTCTCCCCCCTCTCTCCACCCCTTTCCCTACCCTACTCTCTCTTTCTCTCTCCACCCATCTCCCCCCCACCACTTCCTCTGTCATCCCCCTATTTCTGTCTCTTTCCTATTTTCCTTTCCCCTCCTCCCATGACCCCCCCTTATCTCGATCTCTTCTTCTATCATCCCCCTTTTCTCTCCCTCTCTCCTCCTCCCCATTCCCCCCCTCTCTCTCTGCTCCTCCCCCCTCTCTCTCTCCCCTCCCTCTCTATCTCTCTCCTCCTCTATCCACCTCTCACCCCTCTTTCTCCTCCTCCTCTCTCTCCCACTCTCCCCCTCTCTCTCCCCTCCCTCTTCCCCCCTCTCTCTCTGCTCCCCTCCCTCTCTATCTCTCTCCTCCTCTATCCCCCTCTCACCCCCTCACCCCTCTTTCTCCCCTCCTCCCTCTCTCTCCCACTCTCTCCCTCTATCTCTCTCCTCCTCCCTCTCCTCTCCCCTCTCCCCCACCCCTCTTTCTCCCCTCCTCTCTCCCCACTCCCCCCTCTCTCTCCCCCCTCCCTCCCTTCTCTCTCCTCTCATCCTCCTCTCCTCTATCTTCCCCCCTCTTCCTCCCCTCCTCTATCTCACCCTCTCCCCTCTCTTCCTCCCATCCTCTATCTCCCCTTCTCCCCTCTCTTCCACCTCTCCTCTCCCTCTCTCTCCCCCCTCCCTCCCTCTCTCTCCTTCTCCTCCTTCCCCCTCTATCTCTCCCTCCCTCCTCTCTCCCCCTCTCTTCCTCCTATCCTCTATCTTCCCCTCTCTTCCTCCCCTCCTCTATCTCCCTCTCTCCCCTCTCTTCCTCCCTTCCTCTATCTCCCCCTCTCCCCTCTCTTCCTCCCCTCCTCCATCTCCCCTCTCTTCCTTGCCTCCTACATCTCCCCTCTCTTCCTCTCTTCCTCCCCTCCTCTATCTCCCCTCTCCCCCCTCCTTTATCACCCCTCTCCCCTCCTCTCTCCCCTTCTCCCTCACCCCTCCTCTATCTCCCCCTCTCCCCTCTCTTTCTCCCCTCCTCCATATCCCCCTCCCCCTCCTCTCTCCCCCTTCTAGACATGTGCGATTAGTTTTGTACAAATTTCCGGAAATTCGTACATTCGTACGAATCTGAAATACAAATTTTTATGCATACGAATTCTGTACGGAATACGAAATTTAATTTACGAATTTCGGATCCAAGTTCATAACAAACATTCTTAATTGTTTCAAAAGGTTAACGAACCTAAAAGTTAAAACCCCAGGAAGTCAGCACAGCACAGGGATGGTGGGAACCCCTCATAATGGGCACAGCGGGTGTACACTCAGACCCGGGAACTCAGCACAGGGATGGTGGGAACCCCTATGGGAATTTCTATGCTTACAAATTTTTATACGAAATACAAAATTTAACGAATTTCGGAATTTCGGATCCAAATTCTCAGAGGATCAGAGGAAGTCAGCAGTCAGCACAGGGATGGTGGGAACCCCTCATAATGATAAATTCATCATAACGAACATTCGTAATTTTTAAGAAAAGTTAATGAACCTAAAAGTTAAAAACCCAGGAAGTCAGCACAGCACAGGGATGGTGGGAGCCCCTCATAATGATAAATTCATCTTAACGAACTTTCGTTATTTTAACGAAAAGTTTACGAATCTAACGGAAATTCGAATTGAATTTCGGACACGAATTACGAAATACGTTTTTTTTTAATACGAAACGCAACGGAATGAACAAAACACATTTTTTGATGGCGCACATGTCTACCCCCTTCCCCTCCTCTATCTCCCCCTCTCCCCTCCCCATCTGTCACATTTTGAATGACAATTGCACGGTCGTCCAACGCTGTATCCATATGACATTTTTATCATTTATTTCACACAAATAGAGCTTTCTTTGGTGGTATTTAAACACCACTAGTTTTTTTATTTTTTGCTTAATAAACAAAAAAGGACGAGTTCTTGCAGGAAAAAAAAATTTATGCAAAGGGCAGCATGGATTCATGAAAGACAGAAGTTGTCAGTCAAACCTGATTTCTTTTTATGAGGAGGTAAGTAAAACCTTGGACAGAGGGGTGGCGGTGGAATTGGTATACTTGGATTTTACAAAAGCATTCAATACAGTTTCCCACACACGGCTCCATTTGTAAATGGATAGAAAACTGTCTAACAGACAGAATTCAGAGAGTTGTGGTTAATGATTCTTAATCTGAATGGTCTAAGGTTATCAGTGGTGTACCCCAAGGTTCAGTGCTGGGACCCTTACTTTTTAACATCTTTATAAATTATATCGGGTCTGGGATCAAAATTAAGATTTCTGTCTTTGCAGATGACACAAAGCTATGCAGTGGAATAACGTCCTTACAGGAGGTCTCCAATTTACAAGCCGACATCAATGCTCTGTCTAATTGGGCGACTATGTGGCAGATGAGGTTTAATGTTGATAAATGTAAAGTTCTGCACTTGAAGGCTAAGAATATGCATGCATCATACATGCTAGGTGGAGTACAACTGGGGGAATCCGTAGTGGAGAAGGATCTGGGGGTTTTGGTAGATCATAAGCTCAATAATAACATGCAATGCCAAGCTGCGGTTTCCAAAGCGAGCAAAGTCCTTTCTTGTATTAGGAGAGGTATGGACTCCAGAGAGAGAGATATCATTTTGCTCCTGTTCAAATCATTAGTAAGACCTCATCTGGAATATGCAGTTCAGTTTTGGGCTCCGGTTCTCAAAACGGATATCGGGGAACTGGAGAAAGTGCAGAGAAGGGCAACCAAACTGATAAGAGGCATGGAGGAGCTCAGCTATGAGGAAAGATTAGAGGAACTGAATTTATTCACTCTTGAGAAGAGGAGAATAAGAGGGGATATGATCAACATGTACACATATATAAGTGGTCCATATAGTGAACTTGGTGTTGAGTTATTCACTTTACGGTCAACAAAGAGGACAAGGGGGCACTCCTTACGTCTGGAGGAAAAGAGAGTTCATCTCCAAATACGGAAAGGTTTCTTCACAGTAAGAGCTGTGAAAATGTGGAATAGACTCCCTGCAGAGGGGGTTCTGGCTAACTCAGTAGATTGCTTTAAGAAAAGGCCTGGATACTTAACTCCATCAGTATCACCAGCAAAGCAGCTTCATTATTATCCCATTAAAGAAGAAGAGAATTGTGCGCTGCATTTGGAGATTTCATAATTTGCCACGTCACAAATGTTAATTCTCCATTACGAACGCTAGTTTACATCGCTTCTGGCTCGTCCTTGCTTCCGAGCATACGTGTTTGTGCTTTTGTTCGACGGACTTGTGTACACAAGCTCGGAAAGTCCGACAATACACATTTGTTGGGGGAAAATTTGAGAACATGCTAGCCAACATTTGTTGGCGGAAAGTCCGACAACAATTGTCCGATGGAGCGCACACACGGTCGGATTGTCCGCCAACAACATCACGTTTCATGAGAAGAACAATAACCTAGTCCTAGTTCTTCTCAGCGCATGACAGTAAAAAAACCTTCTCTGTGGATCAACCCCCCCCCCCCCACAAAACCCCCCCCTATCTCGATCCAGCAACGTGTATGAGTTCCTCAGCTCTCCCGGGACTCCTCATTGACTGAGACTGTCGATCACAGTCACTGAGCCAATTAGGAGGGAGAGGGGGCAGGGCAAAGTCACGGCTCTGTCTGTGAATGGACACGCAGAGCAGCAGCTCAGGAGCGAGCCTGCTTGGATGCCCCCATTGCAAGCTGCTTGCTCTGGGGGCACTCAGCAGGAAGGAAGGGCCATGAGCACTGGCGGGGGACCCGAGAAGAGGAGGATGGGGGCTGTTCTGTGCAAAACCATTACACAGAGCAAGTAAGCATGACATGTTTGTTAAAAAGAGACTTTAATATCACTATAAACTCTACTTGTAAGCCCCCGTTCACACCTATGCAAATTAGATGCGGCTTACAGCGCATCCAATTCGCAGGACATTTCAAAATACATTCATTTTAATGAGGCTGGTTCACATATCTGCGGTGCATTCGCACTGCGCATTGCAGAAAAATCGTGTGCGTTTTTTGGGCAGTGCGGTCCGGCTCAGGTGCGAATTCAAGCCCATTATCTTATATGGGCACGCATCTGATTTGCACCTAAAACGCTGACAAACCGCTAAACAACTGACTTTTTGGTGCGCAGTTAAACCGAACATTCAATTCGCAACGCACTGGTGTGAACCCGGGCTAATACTTTTCCACACGCTGCGAATAATGCCGCGTACACACGGTCGGATTTTCCGATGGAAAATGTTCGATGGAAGCCTTTTGTCAGCAATTCCGACCGTGTGTAGGCTCCATCGGACAGTTTCCATCGGAATTTCCGTCGCACAAAATTTGAGATCTGGTTCTCAAATTTTCCCACAACAAAATCCGTTCGCGCAAATTCCGAACGCGTGTAGACAATTCCGACGCACAAAGTGCCACGCATGCTCAGAATCAAGCAGAAGAGCAGCACTGGCTATTGAACTTCATTTTTTTCGGCTCGTCGTACGTGTTGTACTTCACCGTGTTCTTGACATTCCGAATTTTTGACCAACTTTGTGTGACCGTGTGTATGCAAGACAAGTTTGAGCCAACATCCGGGATGTTGATGTGGGAATGTCCGATCGTGTGTACGCGGCATAATTCCGCTTTATTACATACACTAATTGAAAATAGATTGAACTCAGATCTCGAGACACATATTGGTTGCCATCATCCCCAAATAAGTATTAGGAAGAAACCTCAAGAAGTGGGATTATACCGGCAACAAGATAAACCATATAGGCATACATAAGATAATTTTATAGATTTATTATCAAAATACAAAGACATAAAAAATGAATCAGTTCTTTAAAAACAGTAAGACAAGTGGTACAAAATAATATGCATATCTGCGATTGGTGAGAGTGTAGAATTCCGACGCGTTTCCAAGAGGCTAAATTATGCCTGTCTTCCTCAGGGAATTATAGTCACCATCTACAGAATATCAAAACGTGTCAATTGTGTACAAGAACAAAGCGAAAATGTTCCCCACCCCAGTGTGACATGGGGTGGAGAGTCATACATTGCATGTAAATATGAACAATTATTCAATATATATCCATAATAAATTTTGAAACATGCACTTACATAATCAAATATTGCATATATAGCATTGCCTCCCATTCACTCTCCGAGAAGAAGAGACGTCCAAGAGTTGGCAGAAAGTAATGGCCGCATTCCCAATATCTCTACAAGACGGTAAGGGTAAAAAGGTTCCATATATCTAATGGCGCAGAAACCTACAAAACCACCCATGGAGAAAGAGGAATAGTATCTTAGAGCCTGGATATGAGATTGAAAAAATTGTTTCTCTCATATAAGGGTTGCTTACCCAAGAGTCCATGATCCAAGGGTTCAAACAGAAAGAAATGTTCCAGGGAAAAGTCCTCAAGGAGTCCTAGGTGGAGAGTGATGCACACAGCTCAATGCTGTGAGGCGGAATGACGCCATATACCGTCTCTGGCGTCCTTAAATAGGTGGAATAGAACTCTGTCCCGCCCTTGTGGGTGTGTTGGGATGACGTCAGACGCAAAGGCGTCCCGCGTCATCACCTCCAATCCCGCCCATTGGGCTGGATCCTCTTCCTGATGGAAAATAGGAGAAGGGAAAAACCGCTGACATGGGCGGTTTAACAATGTGTGTACCGCCTACTGCGTCTCATAAGGCGTCAGCCACACGGCGTCATAAGACGTCTCTGCCCATACAGCACAATCGCGTGGTGCGATGTGCGCATGCGCGGAGTGGGAAGCTCAGCCAAGGACAGTCTGTCTATGGCGCCGGCGCCCAGTATGGAACTGCGCATGCGCAATGTGATCTGCATGGACAAAATTGTGGATAGCGCCAAAGAGCGCAAGTGGCCACACATGGAACCGCCATCCCCCATGCCCAAATCTGGACATAGAGAGTGGCGCCTTGGGGGAACAAGCCAATGGGAAAAGGTGTCCCCCAAAAATACGGAAAGAATCCCGTACCAAGCTGGGGGATGTAAACTGGGAGGGAGTTTAATTGTTGCATAGAAGGGTGCTGGGGAGGGGAAGAAAAACCTCCCCACAATTCCATTGTCCCAGAGCCTAATCGAGGCCCAGGTACATGGATGTGAGGAGATACCCCATCCCCCACAGCAAGGCAACAATAGGGGACTAAAACCACTGGCAAGAAATGTATCTGGGAATCGGAAAATAAATTCCTAATTACCCAAATAAATAATACCCCAAAGGATCCAAAATGACCTCCAGACCATCATAGATGGAATATGAAGGAACTACCCCCCTAAAAGGAAATCCCGCGATGCCCCTCATCACGGGGTAGGGGGACTATGGGTCAATTGGGGTTAGGCTGCCAGGTAGAGAGTAGTGGGAGGGCACTAAAGATCTGCCAGGTATGGGACATCAATAAAGTATTTTCTCGGTGAGTAAAAACCCCCTGGAGGCAAAGCTATTTACAATTGTAGAATCAAAAAAACATATTTATACAAATATTGTCCATTTATGGACCAATAAACAAAACCAAAAAGCTGAACTATTCACTTAACCTAGTGACCCACTTAAAGAAAGAGCAAAGAGAATGGAGGGAGAACCCCCCAATAGATGGGGGACCTACAATTGAAGAAAACGAGACAGGATAGGGGGTCATATAAATGTAAGATTATTATTGTACGAAGACCAAGTGAAGGAGGGCTGACAATTTAGTCAGTCTTCCCTGAACTATAGCCATCCAGGAATGGTCTAAAACTTTCCACCTCATTTAAGCCAGGTGGAGTAGTTGCCTTCAAAGTTCTAATCCAACGCATTTCTCGTTGGAGAAGAACTTTGTTCCAATCTCCTCCTCTGATTGGAATGTGTAATCTGTCAAGAACTGTGAAGTTGATTTTCGGCACTCTATAATTGTGTTTCTTGGCTATATGACGCCCCAAAGGCAAATATAGATTGCAGATCTTCATATCATGCATATGCTTTTCAACTCTCTTACAGAGTTTCTGTCTAGTTTTGCCTACATAAAAAGAACCACACTGACACTGCATGAGGTACACCACCCCCTGAGTCTGGCAGGAGGCATAATGTCTCAGGGAGAAGTCTACCCCATTTGGCAGCGTCAGTGTGGTTCTCTGGCCAATGACTGAACATTGAGCACAGTTTCCACATGGAAAGGTTCCAAAGTTCCTACAGGGATCCTTCCTAGAGATTCCCTTATATTCACTTTGTGTGACTAGATTACCAATTGAGACAGTTTTTCTATAGGAAATCAGAGGGCGAGGTGAGACCAAGGTACCTACAACTGGATCATCTGTAAGGATTGACCAATTCTTGTTGATAATTTTGCGAATCCTCTCATGTTCATTTGAGAATCGCAGTATAATACGAGTGTTTTCATCAACATTCTTTTTCTTCTTTTTAAAGAGAAGATCTCTCCTAGTAAGAGCCCTAACCCTATTAAAAGCCCTTTTGAGGCATGTTTTGGTATAGCCTCTATCTAATAATCTTAGGGTGAGTCCATCACTTTCTCTTTGGAAGTCCTCTTCCTTCGTACAATTCCTCTTAATCCGGAGGAATTGACTGAAGGGAATAGATCGTTTTAATGGCAATGGATGGAAACTGTCCGCGTGAAGCAGGGTGTTGCCAGCAGTTTCCTTCCGAAACAACCTACTGGTTAAATTTCCATTAGGTGCTTTTTTGATACAAATATCTAAAAAGTGGGTCTCATTGTGATTAAAGCTCATAGTGAAGAACAAGTTGTAGGCATTGTTATTCATAAGTTCCAAACATTCTATTAGCTGTCTCTCTGATCCGTCCCAAATGATGAAAACATCGTCGATGTACCTCTGCCACATCAAAATGTGACAGGTGTACATCGACGCATGTTCACTAGTCAAAAAGTCTTTTTCCCACTCCCCCAGGTACAGATTCGCATATGAGGGCGCGCAACACGTCCCCATAGCATATTATTTTGTACCACTTGTCTTACTGTTTTTAAAGAACTGATTCATTTTTTATGTCTTTGTATTTTGATAATAAATCTATAAAATTATCTTATGTATGCCTATATGGTTTATCTTGTTGCCGGTATAATCCCACTTCTTGAGGTTTCTTCCTTATTACATACACTAAACAGCGGGAGGATTTTTAAGTCAATCGTTTTATTAGCATAATTGCCAGTATAGAATGTAACATCCAGGGCCATAATGCTAGGGGCTTAAAAGGTTTGCATAGGCTGTAAATTCATACTGAACTATGGAGGTTAAGCATTTACATACAGTGCCTTGAAAAAGTATTCATACCCCTTGAAATTTCCCACATTTTGTCATGTTACAACCAAAAACGTAAATGTATTTTATTGGGATTTTATGTGATGGACCAACACAAATTGGCTCATAATTGTGAAGTGGAAGGAAAATGATAAATGGTTGTCAACATTTTTTACAAATAAATAAGTGAAAAGTGTGGGGTGTAAATTTGTATTCAGCCCCCCTGAGTCAATACTTTGTAGAACCGCCTTTCACTGCAATTACAGCTGCAAATCTTTTGGGGATGTCTCTACCAGCTTTGCACATCTAGAGAGGGACATTTTTGCCCATTCTTCTTTGCAAAATAGCTCAAGCTCTGTCAGATTGGATGGAGAGCGTCTGTGAACAGCAATCATCAAGTCTTGCCACAGATTCTCAATTGGATTTAGGTCTGGACTATGACTGGGCCATTCTAACACATGAATATGCTTTGATCTAAACCATTCCATTGTAGCTCTGGCTATATGTTTAGGGTCGTTGTCCTGCTGGAAAGTGAACCTCCGCCCCAGTCTCAAGTCTTTTGCAGACTCCAACAGGTTTTCTCCTAAAGATTGCCCTGTATTTGGCTCCATCCATCTTCTCATCAACTCTGACCAGCTTCCTGTCCCTGCTGAAGAAAAGCATCCCCACAACATGATGCTGCCACCACCATGTTTCACAGTGGGGATGTTGTGTTCAGGGTGATGTGCAGTGTTAGTTTTCCACCACACATAGCGTTTTCCTTTTAGGCCAAAAAAGTTTAATTTTGGCTTCCTCTGACCAGAGCACCTTCTTTCACGTGTTTTCTATGTCCCCCACATGGCTTCTCACAAACTTCAAACAGGACTTCTTATGGTTTTCTTTCAACAATGTCTTTCTTCTTGCCACTCTTCCGTAAAGGTCAGATTTGTGGAGAGCATGACTAATAGTTGTCCTGTGGACAGATTCTCCCACCTGAGCTGTGGATCTCTGCAGCTCCTCCAGAGTTACCATGGGCCTCTTAGCTGTTTCTCTGATGAATGTTCTCCTTGCCCGGCCTGTCAGTTTAGATGGACGGCCATGTCTTGGTAGGTTTGCAGTTGTGCCATACTCTTTCCATTTTCGGATGATGGATTGCACAGTGCGCCGTGAGATGTTCAACGCTTGGGATATTTTTTTATAACCTAACCCTGCTCCAAAACTTTATCCCTGAGCTGTGTGGTGTGTTCCTTGGCCTCCATGATGCTGTTTGTTTACTAAGGTTCTCTAACAAACCTCTGAGGGCTTCACAGTACAGCTGTATTTATACTGAGATGAAATTACACACAAGTGGACTCTATTTTCTAATTAGGTGACTTCTGCAGGCAATTGCTTCCACTAGATTTTAGTTAGGGGTATCAGAGTAAAGGGGGCTGAATACAAATGCAAGCTACACTTTTCACATATTTATTTGGAAAACCATTTATCATTTTCCTTCCACTTCACAATTATGAGCCACTTTGTGTTGGTCTATCAAATCAAATACCAATAAAATACATTTACGTGTTTGGTTGAAACATGACAAAATGTGGAAAATTTCAAGGGGTATGAATAATTTTTCAAGGCACTGTATTGTAAAATGGACCTGAACTTAAAAAGTGAAGATTCGCCGTGTTTTCGGGAACACCCAAAAAAAAAAAAAATGTAGGGTGTTAGTTCACTCTTTAATTTTTTGTAAAAAGTGTCCTAATAAGGAAAGTTGCACCTTGAACCTTTCGATCAGAATCTCCAAAAATATAATTTTTGTTGCAGAGGATGGCTAAGCCCCCGTACACACGGTCGGAAATTCCGACCACAAAATCCGTCAGATTTTTTCCGACGGATTTTGTCCGACACTGGTGTTGCATACACACGGTCGGACAAAGTTGTCGGAAAATCCGATCATTCTGAACGTGGCGACGTTCGTTGTGTACGACGGAACTACGCAGAGGCTATTAGCCAATAGCTTTGGTCTTGTAATGTGATCTGAGCATGCGTGGCACTTTGTCCGTCGGAATTCTCTACACACGATCGGAAAAAGTGAGATCGGATTTTGTTGTCGGAAAATTTGAGAGCAGGAAAAGTCTGATGGAGCCCACACACGGGGCGGATTTTCCGACAACATGGTCCGATCGGACATTTTGCGTCGGAATTTCCGACCGTGTGTACTGGGGCTAAGGCTGGATTCACACCTATGCATTTTTATTGCTTTTTGCATTTTTGCATATTTGCACTACAGAACATGTTCCATAGGAAACCATGTTAAATGGACTGTAGTGCAAATCTGCAAAATGCAAAAACCACAAAAAATGCCATAGGTGTGAATCCAGCCTAAAATTTTACTTGTATCTACAAAAACTAGACATGTGCACAACAGAAAAATTTGTTTATTTTCGTTTCGTTTCCGTTGATTCGTAACGATTCGTAAATTCGTAAGTCGTCGGTGTTCGTATTCGTAACGATTCGTATTTTCGTAAGAGTTATTTTTTCGTTGATTCGTTTTTCCGTTAGTTTAATTTTCGTTTATTCGTTTATTCGAAATTCGGACGCATTCCTATTTATTCGTACTTTCGTAACATTCGTAGATTCGTAATCGGAGCATAATTCATAATTTTATGTAATGTGTATGCTATTATTACATTTTAAGAGACACGGAAAATTACGAATCGAAAAAAAAAAGTTACGAATGTACGAATTTTTTCGTTCAATCCATTCGAAGCACGTTAAGCAGCGCCATTGTAAGAGACACGGAAAATTACGAATCGCAAAAAAAAAAAATTACGAATGTACGAATTTTTTCGTTCAATCCATTCGAAGCACGTTAAGCAGCGCCATTGTAAGAGACACGGAAAATTACGACTAGAAAAAAAAAATGACGAATGTACGAATTTTTTCGTTCAATCCATTCAAGGCACGTTAAGCAGCGCCATTGTAAGAGACACGGAAAATTAGCAATTCAACAAAAAAAAAGTTACGAATGTACGAATTTTTTCGTTCATTTTGATTTTCGTTGTTCCTGTTTTTGTTTTTCGTAGATTCGTTTTTTTCTAATTTGTTTTTTTCGGATTTTCGTTGTTTTCGGATTCGTTCGATTCGAACGATTCGTTAAAATTTTTAGCGAATAATTCGTTCATTCGTACGATAACGAATGAACGAATATAACCAAAAAAAAACGAAAAACGAAACAAATTGCACATGTCTAACAAAAACTAAAATGTCAGTTTTGGGTGGGCTGATCTGTCAATAAATATCCTGGATGCTACCAGGGACTGGCCGTCTGTGTATCCCAATCTCCCAAAACATCAAACATGCACACACACACACCTTATCAGGTGTCACCTAGATTTGGAAGGGGGCAATTAGCCGAAGTCTTCTAGAATTTCCACCTCGGGGGGTGCCGTGTAACACAGTATATCAAGATCATTGTTTCAACCCTATGGTAAACGCGACTTTTAGAAATTGGTGTTAGGTTATCCGGATGTCATATATTTTATTAATAAAGAGCACAGGTGAACGCTGTATTAGCAGCTTTTATAAATAGCAAAGAGATTTTAAATAATTAACTGAAAATATATATTTTGTTAAAGGGTAGTGCTGCTGTAAAATGGTTTTCCTTCTTTTATTGATTAGTAATGAAAGAATTTAGCTCCTTAAAGGGCCGGTCCACTCGGAAAAGGCTGGGTCGGCTTTTGTTGGTGCTGGAGAGGTAAACCATCTCATGGTTTCTTGTATTTCCCGGGGACTCCGGTGACGAGACCTCAGTGTTCGGGTTTCCAAATCTGCCGGGCTTTCCATTTCCTTTATATTAGGTGGAATGTGTAAGTGCCAGAAGTACCAATAACTTCTGGTTCAAATCAGGTCTCATGCACACGGACGTTTTAAAAAACGGGCTGTAAAGCTAGGTTGGACGTCTGGAAAAAGCAGCCTAAAAAAACTTGACTTTTACCGCGTTTTGCATTGGCGTTTTTGCGCGTTTTTGCAGCAAAAAAACGATGCAGCTCAAAAACGCGAGTGCGTGTTTTTGTGCGTTTTTGCTCGATTCGCGTTTTTACAGCTCTAGCCCAGCGCCACGGAACGCACTGGTCCTGGGTTTTTTTTACAGCTTAAAAACGCCTATGCCATTTGCAGCTCAAAAATGCCTAGGTGGGCATGAAGCCATAGACTAACATGGACAGGCGTTTTTAAGCTGCAAAAAACGCTCAAAAACGCGGCTGCAAAAACGTCCGTGTGCATGAGGCCTTATATTAGAATACAGCGAGGGAAAAAAAAGTATTTGATCCCCCTGCTGATTTTGCACGTTTGCCCACTGACCAAGAAATGATCCGTCTATAGTTTTAATGGTCAGTTTATTTTAACAGTGAGAGACAAAATTATATCAAAAATATCCAGAAAACCGCATTTCAAAAAAGTTATAAATTGATTTGCTTTTTAACCACCTCAGTACAGTGCATTTTCACCCCCTTCCTGACCAAGCCATTTTTCAGCTTTCAGCGCTGTCGCACTTTGACAATTGCGCGGTCAAACAACACTGTATACAAATTAAATTGTTATCATTTTGTCCCCACAAATAGAGCTTTCTTTTGGTGGTATTTGATCACATCTGCGGTTTTTATTTTTTGCGCTATAAACAAAAGAAGAGCGACAAGTTTAAAAAAAAACAATATTTTTTACTTTTTGCTATACTAAATATCCCCAAAAAATATATAAAAAAAACATATTTTTTCCTCAGTTTAGGCCGATACGTATTCTTCTACATATTTTTGGTAAAAAAAATCATAATAAGCGATTATTGATTGGTTTGCGCAAAAGTTATAGCGTTTACAAAATAGGGGATAGTTTTATAGCATTTTTATTAATATTTATTTTTTAACTAGTAATGGCGGCGATCAGCGATTTTTATTGTGACTGCGACATTATGGCGGACACATCGGACATTTTTGACACATTTTTGGGACCATTGTCATTTATACAGCAATCAGTGCTATTTAAATGCACTGATTTCTGTGTAAATGACACTGGCAGTGAAGGGGTTAACCACTAGGGGGCGGGGAGGGGTTAACATGTTCCCTGGGAGTGATTCTTACTGTGGGGGGGGGGGACTCACAAGGGGAGGAGACCGATCAGTGTTTCTCTGTACAGAGAACACACCATCAGCTCCTCCTCTGACAGGACCGTGGATCTGTGTGTTTACACACACAGATCCACGGTCCCGCTGTGTTACCAAGCAATCGCGGGTGCCCAGCGGACATCGCGGCCGCTGGGCGCGCGCATCGGGGTGCCCAGTGACACGGCGCGCGCGCGCTTTCCCTGGAGGGCCGTGAACGGGAGGACGTCATATGACGTCCTCCCGCCCTGAGAGCTGCGCCGCCTGGCCGTCAATAGACGGCCGGCAGTCAGCTACTGGTTAATGAGTGAAATAATTATTTGACCCCTTCACAAAGAATGACTTAGTACTTGATGGCAAAACCCTTGTTGGCAATAACAGAGGTCAGACGTTTCTTGTAGTTGCCCACCAGGTTCTCACACATCTCAGGAGAGATTTTGTCCCACTCCTCTTTGCATATTCTCTCCAAGTCATTAAGGTTTTGTGGCTAACGTTTAGTAACTTGAATCTTCAGCTCCTTCCACATAGTTTCTATGGGATTAAGGTCTGGAGACTGGCTAGGCCACTCCAGGACCTTAATGTACTTCTTGAGCCACTACTTTGTTGCCTTGGCCGTGTGTTTTGGGTCATTGGCATGCTGGAATACCCATCCACGACCCATTTACAATGCCCTGGCTGAGGGAAGGAGGTTCTCACCCATGATTTGACAGTACATGGCTCCGTCCATCGTCCCTTTGATGCGGTGAAGTTGTCCGGTCCCCTTAGCAGAAAAACACCCCCAAAGCATAATGTTTCCACTTCCATGTTTGACGGCGGGGATGGTGTTCTTGGGGTCATAGGCAGAATTCCTTCTCCTCCAAACACAGCGAGTTGAGTTGATGCCATAGAGATCGAATTTGGTCTCATCTGACCACAACACTTTCCCCCAGTTCTCTGCTGAATCATTCAGATGTTCATTAGCAAACTTCAGACCTTCCTGTACATGTGCTTTCTTGGGCAGGGGGACCTTGCAGGCGCTGCAGAATTTCAGTCCTTCACGGCGTAGTGTGTTACCAATTGTTTTCTTGGTGACTATGGTCCCAGCTGCCTTGAGAGCATTGACAAGATTCTCCCGTGTAGTTCTGGGCTGATTCCTCACCGTTCTCATAATCATTGAAACTCCACGAGGAGAGATCTTGCCTGGAGCTCCAGACCGAGGGAGATTGACAGTAATTTTGTGTTTCTTCCATTTGAAAATAATCGCACCAACTGTTGTCACCCTCTCACCAAGCTGCTTGGCGATGGTCTTGTAGCCCATTCCAGCCTTGTGCAGGTCTACAATCTTGTCCCTGACATCCTTGGACAGCTCTTTGGTCTTGGCCATGGTGGAGAGATTGGAATCTGATTGCTTCTGTGGACAGGTCCCTTTTATACAGCTAACAAGCTGAGATTAGGAGCACTCCATTTAAGAGAGTGCTCCTATCTCTGCTCGTTACCTGTATAGAAAACACTTGGGAGCCAGAAATGTTTCCGATTGATAGGGGAACAAATACTTATTTCACTCATTAAAATGCAGATCAATTTATAATTATATTTATTTATTTATAATAATTTTTTGGAAATGCGATTTTTCTGGATATTTTTGTTGTTATTCTGTCTCTCACTGTTAAAATAAACCGACCACTAAAATTATAGACTGATCGTTACTTAGTCAGTGGGCAAATGTACAAAATCAGCAGGGGGATCAAATAATTTTTTCCCTCACTGTATACAACATACAGCACAGCATTCAGAGTGGTGTGCGGAGTATGTAACATACAGAACAGCGTACAGAATGGAGTAAATTACATCCAACAAAGTTTATATGTGTGGAGCTGTCCAGAGAATGTTCTGTACATCTGTGTATACAGTAAAACAGTCTGAAATATATATAGCACAGTGTAAATGGTGAGGTAGTCTATAGTATATACAGCACAGTGTATAGGGTGAAGTAGTGTGGAATATATACAGTACATCACAGTGCATAGGGTGAGGTAGTGTGGAGTATATACAGCACAGTGTAGAGTGATGCAGCCTGGAGTATGTACTGCACAGTGTTACAGAGTGGAGCAGTCCAGAGTATGTCACATACATCACAGTGTGTATAGTGAGGTAGTCAGAAGTATGTACAGCACAGTGTATAGAGTGGGGCAGTTTGGAGTATAAACAACACATATAGATTACTCCAGTCTGTAGTACACACAGCACAGTGTATAGACTGAGGCAATCTGGGGAAAGTATAGCACAGTATATAGAGTGAGGCAATTTGGAGAAAGTATAGCACAGTATATAGATTGAGGCAATTTGGAGAAAGTACAGTACAGTGTATAGAGTGAGGCAGTCTGGCGTGTATACAGCACAGTGTATAGAGAGAGGCAGTCTGGCGTGTATACAGCACAGTGTATAGAGAGAGGCAGTCTGGAGTATATACAGCTCAGTGTATAGAGTTTGACAGTCTGGAGCATATACAGTACAGTGTGTAGAGTGGGACAGTGTGGAGTATATACAGTACAGTGTGTAGAGTGGGGCAGTCTGGAGCAGAGGCGGCTCTAGGCTTTGTGAGGCCTTAGGCAAAACTTACATATGAGGCCCGCCCCACTCACACCCGTAATAGGAAAAAAAAATACAAGCACACAGAAAAGAGGGTGAGATAAAGAGAGGGGGAGAGAGAATCAGTGATTGAGCACAGGCAAATTAGGAGGCCGCAAGGCCCCTGTGAGTGCGAGGCCTTAGGCGACCGCCTAATTTGCCTAATTAGAGAGCCGCCTCTGGTCTGGAGTATATACAGCCCAGTATATAGAGTGAGGCAGTCTGGAGAATGTACATCATAGAGTATAGGGTGTAAGTACAGCACAGACAAAATGTGTTTGACCTTTAGTCCCCGGTCACACTGGTGCGACTCATTATACGATTTGATCGTTTCAGTCGCACCCTATTGTCCACAATAGAAGCAGTCAAATTGGAGTCACACCGATTTTGAAAGTAGTTCAAGTGTGACTTGCAAAGACATCTGTGCATAAAGTCGCACAGGTGTCTTCCAAGTTCGCACCTGAACTGGCGTGCGACTTTGAAATTGTGCAGCTTCAATTGAACTCCATCGGACTTTTGCTGGTCGAATTCCAGTCAGCAAAAGATTGAGAGCATGTTCTCAATTCCGATCTTCTGTAGCAATTCCGACGCGCAAAATTCCTACGCAGGCTTGGAAACAATTCGAGGCATGCTTAGAAGCATTGAACTTAATTTTCTCTGCTCGTCGTAGTGTTGTACGTCACTGCGTTCTTGGCGGTCGAAAGTTCAGAGAACTTTTGTGTGACCGTGTGTATGCATGCCAAGCTTGAGCGTAATTCCGTCGGAAAAAAACATCCAAGATTTTTCCGATGCAAAATCCGCTCGTGTGTACGCGGCATAAGAAGACAAAAGAAGACTAATAAAGTAGAGGAAGAAAGAAGGTGAAGAGCGAAGACAAAGAAGAAAAAAGAAGTCAAAAAAAGAAGAGTAAGAAAGAAGATGGAAGTAAAAAAGACAAGAAAAGAAGAAGAAAGAAGACGAAGAAAGAAGATGAAGAAAGAAGAAGAAAGAAGATGAAGAAAGAAGATGAAGAAAAATGAAAGAAGATGAGGAAACAAGAGTAAGAAAGAAGGTAAAGAAAAAAGATATGAAAAGAAGAAGAAATAAGGCGATGAAGAAAGAAGATCAAGAAAGTAGATGAAGAAAGGAGAAGAAAGATGGCAAAGAAATAAGCGGAAGGAAGAACAAGAAAGAAGACTAAGAAAGAAGAGGAAGAAAAGAGGTGAAGAAAAAAAGACAAGGAAAGAAGAAGAAATAGGATGAGGAAGGAAGAAGTTGAAGAAAGAAGAAAAATGACAAAGAAGTAAGGTGAAGAAAGAAGAGGAAGAAAGAAGGTGAAGAAAGAAGAAAGAAGATGAAGAAACAAGAAGAAAGAAGATGAAGAAAGAAAAAGAAAGATGACAAAGAAATAAGGTGAAGAAAGAACAAGAAAGAAGATTAAAAGAAAGAAGGTTGAAAAAAAAAGACAAAGAAAAAAGAATAAGAAAGGTGACAAAGAAAGAAGATTAAGAAAGAAAGTGAAGAAAAAAAGACAAAGAAAGAAGCAGAAATAAGATGATGAAAAAAAGAAGACAAAGAAAAAAGATGAAGAAAGATAAAGAAGAAAGAAAACGAAGAAAGAAGAAGATGAAGAAACAAAGGGAAGAAAGAAGACAAAGAAAGAAGCAGAAATAAGATGATGAAGAAGGAAGACGAAGGAAGATAAAAACGAAGAAGAAAAAAAGAAGAAAGAAGATGAACAAAAAAAGTGAAAAACATAGACAAAGAATGAAGCAGAAATAAGATGATGAAGAAATAAGACAAAGAAAGAAGATGAAGAAACAAAATGAAGAACAAAGACAAAGAAAGAAGAAGAAATAAGATGAATAAAGCAGAGTTTTACCCAAAAGTGGCACATCCACTTGGCGTGTCATTTTTTTTTTTTTTTTGAGGGGGGGGCAGGTACCTAGTTTTGACAGGTACCTAGCTCCCACTTCTGCTCTGCGCACCGCAGTGCAAAGAGTGGAAGTTCTCCTCTCCCCCTCCCTCCATTAAACCTTCTGGGACACGTCACAGGTCCCAGAAGATTTCCGGCCATTCAGAACGTGCAGCGCTACTTGCACATGTGCAGTGCGCACCCCGCTGTGCAGCCGCAAGCTGTCACAGACGGGTGCCCACACTTGCAATGCCAGCGCCTGGGGGGGGGGGGGGGCAGTGCAGGAGAGGAGCGATGCTTTGGGTGGCCAAATGGCTGGACTGTGGGACAGGTGAGTGTCTGTTTATTAAAAGTCAGCAGATTTTTGTAGCTGCTGACTTTTAATAAACACAGAAACGGCTGGAACTCTGCAAAGAAAGAAGATGAAGAACTTGAAGAAAGAAGAAGAAAGATGACAAAGAAAGAAGAAGAAGAAAAAAAAAGAAGATGACGAACAACATTACAGGGCCGGATTAACATAGGGGCTATTGGAGTTGCAGCTCCAGGCCCCTTACCTTAAGATAGGCCCATTTGCCCAAAAAAATTTAAGAAAATGTAAAAAAAAAACTATTGACTTTGAGGGTCGTGGCTAGACGACCAGGGGTCACAGAGACCCCAAATTGTGTTCTGCCAGTGGGAAGCCTTCCCAACCCACACAATACAATCATCAGTATTGCTAAGTATAGCTGGTAGCACTAATTGTTTTGGGAAAAACCTGACAGGCTGGTTGTACTCAAGTCAAATAATAGATTGACTTGTGTACAACCAGCTAGCCCATACATTGATCTATTGACTATGGCTGGTCTCTGCTAAATTGGCTTAATTTCAATCCATGTATGGCCCGCTTAACCACTACGCAGTCCCTAAACATCCTTCCACAAACCTTTACATTTTTCCTTCCCAGATTCCTTCATCCTCCTCACCTGTACATAGTGCCCACTTTCATACCCTCCACACTTCTCTCCTGTACATAGTGCCCACTTTCATACTCTCCACACTCCTCTCCTGTACATAGTGCCCACTGTCATACCCTCCACACTTCTCTCCTACACATAGTGCCCCCTGTCATACCCTCCACAATCCTCTCTTGTACATACTGCTCACTGTCATACCCTCCACACTCCTCTCCTATACATATTGCCCTCTGTCATACCCTCCACACTCCTCTCCTGTACATACTGCTCACTGTCATACCCTCCACACTCCTCTCCTCTACATACTGCTCAGTATCATACTGTCCACACTCCTCTCCTGTACATACCGCCCCCATCATATCCTCCACACTCCTCTTCTGTACATACTGCCAACTGTCTTTCTCTCCAGACTCCTCTCCTGTACATACTGCCCCCCATAATACCTTCCACACTCCTCTCCTGTACATACCGGCCCCATCATATCCTCCACACTCCTCTCCTGTACATACTGCCCACTGTTATACTCTTCACACTCCTCTCCTGTACATACTGCCCACTTTCATAAACTCCTCTACTGTACATAGTGCCAGCTGTCATACCCTCCACACTCCTCTCCTGTGCATACTGCCCACTATCATACCCTCCACACTCCTCTCCTGTACATACTGCCCACTGTCATACCCCCCCAAACTCCTCTCCTGTACATACTGCCAACTGTCTTTCTCTCCACACTCCTCTCCTGTACATACTGCCCCCCATAATACCTTCCACACTCCTCTCCTGTACATACTGCCCACTGGCATACCCTCCACACTCCTCTCCTGTACATAGTGCCCACTGTCAACCCTCCACACTCCTCTGCTGTGCATACTGCCCATTTTCATACCCCCCACACTCCTCTCCTGTACATAGTGCCCACTGCCATACCCTCCACACTCCTCTCCTGTACATAGTGCCCACTGTTATACCCTCCACATCCCCCTCTCTCCCCTGCAAATACTTCCCACTTTTATACCATCCATACTCCTCCCCTATGCCTTTTACCCACAAAAACAGTTTTCTTTATATTGAATATCCTCAATGTTACCAACTTTAGAATGGGCACACTTTTGTTAGTTCAACTAAAGGAAATCTTCTCAATCCTCATATTTGTTCTGCCCATTATTAGTATTCATTTAATTGTGTGATTACTATTGTGATGTATATAGGAACCTAGGGCATGTCAGCTACTTTAAATATACAGTACCACTGGTTCGGTCACTTGCCTTGGCCGGGCTGCGTTGCTGTCACTCCCACGCATGATCATGCACATCCTCTCTCTCTCTCATTCCCCCTCTCTCTCTCTCTCTTCCTCCCTACCTTACCCCTCTCTCATCCCCTTTCGCTCTCTCTAATCCTCCCTCTCTCTCTCATCTTCCCTCCCTTTCCACCCAACCCTCTCTCATCCCCTTTCTCTCTCTCTCATCCTCCCTCTCTCTCTCATCTTCCCTCCCTTACCCCTCACCCCTCTCTCATCCCCTTTTTCTCTCTCTCATCCTCCCTCTCTTTCTCATCTTCCCTCCCTTACCCCTCACTCCTCTCTCATCCTCCCTTTCTCTCTCTCTCTCTCTCTCTCTCGCTCATCCTCCCTCACTTACCCCTCTTTTATCCCCTCTCTCTCTCATCCTCCCTCTCTCTCATCCTCCCTCCCTTACCCCTCACCACTCTCTCATCCCCTTTCTCTCTCTCTCATCCTCCCTCTCTCTCATCCTCCCTTCCTTACCCCTCTTTTATCCCCTCTCTCTCTCATCCTCCCTCTCTCTCATCCTCCCTCCCTTACCCCTCACCACTCTCTCATCCCCTTTCTCTCTCTCTCATCCTGCCTCTCTCTCATCCTCCCTTCCTTACCCCTCACCACTCTCTCATCCCCTTTCTCTCTCTCTTATCCTCCCTTCCTTACCCCTCACCACTCTCTCATCCCCTTTCTCTCTCTCTCATCCTCCCTCTCTCTCTCTCTCATCCTCCCTTCCTTACCCCTCACCCCTCTCTCATCCCCTTTCTCTCTCTATCATCCTCCCTCTCTCTCTCATCTTACCCCTCACCCCTCTCTCATCTCCTTTCTCTTTCTCTCATCCTCCCTCTCTCTCTCTCTCTCTCTCTCTCTCATCCTCCCTCCCTTACCCCTCACTCCTCTCTCATCCCCTCTCTCTCTCTCTGTCTCGGATCCTCCCTCTCTGTCATCCTCCCTCCCTTACCCCCTCACCCCTCTCTCATTCCCTTTCTCTCTCTGATCTTCCCTCCCTCACTCCTCTCTCATCCCCTTTCTCTCTCTCTCTCTCTCTCTCATCCTCCCTCTCTCTCTCTCATCCTCCCTCTCTCTCTCTCATCCTCCCTCCCTTACCCCTCTCTCACCCCCTTTCTCTCTCATCCTCCCTCTCTGTCTCATCCCCTTTCTCTCTCTCTCATCCTCCCTCTCTCTATTTAAATTAAATTTGTTATAACAAAAAATTGTTTGCATTTTTATTTATTTATTTATAAAAAGCCCCACCAAAATCCTCAGCACCAGGCCCATGATGTTCTTAATCCGACCCTGTTAAAAAGTGAAATTGTGGTGTACCCAGGGGGTGTTCTGCTTATCTTTATTTTTTATTTATTTTTTTAACAAAGGTGTGTTAATTGATGTGGATTTTTCATGTCCTAGCAGGAACATCTGGTACTACCCTGTTTCCCCGAAAATAAGAACTAGCGTGATTGTCGGTGATGGCTGCAATATAAGCCCTACCCCCCAAATAAGCCCTACCCTGTTTCCCTGAAAATAAGCCCTAGCCTTAAAATAAGACCTACAAGGACTTTAACTAGGGCTTATTTGGGAGGTAGGGTTTATATTGCAGCCATCACCGACAATCACGCTAGGTCTTATTTTCGGGGAAACAGGGTATAACTTACTATAGGATTTTTTTTTTCTAAATAATATATAATTTTTATTTTTTTTTGTGCTGGCTAGAAGAACAGTAACCCGCCACAGCTGACAAATAATCGACCTTTGTTATTTCATTCGGAGGATTTCAATGAGGATTATGTGACTGCACCCTCCAGAGCTATCGACTTGCCAGCATTTCAGGGCGATACATCTGGAAGACTAGAGCTGGGGCTTTTTTATAGACAACATCTGAATGATTTTATCCTAATTAAAACTGGCACTTCACTTTACTAGGCTGTGTTGGACAGAAACCGCATTGAACAGTTTTCCTTACGCAGAAGTTTTTCCTTCCAATACGCTGACATTTTCAACGATATTATTGAACGCTGAATTTAACCCATTAGTTACCTGAAACTGGGCATCATCTGGGGTGCAAAGGCAACCACAGGCGCAGCACAGACTGTAACTCAACAATGGCCTCATTAACCGCTTCAATACCCGCCCATGTACATATGACGCCCAGCAGGTGGATCTCCCATCCTGGGTGGGCGTCATATGATGTCCTCCCATTCCCGGCCGCCATTCCCATTCCCGGCCGCCTGTCAGTGGCGAGGAGACTGATCATGTGTTCCCAGTACGGAGGAACAATGATCGGTCTCCTCCCCTTGTGAGTCCCCTCCCCCCACAGTTAGAATCACTACATTAGGGAACATATTAACACCTGCAGCGCCCCCTAGTGTTAACCCCTTCTCTGCCAGTCATATTTACACAGTAATCAATGCAATTTTATAGCAACGATCGCTGTGTAAATGTGAATGGTCCCAAAAATGTGTCAAAGGTGTCCGAAGTGTCGGCCGCAATGTCGCAGTCACGAAAAAAAATCGCAGATCGCCGCCATTACTAGTAAAAAAAAAAATGCAATAAATCTATCCCCTATTTTGTAGACGCTATAACTTTTGCCAAAACCGATCAATATACGCTTATTGCAATTTTTTTTACCAAAAATATGTAGAAGAATACGTATTGGCCTAAACGGAGTAAAAAAATAGTTTTTTTTTTAAAAATGGGATATTTATTATAGCAAAAAGTAAAAAATATTGTGTTTTTTTTTCAAAATTGTCGCTCTTCTTCTGTTTATAGCGCAAAAAATAAAAACCAAAGAGGTGATCAAATACCACCAAAAGAAAGCTCTATTTGTGGGAAAAAAAGGACGTCAATTTTGTTTGGGTGTAACATCGCACGACCGCGCAATTGTTAGTTAAAGCGACGCAGTGCCGAAACGCAAAAAGTGCTCTGGTAAGGAAGGGTGTAAAATGGCCCGGTGCTGAAGCGGTTAAAGGTGCTTCTCTCCACTCAGGGGCTATTTACTAAAAAGGCATGGTGCAAAATCTGGTGCAGCTCTGCAAAGAAACCAATCAGCTTCCAGGTTTTATTGCCAAAGCTTAATGCGTTTGTTACCCCAGCACTTCATATCCTGGAAATGTGCCTGCTGTACCATGTACTTGTATGGAGAACGATCCTGTTCTCTTTGTATTGCTTCCTTTATGTGAAATCCCTGGTGTTCCTGGCAGTCCCTCTGCTTTCCTATTAAAATCTGACCACACTAAGCAGGAGAGCACAGCATGGTCAGTTCTCTAGCTATGCTGGGAAATTAGTGATATGTCCTGACACCCCCCCCGGACATTCATTGGGAAGCTCAGTGTGCTGTTGTTGCTCCTCCCCCAGATCTTATGCAGCTGAGAACAGAGGGAAATGCCACGTACACACGATCGGAATTTCGACAGGCAAAAGACCGATGAGAGCTTTTCATCGGAAAATGCGACCGTGTGTAGGCTCCATCGGAATTTTGCTCCGACGCGCAAATTTTGTACGCATGCTCGGAAACAATTCGACGCATGCTCGGAAGCATTGAACTTCATTTTTTCTCGGCTCGTCGTAGTGTTGTTGTACGTCACCGCGTTCTTGGCGATCGGAATTTGGTGTGACTGTGTGTAGACAAGACAGTTTGAGCGGAATTCCATCGGAATTTAGTCGGGAAAGCCATCAGAGCTTTTTCCGACGAGAACTCCGATCGTGTGTACGCGGCAAAAGCGATCGCTTATAAAAACAGGAAAAAAGGTATTTATAATGTATTTTTTTACAGTATCGATATACAAATGTTTCACCTCTTGCCTTTGTCCCCTCTTACATCAGAGAGCCAGATAAAATCTTGCTAGCCCCTCTGCTTTCCTATTAAAAACTGACCACACTAAGCAGGAGAGCACACCGTGGTCAGTTCTCTAGCTATGCTGGGAACTCAGTATGCTCTCCTCCAATGATCAGACTTATCCTGACCCCCCCCCCCCGCCCGCTGCACAGCCATTCACTGGGTGTTCTGTTGCTTCTCCTCCCCCAGCTTTTATGCAGCTGAGAACAAAGGGAATGTGATAACTTTAAAAAGAAAACTATTAGATAAGCACCTGAACGACCACAACATACAGGGATATACAATGTAATACTGACATATAATCACACACATAGGTTGGACTTGATGGACTTGTGTCTTTTTTCAGCCTCACTTACTATGTAACTATGTAACAAGACAGTTTTTAGGCCTGGTTCACACCTATGCGTTTTTTGGTGCTTTTTGCAGAAACGCACTACAGTTCATAAAGCCTCAAGGTTTTTGCATAGAATGCATTAAGGTGAAAAACCTTCTGTGTTGCAGCCCCCCCCCCCCCCACACTTTTTCTTACCTAAGCCCGATCTGATCCAGCGATGTGCATGAGCGCAGCTGCCCAAGCCACTGTCTCTCTCCTCATTGGACAGATTGATAGCAGCGGGAGGGCAGGGCTGATTCCCGCTGTCTTCTGTGGGGCACCTGATGAAGAGAAGGGGCTAGGAGCATGGGCGTCCACAGAACTTTTTTCAGGGGGGGGCATAATTTTAAGGTCACCCATGCTCTGACCCTTTTCGACAATGTCATTATCACAGTCAGAGACTGCAGACGTAGTACAGGAGAGACATGGCACAAGAGACTGTCAGAGACTGCATACATGGCCCAAGAGACTGTCAGAGACTGCATACATGGCTCAAGAGACTGTAAGAGACTGCAGACATGGCACAAGAGATGACCAGAGACTGTATACATGGCCCAAGAGACTGTCAGAAACTGCATACATGGCTCAAGAGACTATAAGAGACTGGGGACATGACACAAGAGACTCTAAGAGACATACATGTGGGGGTGACAGAGAGAGCGGGAGGTGACAGAGTGAGGAATAACGGAAAGACACATAGGGGGTGACAGAAAGAGACAGAGGGGATGACAGAAAGAGACAGAGGGGATGACAGAGAGAGACAGAGGGGATGACAGAGAGAGACAGAGGGGGTGTCAGAGAGAAAGGGGGTGACAGAGAGAGGGGGTGACAGAGAGAGGGGGTGACAGAGAGAGGGGGTGACAGAAAGAGACAGGTGGGGTGACAGAGAGAGACATAGGGGGGTGACAGAGAGAGAAAGAGGGGTGGGGTGGCAGAGAGAGGGGGTGAAAAAAACAGAGGGGTGACAGAGAGAGGGGGTGACATAGAGAGAGGGGGTGACAGAGAGGGGTGATGGGGGGTCAGAGAGAGGGACCCCCTAGCCCTGTCTGCAGTCCCTCAAGTGCCCCTATGTCCCAGTGGTGTGCGTAATGCTCAATACGGCACCTTGCATGCCAGTAGGATGTCCATGATGGCCAGCAGCTGGCAAGACTCGTTTTCATTCTGAGTGAGGACAGGGCCGGCCGCCAGCGCTAGGATAAAGACAGAGTGAGGAACAAACTCCTGATCCGATCCCTGATTCCAGGGGGGGGGGCACTTGCCCCCCCTTGCCTCTACCTGCGGACGCCCATGGCTAGGAGCACTGGCGGTGCACCCCAGAAGAAGAGGATCAGTGGCTACTCTATGTAAAACCATTACACAGAGCATGTAAGTAACCACTTTTTAACCACTTGCCGACCAGCCAACGCAGCAATACTGCGGCCAGGTGGCTCGGCTGGGCGAATCGCCACACCGGTACGGCAGCTCGTGCACTAGCTTCTGTGGGCGCGCGTGCACCGATTGGCCAGCGGGTGAAGCTAATCGGCGAGTCGTTCCCTGCAGATACAGAACAGAGATCTGCCGATGTAAACAAGGCAGATCTCCGTTCTGACAGGGGATGAAACAGAGATCCTGTCTTTCTGCTATGCAGGAAGATGGATCTCTGTGTTATCCCAGTGAGCCCATCCCCAATACAGTTAGTAAACACACCCAGAGAACATATTTAACCCCTTGATCGTCCCTGCTGTTAACCCCTTCCCTGCCAGTGTCATTAGTACAATGTTAGTGCATATTTTTAGCACTGATCACTGTAATAATGTCACTGGTTCCTAAACAAGTGTCAAAAATGTCAGTTAGGTGTCCGATCTGTCCGCCAGAATGTCGCAGTCCCGCTAAAAATCACTGATCGCTGCCATTACTAGTAAAAAATAAATAAATAATAAAAATGCCATAAATCTATCCCATAGTTTGTAGACGCTATAACTTTTGCGCAAACCAATCAATATACGCTTATTGGGATTTTTTTTTACCAAAAATATGTAGCAGAATACATATCGGCCTAAATTGATGAAGAAATTTGATTTTTTTTACTTTTTTTCTATGAATGTGTTTTATAGCAGAAAATAAAAAATATTGTTTTTTTTTTTTTTTTAAATTGACAGTCTTTTTTTGTTTATAGCGCAAAAAAATAAAAAAAACGCAGAGGTGATCAAATACCACCAAAAGAAAGCTCTATTTGTGGGGAAAAAAGGACGTCAATTTTATTTGGATACAGCGTCGCACGACCGCGCAATCGCCAGCTAAAGTAATACAGTGCCGTATCGCAAAAAAAAATGGCCTGGTCATTAAGGGGATAAAATCTTTGGGGGCTGAATCTGCCCAAGAACAAATTCGTTTAAAAAAGCATAATAAATGCAAGACGCAAATTACAGCAAAATCGTGGTAAAACCGCATTTGCAAAAATGCGAATGCACAGAAAAAAGCACTGCAGAAACGACCAAAAGCAATCTGCATAGGTGTGAACCGAGCCAAATTAAAAAAAAAAAAAATGTACCCTGAGGTAAATCCATAATCAATCATGATGAATGCTCCTGACGCACATAAAAAAAAAAAAAATACGACACCCGTCGAACAACTTGCCAAATTACATTGATGCTTCCTCCCGCCGTTAAGTAAACAAAGGGGCAGGGAAGCGGTGCTGTCTTTCAGCAGGTGTCAAGCGCTGTTTGGTGGGTGACATTTTTTTCTTTTGTGTGGGTTGACAGCCGTCATTCATTGTGATTAACAATGGATTGACATTGGGGGCCTTTTTTTTTTCATAAAGGAATTGTCAAAAACTGTCTTGTGTTTTTTTTATTCATACTTTTTGGTGAATGAGTAGTACCATGTACCCCATACTCATTCACGTGGAGTTGGCCAGGATCTAGGGCCCCCTTTATAAAGGGAGCTTCTAGATTCCGATAAACTAACCCCCCCCCACAACCACCGGACCCGGGTTGTGGGGAAGAGGCCCTTGTCCTCATCAACATGGGGTCAAGGTGCTTTGCCAGGGGGCTTCCCCCTGTACCCTTGGCCCCATATCCCAACCAACAATAATTCTAGATCCCATAGACTGGCCACAGTAGGTGCTCATGTAGTACACAGATTAGTCCTGTCAATTTAAGAAGGTGCTCCTAACAACAACTCGTTATGTGTATAAAAGACACCTGTCCGCCGAATCTCTTTCTTCCATTCAAACCTCACCATCATGGGCAATACCAAAGAGTTGTCAAAGGATGTCAAGGGAAAGATTTTAGACCTGCACAAGGCTGGAATGGGCTGCAAGACCAGCAGCAAGAAGCTTGGTAAGAAGAAGACAACTGTTGGAGCGATTATTCGCAAACAGAAGAAATACAAAATAACCATCATTTGCCCTCGGTCTGCAGCTCCATGCAGGATTTCACCTCATGGGGTAAGGATGATCATAAAAAAGTGAGGGATCTGCCCAGAATCACACGGGAGGAGCTTGTGAATGATCTAAAGGCAGTTTGGACCACAGTCACACTTGTTATCTATTTATTTATCTTAAATGGTTTCAAATGTTTTTATGTTTTTATATTCACTATATTAACAAATTGTCATTCTTCACCATTTTTGAACTTTATTGAATTTTATCAGTCACAGGATCACTTTCACAGCATTTTTTCACATTTTACTCAGTTTTATTACTGTTTCTCTATATAATTTTATATATATTTATTTCAGTTGTACACCCTTGCACTGTGACCGTGCTGTCACCGACACCTCCCTGTCACACGGTGCAATTGGAAGGCAGTGGGACAGCCTCCTAACATGATCACTGTGACAGTGATCACATGATTGGGAACAGGGGCGAGACAAGGGGTGGGCAGAGGGGCAGCTTCCCAGGGCGCAGTGTAAGCAAGGGCACCAACTCACATGGATGTACGTCGTACAGACCTGACAGCGGGGGGCTTCACTTACAATACGGTGGCTGCAGCCACCAGGATTGTGTGTACAACTGACAGGCAGACTCCTGCCTGTCAGATGAAAGCATTCAGGTGGCTGTGCTGCCACCCGATTGATTACACACACCTGGTACCCGCGCCCCCCCCTCGGCCCTGCCGCGCCCTGCCATGTTTTCTGAGCTCCGCTTGCCCTTCTGTGGGCCCGGGGACCAACATAGCGAGTACCGGCGGGAGGAGGGAAAGGTGAAGAGTGGACACCAGGGGCAGCCTGTCCATTAGGGGCGCCCAGGCGCCGCCCCCTCTCTTTAAGCCACCCCCTATATGCAATGTATAGATTCATGCATAGCTTGAATTCATGCATAGCATGAATCTATCCGTGGCCACTGCGGCCACCCCCTATTCATGCGTCCCCCCCTTTCAGGGCACCGGATGCATGAATTACAGCGGCTGATTAGAGCCAGAGGCTCTAATAGGCTTCCAAATAGGGTGGGCTCGGGTCGCAATAAGTGCGACCGGATCCCACACAGGTATGTTATAACATACCTGTTTTACTATTGGCTGAAAAGAGAAGATTCCCGATTGGCCAACGAGGAGGAGGGAAGAAACGGAAGCCGCCGCCGTGATGACCCGTGGAGAGAAGGAGAGTGGGAGGCCGCCGAGTAGGGAAAGCTGCCGGTGATGGGGTAAGTTGGGGTTGGTGTCATACTGTTTGCCACTCCCCAAATTTTTTTTCCCACCGGCCGCCACTGGTGGACACACATCCACTCTCCTCCCTTTTTTTCCTGTGACCTGGAAAGCAACATCTATGACATCACTTCTGGGTCAGCCTCTCAATGTTCCCGGCTAGCATAGCCAGGAAAGGGTTTTTTAAACGTGTGTGCAAAAAAACGCAAAAATGTCTCTGGCAGCGAAAAGGTTAAAGAAAAATTATTACCCCCCGCCAAGCCCCCGTTGCCAGTTTCGCTGATAGTAACACTGGAGGCATTGCTCCCCGTTGTCGCTGTGTGTCCTGGACTTGTCAGTGACATAGGAAGTAAAGGGAAATGCTTTCAGTGGGTCACAGTGAAAAATAAGAACCTGAATGAGTTTGTAACTCTTCCCTACTATCCATACTGGGCTGCGGTGAGGCTTTTAACATCTTTGATGTACAGATGGCTGACCGGGAGTTCTTGGTGTAGTCCCCGGGGGACCCAGTCCTAATGATGTCACTCACATATGTGTCATGTAATGAGTTGTAGATGAAGAATGGCATTCTCCAAAATGGAAAAATTGTAGGAAATCCTCCGCAGTCCTTTAATGGTCGGCCTGAGAGTCTCTTATTTCCTGAAGCTGCAGGCAGCCCCAGGCAAACAAGTGCATACATAAAACACACGCAGGAGACGTGATCTGCCACTTTGTATTATAAAGATATTCATACATTCGTTTATCCAACCCCCACCTCAAAGTTCTATATCACGATTCCTCAATGTGCGGTCCACAGGCCCACCACAAGATGTTATCTGGCTCTTTGATGTAAGAGGGGACTCTGATGGGGACTCTGATGTAAGGGGCACTCTAATGTAAAAGGGGACTCTGATAGGGACTTCTATGTAAGAGGGAACACTGATGGGGACTCCTAGGTAAGAGGGATCTCTGATGGGGACTCCTAGGTAAGAGGGATCTCCGATGGGGACTCCTATGTAAGAGGGAACTCTGACGGGGACTCCGATGGGGGCTTCTATGTAAAAGGGAACTCTGATGGGGACTCCTATGTAAAAGGGAACTCTGATGGGGACTCCGATGGGGACTCCTATGTAAGAGGGAACTCTGATGGGAACTCCTATGTAAAAGGGAACTCTGGTGGGGACTCCTATGTAAGAGGGAACTCTGATCGGGACTCTGATTGGGACTCCTATGTAAGAGGGAACTCTGATGGGAACTCCTATGTAAAAGGGAACTCTGATGGGGACTCCGATGGGGACTCCTATGTAAGAGGCAACTCTGATGGGGACTCCGATGGGGACTCCTATGTAAGAGGCAACTCTGATGGGGACTCCTATGTAAAAGGGAACTCTGATGGGGACTCCTATGTAAGAGGGAACTCTGATGGGGACTCCGATGGGGACTTCTATGTAAAAGGGAACTCTGATGGGGACTCCTATGTAATAGGGAACTCTGATGGGGACTCCGATGGGGACTCCTATGTAAGAGGGAACTCTGATAGGGACTCCTATGTAAAAGGGAACTCTGATGGGGACTCCTATGTAAAAGGAAACTCTGATGGGGACTCCTATGTAAGAGGGAACTCTGATGGGGACTCCGATGGGGACTTCTATGTAAAAGGGAACTCTGATGGGGACTCCTATGTAAGAGGGAAATCTGATGGGGACTCCAATGAGGACTCCTATGTAAGAGGGAACTCCTATGTGAAAGGGAACTCTGATGGGGACTTCTATGTAAGAGGGAACTCTGATGGGGACTCCTATGTAAAAGGGAACTCTGATGGGGACTCCTATGTAAAAGGGAACTCTGATGGGAACTCCCATGTAAGAGGGAACTCTGATGGGGACTCTGATGGGGACTTCTATGTAAAAGGGAACTCTGATGGGGACTCCTATGTAAGAGGGAACTCTGATGGGAACTCCGATGGGGACTCCTATGTAAGAGGGAACTCCTATGTGAAAGGGAACTCTGATGGGGACTTCTATGTAAGAGGTAACTCTGATGGGGACTCCTATGTAAGAGGGAACTCTGATGGGGACTCCGATGGGGACTTCTATGTAAAAGGGAACTCTGATGGGGACTCCTATGTAAGAGGGAACTCTGATGGGGACTCCAATGAGGACTCCTATGTAAGAGGGAACTCCTATGTGAAAGGGAACTCTGATGGGGACTTCTATGTAAGAGGGAACTCTGATGGGGAATCCTATGTAAAAGGGAACTCTGATGGGGACTCCTATGTAAAAGGGAACTCTGATGGGAACTCCCATGTAAGAGGGAACTCTGATGGGGACTCCGATTGGGACTTCTATTTAAGAGGTAACTCTGATGGGGACTCCTATGTAAGAGGGAACTCTGATGGGGACTCCGATGGGGACTTCTATGTAAGAGGGTACTCCTATGTGAAAGGGAACTCTGATGGGGACTTCTATGTAAAGGGAACTCTGATAGGGACTCCTATGTAAAAGGGAACTCTGATGGGAACTCCTAGGTAAGAGGGAACTCTGATGGGGACCCGGATGGGGACTTCTATGTAAGAGGGAACTCTGGTGGGGACTCCTATGTAAGAGGGAACTCTGATGGGGACTCCTAGGTAAGAGGAAACTCTGATGGGGACTCCTATGTAAAAGGGAACTCCGATGGGAACTCCTAGGTAAGAGGGAACTCTGATGGGGACTCCTATGTAAGCGGGAACTCTGATGGGGACTCTGAAGTTATTCAAACACTCGTTTATCCCCCACCTTCTATACCAGACTTCTTCTAAATACGGCCTACAGGCCAAATCTGGCCCACTGCAAGATTTTATCCGACCCTCGGATGTAAGAGGGGACAAAGGCAAGAGGCAAAACATTTGTATATAGATACTGTATAAAAATAAATTTTTTCCTGTTTTTATAAGTGATCACATTCCCTCTGTTCTAAACTGTATAAGAGCTGGGGGAGGAGAAACAGCAGTACACCGAGCTTCCCAGTGAATAGCTGTGCAGTAGGAAAGGGGGGATTGGGGTGTCAGGACAAGTCTCTTCATTGGAGAAGAGCACACTAAGTTCCCAGCATAGCTAGAGAATTGACCACGCTGCACTCTCCTGCTTAGTGTGGTCAGATTTTAATAGGAAAGCAGAGGGACTGGCAGGATCACCAGGGATTTCACATAAAGGAAGCAATACAAAGAGAAAAGGAGACTTCCTCATATAAGTACATGGTATAGCAGGCACATATCAGGAATAGAAAATGTTGGGGTAACAAACGCTTTAAATCTAATAAAAACTCTAGCTTTGTAAATGTAATTTTGAAAAGTAATTTCTAAGGACCATTCACACCAGAAACTGCGCGTTCATTGTATGTTTTTGTATGCGCAGTGACATGCATTTGCAGTGCATTTTTCCTAAGCTTGGTCACTTCCGTCTTCTTTGGGCTTTTATGTACACTGCACCATTTTCATCCATTTACATGCATTTGTGAATGCTTCTATGCATCTGCAGTGCAGGAAAAATGCAGCTTGCATTACTTTTTTTCATTGCACTGCAATGCAATGGTGTGAACCATGCCCATAGGATAACCTGGATTTTTGACTGTCTATGCAATTGAAGTGCAGTCAAAAATGCATTCCACCGCACCTGGTGTGAATGGGCCCTTAACCTTTAAAAATGTGTAGCTTTCGTAATCCCTGATGATCTTGGCATGAAGGTCCTTCTTTAGGAATTTAACTTGGCTCCTGGGTTTAGTAACACTTTAATATTTCAGCAAAAGCAGTTTTTTTTTTAACTAGCTATTCATTTTTGGTATTTTGTCTGGAATTCTGCTGTAAAGCGGTATTAAACCCAAAACTAAAAATGTATCATGTTGTAGCTTACCAATCATTAGAAGTAGTGGCTGCATTCATTTTCTTTCTCCCCTCTCTCCCATTCAGCCAGTTGGTCAACCGGCTGGGTCATGGGGGTCACAGGTAGGACCACCCCCCCCCCAAGTGGTCAGTCAGTAGTCGGGGCCCCGCACTTACCCCATCTCGCGGGCAGCGCTCTGGGCGGCGGGTGGCTTCTCTCCAGGCTGCGGGCAGCTGGTTTCTCGGTTCCCCTGCGTTTCCTTCCTCCTCCCTCCTACTCCTAGTGGTCAATCCGATCGGATCTCCCTTCGGCCAATCAGGTGACGGGTCTCACATGTCCAACGGGTCGGACATGTGTGAACCGGCTCCATTGAAACCTGGTCACACTTGCCTGTCATGCGAAATTGGATGCTGGGAAACCCACATCCAATTTGCATATGTGTGAACCCAGCCTTACTAAGCTCTGGAGCAGCTGCACTTGCAAAGTGTACAGTCTATTTGCCTTTCAGGCCAGGTTCACATATACGCAAAACGGATTCAGATTTCCCCGTATCCAATTCGCATAACCGGCAAGTGTGACCGGCTCTCAATGGAGCCGGTAACCACAGGTCCGGGGCAGCCATTGGAAAAGGACCCTGTGCGTGTTTGGATCTGGTTCAGGTGCGAATTCAGGGAAAAATTCAGACCTGAATTGCACCGAAACCGCTGAACAGACACGCAACCGACCCCATGCTGGGAACTCACAGCCGGAGATATGTGAACCGGCCTAAGTAAATCAACCCCCATGTTTTACTGCACCCAGGGCCGGTGCTACCACTAGGCAAACTAGGCAGCCACCTAGGGCACACTGCTGCTTAGGGTGCCCGGCCACTGGTGTTCCTACTCTCTTCTCTCTGCAGCAAGCAACTAAGTCTCAGCATCAGCAGGCAGCCGCCGATCTGTTCGCACATAGTGTCAGAGGCGCGGCGGATGATTGTGTCTGTGTCCCGACTCGCAAATAAATGAAAGCAAGTAAACATTCATTGATGGGCACTGGTAGGCTGCATTTGATGGGCGCTGGTAAGGCTGCATTTGATGGGCGCTGGTGAGGTTGCATTTGATGGGTGCTGGTGATGTCAGGGTTTTGATGGGTGCTGGTAAGGCTGTATTTCATGGGCACTGGTGAGGCTGCATTTTATTGGTGCTGGTGATGTCAGGGGTTTGATGGGCGCTGGTAAGGCTGCATTTAAAGTGGGGTTGTGACCAAAAAAAAAAAAGGGGCTTAAAAATCATTAAAAAAAGTTAAAAAAAATAATTGGAAAAAAAAAATGTTTTTACTCACCTCTAAATGCCTGTTGCTAGGGGGTCCCTCGTAGTCTGCCACCTTCATTGCCCGGGCTAAACGTCACTTCCTGTAGGCGCCGCACAGTCATCTGGGACCTGTCATGTGTCCCAGATGAGTGAGCGTGGAATCACGGTGCCGCTCGCACATGCGCAGTGGGTGCCCGGCTGTGAAGCCACAGCCGGTTTCCCACATTAAGAATGCCGGCGCCGCGAGCGGAGCGGGGAACGAGGGGGGGTCTCGTTCCCCCGCATCGCTGGACCCTGGGACAGGTAAGTGTCCGATTATTAAAATTCAGCAGCTGCAGTATTTGTAGCTGCTGACTTTTAATTTTTTTATTTTTTTTGGCACTCCTCTTTAATGTTTACTGGTAAAGCTGCATTTGATGGGTACTGGTAGGCTGCATTTGATGGGTGCTGGTGAGGCTGCATTTGATGGGCGCTGGTGGGCTGCATTTGATGGGCGCTTCATTAAAAAGGTGAGGTATACATGGGTAGGGCAAAGGGAGTGCATTTAGGGGTGGAGCCAAGAGGGGCGGCCAAATGAGATTTCACGTAGGGTGTCAAAAATCCTTGCACCAGCCCTGAGCACACCAGGTGACACCAACCCTAGTGACACCACTGCTCATTGAGGAAATTTCCCTTCATTTCCTGAGATACAGCAGGAAGTAAAGGGAGAGCTCTGCAAGGCTGGGCAGGGGGTTTCTTCTGATACAATTTTCACCCAGAACAGGTGTCCCCTTCGGAAGATTTTCTTGCACCACGTGTTTCTGTGACAACTCAAGAGTTGGATTTGCCATTCCTTTCTGCATTGGAGACAATGGTCACCAGGACAAGTAAGGAGAATCTCCCTGGTGGGGACACCAACAGCAATAAAAACCTGGCAGAGGTCCTGACCTTTCCACTTTCTATGCAAAAAATGGTTTGACTCTGGAACTTTAGCATTTGCTTATTTTTCGGGAGTGATTCTTTAGCCCTAATTAAGACCTCAACAGCGCGCTTCAATGGGTGGACGTGGGCTGTATGTAACGTTGGCTATGCGCTTTGTTTCCTTCCTGCAGAGATGAATAACATTCCGGACGCCTGAGTGTGTGTGTGAGCGAGGGACGGGTGTTACATTGTAGCTCACGTCCGTCGCTGTTTCTCTCCTCGCTCGCCATGTCCTCGGGACGGGTTCACTTTGCAGATATACTGCAGGAAATTTTATCCTATTAGAGAATTCTCCTTTTATTCTCAAGGTCTAGAGATGAGAGTTCTCCTTGCTGCAGCCTAAGAAACTCCTTGTAATGGGGCCCCCATAGCGGGATCATTGAAGGGGCCTCTGATTCTCCAATCTCCATAATAAATGTAATCCTCCTACAGAGATGCTAAACAGCTAGCACTGCAGAGTACTAATTGCCTTCATAAGTCCAAATGAGGTTCTTAAACTGTGTGTAATCACATTTTACCCAGAGTTATCCACCAAATGCGGTTGCTGGCTGGATGAGTCAGTATGTAAGCAGATAAAACAGCCCCCCCCCCCCTCCCAACCATGCTTGGAGATCCTGGGTTGGTATAGGGTAGCTTTTCTCAACCTTTTTGCCCCAGAGGAACCCTTGAAGTAATTTTCAGGTTCTGGGGAACCCCAGCTAAAATAAATTCACTTGCTAGAATGCCCTTTTCGCTGGTGGCCGATGGGTAGAATGCCCCCCATACAATGGTGGTCAGACTGTGTCAGGAAAGACATGTAGAACCCTCTAGCTAGTGTGCTAGGTGTAAATAGGTTTTGTTAGGTTAGGTTAGGTTTTGTTAGCAAATTGGCTTGGCTGAGAGCCAGGCCTGGGTTGTGAATCTGGGTCAGGGATGAGTGACCCAGGGGCTGAATAACTCAGCAAGCAGAATCTCTGGTGCCTCCCCCTGTTCTCTGGAACATCAGAGAATGTTCTAGACATAGTGGGTGGAGGTTAGGAGTAGCTACCTGGCCTTATGAGGGTCTCAGCCAATCCCCAGCAAATAGGCTGGAAGGGTGCAGTCTCACCTCATAAATAGGCATGAGTCATGCCACCAGGGGAGACGGGTGGAAAATTTAGATGGAGGGCTGAGGAGGGGGTGACCTTGGGCCTGTGGCTCGGATGCTGGAGGGACCCTCTACAACACACGGAGGAATCCTTTCTTGGAGGCACGGGAGCAAGTGAGAGGACAGCAGAAGCAGGTCAGCACATCCATGAGGAGGGGCGTAACTATAGGGGGTGCAGCAGTCGCGAGCGCAGCCGGGCCCTGTGCTGCAAGGGGCCCATGTGGCCCCCTCTACATATGGCCGGTGGAAGCATAGGCGGTTAGGCACCGGGCGCACGGGTGGATGGAGGTGGGGGTGACTAGCAGAGCTCCATGCTCGACTACCGCACTGGCAGCTCTTTAGTTGTGCATTCCACACACAACCTGTGTCTTCTGCCGCTCCTCCGGGTCCCCCTCTCCTGCTCCATGCAGTGCTGCTCAGTCGGTGTCTGTCCTCCCCAGCCAGAGTCCCGCCCCCTGAGTCCGGCTCACACTGCACTGCATGCTTCTCCCGGGCAAACAAACTTTAAGCACACAGATGCAGTGCAGCCCTATGAGAGCCGGCTCCCCAAAGGACACCGCAGGCTTGTCTGCCAGCACCCCCCCCTCCTCCCAGTCATACACAGATGTTGACAGGTCTTTCTGGGAGATATGTCCACTAAGGACAGGGACCCCATCTCCCCTGGGGACAGGGCCCAGTTCTCCCTAAAGGACAGGGACCCCATTTCCCTTGGGGACAAGGACCCCATCTCCTCTGGGGACAGGGCGCACTTCTCCCCAGAGGACAGGCACCCCATTTGCCCTAAGGACAAGGACCCAATCTCTCCTGGGGACAGGGCCCACTTCTCCCCAGAGGACAGGGACCCAATTTTCCTTCCCCTTCTTCCTCTTTGTCTCAAAGGTGTAACATCATAGGTCTGTTTAGACCTCTGATATCGCACCAAAACGACTGATACCAGTGGTGAAACTACAGGGCTCACAAAAGTCATACCTGTGACCGAGCCCTGAAGTTCCACCACCGGACTCGGAGGGAAGGGCCTCGGCTGGGGTTCAGGGGGGCCCTTCATGGTTTCTTGCACCGGGGCCCTGAAGGTTCTAGTTACACCACTGTCCATGAGATCTCCTGAGAGTCAACCAGGTGGCCTGGCAAGTGTCAGTCTTGAGGGAAAAATACATGTTATAAATGGAGTTGAAGTTCAGTGAGTAAAATAAGTATTAGATCCCCAAGCAAAACATGACTTAGTACTTGGTGGAGAAACCCTTGTTGGCAAACAGAGGTAAGACGTTTCTTGTAGTTGGTTACCAGGTTTGCACACATCTCAGGAGGGAGTTTGGTCCACTCTTCTTTACAGATCTTCTCTAAATTCTTAAGGTTTCTTGGCTGTCAGTTGGCAATTCAAAGTTTCAGCTCCCTCCATACATGTTCTATAGGATTAATGTCTGTAGACTCGCTAGGTCACTCCATGACCTTAATGTGCTTCTTCTTGAGCCACTCCTTTGTTGCCTTGGCGGTATGCTTTGAGTCATTGTCATGCTGGAAGACCAATTCCCGACCCATCTTAAGTATTCTGGCTGAGGGAAGAAGGTTCTCATCCAAGATTTTACAATACATGGCCCCGTCCATTGGCCCCTCAATGTGGCAAAGTCGGCCTGCACCTTTAAGCAGAGAAACAGCCCCAAAGCATAATGTTTCCACCTCCGTGCTTGACTATAGGGATGGTGTTCTTAGGATCATAGTCAGCGTTTTTCTTCTTCCAAACACGGCGAGTCGAGTTACTGTCAAAGAGCTCAATTTTGGTTTCATCTGACCACTTTATTAAATGTTCATTGGAATTGGCGGGCCTGTACATGTGTCTTCTTGAGGAGGGGGACCTTGCGGGCGCTGCAGAATTTCAATTAATGGCGACATATTGTGTTACCAATGGTTTGGTGACTGTGGTCCAAACTCCCTTGAGATCATTCACAAGCTCCTCCCGTGTGATTCTGGGCTGATCCCTCACTTTTTTCATGATCATCCTTACCCCATGAGGTGAAATCCTGCATGGAGCTGCAGACCGAGGGCAAATGATGGTTATTTTGTATTTCTTCCGTTTGCGAATAATCGCTCCAACAGTTGTCTTCTTCTTACTAAGCTTCTTGCTGATGGTCTTGCAGCCCATTCCAGCCTTGTGCAGGTCTACAATCTTGTCCTTGACATCCTTTGACAGCTCTTTGGTCTTGCCCATGATGGTGATGTTTGAATGGAAGAAAGAGATTCTGTGGACAGGTGTCTTTTATACACATAACGAGTTGTTGTTAGGAGCACCTTCTTAAATTGACAGGACTAATCTGTGTACTACATGAGCACCTACTGTGGCCAGTCTATGGGATCTAGAATTATTGTTGGTTGGGATATGGGGCCGAGGGTACAGCACCTTGTCCCCATGTTGATGAGGACAAGGGCCTCTTCCCCACAACCCGGGTCCGGTGGTTGTGAGGGGGTTAGTTTATCGGAATCTAGAAGCTCCCTTTAAAAAGGGGGCCCTGGATCCTGGCCAACTCCACGTGAATGAGTATGGGGTACATGGTACTACTCATTCACCAAAAAGTATGAATAAAAAAAACGCAAGACAGTTTTTGACAATTCCTTTATTTAAAAAAAGGCCCCCAATGTCAATCCATTGTTAATCACAATGAACGCCGTCTGTCAACCCACACAAAAGAAAAAAACGTCGCCCACCAAACATTGCTTAACACTTGCTGAAAGACAGCGCCGCTTCCCTGCCCCTTTGTTTAATTAACGGCAGGAGGAAGCATCGATGTAATTTGGCAAGTGTTAAGCGGCATGCACGGTCTTGTTCGACAGGTGTCGTATTTTTTTCTTTTTTATGTGCGTCAGGAGCATTCATCATGATTGATTATGGATTTACCTCAGGGTACATTTTTTTTTTTTTTTATTTGGCTCGGTTCACACCTATGCAGATTGCTTTTGGTCGTTTCTGCAGTGCTTTTTGCTGTGCATTCGCATTTTTGCAAATGCGGTTTTACCACGATTTTGCTGCAATTTGCGTCTTGCATTTATTATGCTTTTTTTAAACGAATTTGTTCTTAGGCAGATTCAGCCCCCAAAGGTTTTATCCCCTTAATGACCAGGCCATTTTTTTTGCGATACGGCACTGTATTACTTTAGCTGGCAATTGCGCGGTCGTGCGACGCTGTATCCAAATAAAATTGACGTCCTTTTTTCCCCACAAATAGAGCTTTCTTTTGGTGGTATTTGATCACCTCTGCGTTTTTTTTTTATTTTTTTGCGCTATAAACAAAAAAAGACTGTCAATTAAAAAAAAAAAAAACAATATTTTTTATTTTCTGCTATAAAACACATTCATAGAAAAAAAGTTAAAAAAAATCAAATTTCTTCATCAATTTAGGCCGATATGTATTCTGCTACATATTTTTGGTAAAAAAAAAATCCCAATAAGCGTATATTGATTGGTTTGCGCAAAAGTTATAGCGTCTACAAACTATGGGATAGATTTATGGCATTTTTATTATTTATTTATTTTTTACTAGTAATGGCAGCGATCAGTGATTTTTAGCGGGACTGCGACATTCTGGCGGACAGATCGGACACCTAACTGAAATTTTTGACACTTGTTTAGGAACCAGTGACATTATTACAGTGATCAGTGCTAAAAATATGCACTAACATTGTACTAATGACACTGGCAGGGAAGGGGTTAACAGCAGGGACGATCAAGGGGTTAAATATGTTCTCTGGGCGTGTTTACTAACTGTATGGGGGATGGATTCACTAGGATAACACAGAGATCCATCTTCCTGCATAGCAGAAAGACAGGATCTCTGTTTCATCCCCTGTCAGAACGGAGATCTGCCTTGTTTACATCGGCAGATCTCCGTTCTGTATCTGCAGGGAACGACTCGCCGATTAGCTTCACCCGCTGGCCAATTGGTGCACAGAAGCTAGTGCACGAGCCGCCATACCGGTGTGGCAATTCGCCCAGCCGAGCCACCTGGCCGCAGTATTGCTGCGTTGGCTCGTCGGCAAGTGGTTAAAAAGTGGTTACTTACATGCTCTGTGTAATGGTTTTACATAGAGAAGCCACTGATCCTCTTCTTCTGGGGTGCACCGCCAGCGATCCTAGCCATGGGCGTCCGCAGGTAGAGGCAAGGGGGGGCAAGTGCCCCCCCCCCTGGAATCAGGGATCGGATCAGGAGTTTGTTCCTCACTCTGTCTTTATCCTAGCGCTGGCGGCCGGCCCTGTCCTCATTCAGAATGAAAACGGGTCTTGCCAGCTGCTGGCCATCATGGACATCCTACTGGCATGCAAGGTGCCGTATTGAGCATTACACACACCACTGGGACATAGGGGCACTTGAGGGACTGCAGACAGGGCTAGGGGGTCCCTCTCTCTGACCCCCCATCACCCCCTCTATGTCACCCCCTCTCTCTGTCACCCCTCTGTTTTTTTCACCCCCTCTCTCTGCCACCCCACCCCTCTTTCTCTCTCTGTCACACCCCCTCTCTCTGTCACCCCCTCTCTCTGTTACCCCCTTTCTCTCTGACACCCCCCTCTGTCTCTCTCTGTCATCCCCTCTGTCTCTTTCTGTCATCCCCTCTGTCTCTTTCTGTCACCCCCTATGTGTCTTTCCGTTACCCCTCACTCTGTCACCTCCCGCTCTCTCTGTCACCCCCACATGTATGCAGTCTCTTACAGTCTCTTGTGTCATGTCCCCAGTCTCTTATAGTCTCTTGAGCCATGTATGCAGTTTCTGACAGTCTCTTGGGCCATGTATACAGTCTCTGGTCATCTCTTGTGCCATGTCTGCAGTCTCTTACAGTCTCTTGAGCCATGTATGCAGTCTCTGACAGTCTCTTGGGCCATGTATGCAGTCTCTGACAGTCTCTTGTGCCATGTCTCTCCTGTACTAAGTCTGCAGTCTCTGCCCGTGATAATGACATTGTCGAAAAGGGTCAGAGCATGGTTGACCTTAAAATTATGCCCCCCCCTGAAAAAAGTTCTGTGGACGCCCATGCTCCTAGCCCCTTCTCTTCATCAGGTGCCCCACGGAAGACAGTGGGAATCAGCCCTGCCCTCCTGCTGCTATCAATCTGTCCAATGAAGAGAGAGACAGTGGCTTGGGCAGCTGCGCTCATGCACATCGCTGGATCAGATCGGGCTTAGGTAAGAAAAAGTGTGTGGGGGGGAGCTGCAAGACAGAAGGTTTTTCACCTTAATGCATTCTATGCAAAAACCTTGAGGCTTTATGAACTGTAGTGGGTTTCTGCAAAAAGCACCAAAAAAACGCATAGGTGTGAACCAGGCCTAAAAACTGTCTTGTTACATAGTTACATAGTAAGTGAGGTTGAAAAAATACACCAAAAAGTCCATCAAGTCCAACCTATGTGTGTGATTATATGTCAGTATTACATTGTATATCCCTGTATGTTGTGGTCGTTCAGGTGCTTATCTAATAGTTTTTTGAATCTATCGATGCCCCTCGCTGAGACCACCGCATGTGGAAGGGAATTCCACATCCTTGCCTCTCTTACAGTAAAGAACCCTCTACGTGGTTTAACCACTTCCCATCCCGCGCATATTAATATGACGGCCGCAAGGTGGCTCACCATCATATGACGTCCTGGGCTTCCCGGCCGTCTAGGGGGCGCACGCGCCCGCCGCGTCACTTGGGAGCCGATGCGCATGCCTGACGGCCACGATGTCCGCGATGTAAACACACAGATCCACGTCCTGTCAGGGGAGAGGAGACAGATCATGTGTTCCTTGTATATAGGAACACCGATCGGTCACCTCCCACCACAGTTAGAATCACTCCCTAGGTAACACATTTAAACCCTCGATCACCCCTCCTAGTGTTAACCCCTTCCCTGCCAGTGACATTTATACAGTAATCAGTGCATTTTTATAGCACTGATCGCTGTATAATTGTCAGTGGTCCCACAATAGTGTCAAAAGTGTCCGATGTGTCCGCTGCAATATCACAGTGCTGACAAAAATCACTGATCGCCGCCATTGCTAGTAAAAAAAAACAAAAAAATAATAAAAATGCCATAAATCTATCCTCTATTTTGTAGATGCTATAACTTTTGCGCAAACCAATCAATATACGCTTATTGCGATTTTTTTTACCAAAAATATGTAGAAGAATACATATTGGCCTAAACTGAGGAAGAATTTTTTTTTTTTAATTGGAATATTTATTATAGCAAAAAGTAAAAAATATTTATTTTTTTTCAAAATTGTCACTCTTTTTTTGTTTATAGTGCAAAAAATAAATACTGCAGAGATGATCAAATACCACCAAAAGAAAGCTCTATTGGAAAAAAATGATCAAAATATGGGTACAGTGTTGCATGACCGCGCAATTGTTATTCAAAATGTTAAAGCGCTGAAAGCTGAAAATTGGCCTGGGCAGAAACAGGGTGAAAATGCCCAGTACTGAAATGGTTAAGGTTAAACCTCTTTTCTTCTCATTTTAATGAGTGGCCACGAGTCTTGTTAAACTCCCTTCTGCGAAAAAGTTTTATCCCTATTGTGGGGTCACCAGTACGGTATTTGTATATTGAAATCATATCCCCTCTCAAGCGTCTCTTCTCCAGAGAGAATAAGTTCAGTGCTCACAACCTTTCCTCATAACTAACATCCTTCAGACCCTTTATTAGCTTAGTTGCCCTTCTTTGTACTCGCTCCATTTCCAATACATCCTTCCTGAGGACTGGTGCCCAGAACTGGACGGCATACTCCAGGTGCGGCCGGACCAGAGTCTTGTAGAGCGGGAAAATTATCGTTTTATCTCTGGAGTTGATCCCTTTTTTAATGCATGCCAATATTCTGTTTGCTTTGTTAGCAGCAGCTTGGCATTGCATGCCATTACTGAGCCTATCATCTTCTAGGACCCCCCAGGTCCTTTTCCATCCTAGATTCCCCCAGAGGTTCTCCCCCCAGTGTATAGATTCATATTTTTGCCACCCAAATGCATTATTTTAAATTTTTCTACATTAAACCTCATTTGCCATGTAGTTGCCCACCCCATTCATTTGTTCATTAATTTGTGTTTTTATTTACTTTTGAAATTTTTTTGGTGAATGAGTAGAGGTACAATGTACCCCATACTCATTCACATGTGGAGGGCTGGGATCTAGGGGCTCCCTTGTTAAAGAATGCTTCCACATACCAATAAAGCTGCCCCCCACACCCCCACAACGACTAGGCCTGGGTTGTGGGGAAGAGGCCCTTGCCCTCATCAACATGGGGACAAGCTGCTTTGCCAGGGCAAGTCCCCCCTCCCCCCATGATGAGGGCATGTGGCCTGGTATTCTTCAGGAAGGGGGACACTCACTCATAACCAGTGTTGGTCATCTTACTTTAAAAAAGTAATTAGTTAAGTTACAAATTACTTCTCCCAAAAAGTAATTGCGCTAGTAACTCAGTTACTACATTGGAAAAGTAATTAGTTACGCAGCAAAGTAACTGACTTTTTTTTTTAATATTCTATAGTGTAACCAAGGGGCTGCTCTATTATTACTCTAACCAAGGGGCAGATCTGTTATAGCGTGTAAGCAAGGGGCGGGTCTATTATTATTATATCGTGTAAGGGGCGGATGGCTACAGAAGAGGGCGAATGTTAGATTAATGGGCAGAGCTCGATATATAACAATAATAATAAATGCGCCCCTTGGTTACAGTAATACTAGACCCACCCCTAGTTACACGATAGATGCCCCTTGCAGAGTAGCACGAGCATTGGGAGCGTACGGCATCGCCTCGTACAATTACATGTTAACTGCGCCTGCGCGGTGTAGAGTTCACTCAGAGCTGTTTAGGTTCGGCAATTTTCATAAGCTCCGTAGTCCTTCGTACTGCGCAAGCCCTGCGCCTGCGCAGTACAGGGGGGGTCCTTATCTGGCGGGGGAACTTTTTCGGCGGGACACTGGAATTACACTACTGCCATCTAGTGGCGGTAGAAGTAATTGAGGTAACGCCGCCCAAGTAATGGGAACTGAGTTACCATGAGGGGAGAAGTAATCAGTTAGATTACTCGTTACCCTCTAAAGTAACTGCGTTATGTAACTCCTTTTATTTTAACTCAGTTACTTACATCACTGCTCATAACTTTCCCTTTCCTGGCCTGCCAGGCTGAATACTGGGATAAGGATTTGGTATGGATTTTGGGGGGGGACCCCACGCCTTTTTTTATGGCGTGGGGTTCCCCTTAAAATCCATACCAGACCAAAGAACGCCGGTATAAGTTTTGGAGGGACCCCATGCATTGTTGTTTCCTTTTTTTTGGCATTGAGTCCCATTGAGGAGGGGGGGGGGGGACTCCCACACTTTTTTTTTCTTTGTAAAGCTGCTGTCAATGGGGAATCCTACCCCTAATGATTCTTTGAATTTATTGCACCAGAAACTGCAATAGACTTACTCAGTCGTGTTCCAGTGTTGTCACCATCAGGAAACCCGCCCTGAGAAATGTCATGGAGCCATTGCTAGATTGCTTTACTTGCGTCACAAGCTCTACCCGGAGCACTATTTCCTTTACACGCAAAGCCAAAAATTGTTACCTCTATGAAGGTCCTCAGCCATGTAAACATGAAAGTGCACTAACTGGCCATGTGACACAAATTGCTAATTAGCCAATCACATGGCAGCAACTCAATGCATTTTAGGCATCTAGACGTGGTGGAGACGACTTGCTGAAGTTCAAGCTGAGCACCAGAATGGGGAAGAAAGGGGATTTAGGTGATTTTGAACGTGGCATGGTTGTTGGTGCCAGACGGGCTGGTCTGAGTATTTCAAAAATGGCTGATCTACTGGGATTTTCACGCACAACCATCTCTCGGGTTTACAGAGAATGGTCCGAAAAAGAGAAAATATCCAGTGAGCGGAGGAAAATGCCTTGTTGATGTCAGAGGAGAATGGGCAGATTGGTTTAAGATGATATAAAGGCAACAGTAATTTAAATAACCACCTGTAACAACCAAGGTATGCAGAATACCATCTCTGAACGCACAACACATTAAACCTTGAAGCAGATGGGCTACAGCAGCAGAAGACCACGCCGCATGCCACTCCTGTCAGCTAAGAACAGGAAACGGAGGCTACAGTTCGCACAGATCACCAAAATTGGACAATAGAAGATTGGAAAAAACGTTTCCTGGTCTGATGAGTTGGGATTTCAGCTGCGCCATTCAGATGGTCGGGTCAGAATTTGGTGTAAACAACATGAAAGCCATGGATCCATCCTGCCTTGTATCACCGGTTCAGGCTGGTGGTGTAATGGTGTGAGGAATAATTTCTTGGCACACTTGGGGCCCCTTAGTACCAATTGAGCATCGTATAAACACCACGGCCTACCTGAGTATTGTTGCTGACCATGTCCATCCCTTTATGACTACAGTGTCTCCATCTTCTGATGGCTCCTTCCAGCAGGATAATCACCATGTCACAAAGATCAGATCATCTCACCACTGGACAATGAGGTCACTGTACTCCAATGGCCTCCACACTCACCAGATCTCCATCCAATAGAGCACCTTTGGGATGTGGTGGAACATCATGGATGTGCAGCTGACAAACCTGCAGCAACTGTGTGATGATATCATGTGATCAGCTGTGATTGGGCACAGCTAATCACATGGTAAAGGGTCACTGTGATTGGCCCTTTACATCGATCTGTCACAGAGCACGCCAGATGTGTGCCCCAGGGGGCATGTGGGAGGCATGATCTGGGAGGACGTCCATGGATGCCCTTCCAGTACAAGAGAGCCACGCTGTAGCTGCCTTTCGGCTATGGTCCAGTATTGAGGTGGTTAAAATGGCGGTAAACCTCAGACATGAAATATGAACAAAGCATATCCCTCTATAGTGTGTACTGTCTTAATCCAGAGCACTAAGTGTAATTTCTGTCTACTGCCTCCTTCCTCTCCTATCAGCATGAGTCACTTCTGACAAGTTTTCCTGACACCAAGAGAAAAAAGGTGACAGGAGAGGAAGCTCCAGCACACAGCCTGTAATTGACAGCATCAGCTCTGTTTCTATATGCTGTGTGAAGGGGGGGGGGGGGTGTCCTTTCTCTCCAATCAGCTCTGTAGAGATGGCTGCAGATAAACAGGTACAACTTATGTAGGAGGAAATGTTTCATCTCTGTGTATCACCTGAGGCCAGTCACTTCACTGGGTATATGTAAGGGTTTACAACCACTTTAAAGTGGAGGGCCACCCTAAAAAAAAAAAACAGCATTAATATTCTTAAAAAAAACAAAACAAAAAAACATTTGAAAAAAAAAAAAATGTTTTTACCTTGCCAGAAACCCATGTTTCTAGGCAGTCTTCCTAATCTGCCTCTTCCTACTCCGCGGTGATCTTCAGTCCTCTCTCCTCCTCGAGTTGTCTTCTGGGTAATGTGGCGCAACGTGTTCTGGGAACTGTGTGTTTCCTAACACAGCGCGTCCCATTCACAAAGCGCTGCGCGACTCGTGCATGCGCAGTAGGAAACGGGCAGTGAAGCCGCAAGGCTCCATTGCCTGTTTCCCTTAGTGAGGATGGCGGCGCCGGGAACCGAGAGCCGAGGGACGTGCCGGCCTCGGCGGCCGACATCGCGGGCGCCCTGGAAAGGTAAGTGTACATATTAAAAGTCAGCAGCTACATTTTTTTTAGCTGCTGACTTTTAAAAAATGTTGTTTCCCACTAGAACACCCCTTTAAAGATGTGTCTCAACCACCTGCTTTTACCACTCCCCAAACCGCAAGAGTAAACATGCCGGAAAATATTGTTTGTTTTGGGTTTACAGTTACTTTTAATATTTTGAAAATGTGCATGATGCTCAGTGATGACATATGAATGATACTAAGTGATGATATACTGTATGCATGATACTAGTGCTGCGTACACACGATCGGAATTCCGTCCAGAAAAAGACCAATGAGAGCTTTTCATCGGAAAATGCGACCGTGTGTAGGCTCCATCGGAATTTTGCTGGCCGAATTTCCAACAGCAAAGAATTGAGAGCATGTTCTCAATTTTTCCGACGGAAAAGGTTTCTATCGGAAATTCCGATCGTCTGTAGCAATTCTGACACGCAAAATTCCTACGCATGCTCGGAAACAATTCGACGCATGCTCGGAAGCATTGAACTTGGCTCGTTGCAGTGTTGTACGTCACCGCGTTCTTGACGGTCGGAATTTGGTGTGACCGTGTGTAGGCAAGACAGTTTGAGTGAAATTCCGTCAGAATTCCGTCGGGAAAACCGTCAGAGCTTTTTCCGACGAAAATTCCGATCGTGTGTATGCGGCATTAGGGGGAGATATCACCCTTAGCTTGTATTTTGCTTGTTCAATTAAAGTGATTGTAAACAATCACCTTGTAAAACAACCCATTCAGTTTAAAATAGAAATGAACAGTTTTGTATAGATATAAAAAAACATTATAAATACGACGAGCCGAGAGAAAATGAAGTTCAATGCTTCCGAGCATGCGTCAAATTGTTTCCGAGCATGCGTAGAAATTTTGCACGTCGAAGCAAAATTCCGATGGAGCCTACACACGGTCATTTCGATGAAAAGCTCTCATCGGTCTTTTGCCTGTCGAAATTCCGATCGTGTGTGCACGGCATTTCCCTTTGTTCTCAGCTGCATAAGATCTGGGGGAGGAGCAACAACAGCACACTGAGCTTCCCAATGAATGGCCGGGGGGGGGGGGGGGGGGGGGGTGTCAGGACAAGTCTGATCATTGGAGAAGAGCACACTAATTTCCCAGCATGGCTAGAGAACTGACCATGCTGTGCTCTCCTGCTTAGTGTGGTCAGATTTTAATAGGAAAGCAGAGGGACTGGCAGGAACACCATGGATTTCACATAAAGGAAGCAGTACAAAGAGAACAGGATAGTTCTCCATACAAGTACATGGTACAGCAGGCACATTTCCAGGATATGAAGTGCTGGGGTAACAAACGCTTTAAGCTTTGGCAATAAAACCTGGAAGCTGATTGGTTTCTTTGCAGAGCTGCACCAGATTTTGCACCATGCCGTTTTAGTAAATAACCCCTGAGTGGAGAGAAGCACCTTTAATGATGCCATTGTTGAGTTACAGTCTGTGCTGCGCCTGTGGTTGCCTTTGCACCCCAGATGATGCCCAGTTTCAGGTAACTAATGGGTTAAATTCAGCGTTCAATAATATCGTTGAAAATGTCAGCCTATTGGAAGGAAAAACTTCTGCGTAAGGAAAACTGTTCAATGCGGTTTCTGTCCAACACAGCCTAGTAAAGTGAAGTGCCAGTTTTAATTAGGATAAAATCATTCAGATGTTGTCTATAGAAAGCCCCAGCGCTAGTCTTCCAGATGTATCGCCCTGAAATGCTGGCAAGTCGATAGCTCTGGAGGGTGCAGTCACATAATCCTCATTGAAATCCTCCGAATGAAATAACAAAGGTCGATTATTTGTCAGCTGTGGCGGGTTACTGTTCTTCTAGCCAGCACAAAAAAAAATAAAAATAATATATTATTTAGAAAAAAAAAATCCTATAGTAAGTTATAGTACCAGATGTTCCTGCTAGGATGTGAAAAATCCACATCAATTAACACACCATTGTTAAAAAATAAATAAATAAATAAAGTTAAGCAGAATACCCCCTGGGTACACCACAATTTCACTTTTTAACAGGGTCGGATTAAGAACATCATGGGCCTGGTGCTGAGGATTTTGGTGGGGCTTTTTATAAATAAATAAATAAAAATGCAAACAATTTTTTGTTATAACAAATTAAATTTAAATAGAGAGAGGGAGGATGAGAGAGAGAAAGGGGATGAGAGAGGAGTGAGGGGTAAGGGAGGGAGGATGAGATAGAAAGGGGATGGGAGAGGGAGGGAGGATGAGAGAGAGAGAGAAAGGGGGTGAGAGAGGGTTGAGGGTAAGGGAGGGAGGATGAGAGAGAGAGAGAGGGAGGATGAGAGAGAGAGAGAGAGAGAGAAAGGGGATGAGAGAGGAGTGAGGGAGGGAAGATGAGAGAGAGAAAGTGGATGAGAGAGGGGTGAGGTGGTAAGGGAGGGAGGATGAGAGAGAGGGAGGATCAGATAGAGAGGGAGTGAGGGGTAAGGGAGGGAGGATGAGAGAGAGAGAGGGAGGATGAGAGAAAGAGAAAGGGGATGAGAGAGGGGTGAGGGGTAAGGGAGGGAAGATGAGAGAGAGAGGGAGGATGATAGAGAGAGAAAGGGGATGAGAGAGGGGTGAGGGGTAAGGAAGGGAGGATGAGAGAGAGAGAAAGGGGATGAGAGAGTGGTGAGGGGTAAGGGAGGGAGGATGAGAGAGAGAGGGGATGAAAGAGGGGTAAGGGAGGAAGGATGAGCGAGAGAGAGAGAGAGAAAGGGAGGATGAGAGAGAGAGAAAGGGGATGAGAGAGGAGTGAGGAGTAAGGGAGGGAAGATGAGAGAGAGAGGGAGGATGAGAGAGAGAGAAAGGGGATGAGAGAGGGGTGAGGGGTAAGGGAGGGAAGATGAGAGAGAGAGGGGAGGATGAGAGAGAGAGAAAGGAGATGAGAGAGGGGTAAGGGAGGGAGGATGAGAGAGAGAGGGGGGATGAGAGAGAGAGAGAGAGGATGTGCATGATCATGCGTGGGAGTGACAGCAACGCGGCCCAGCCAAGGCAAGTGACCGAACCAGTGGTACTGTATATTTAAAGTAGCTGACATGCCCTATGTTCCTATATACATCACAATAGTAATCACACAATTAAATGAATACTAATAATGGGCAGAACAAATATGAGGATTGAGAAGATTTCCTTTAGTTGAACTAACAAAAGTGTGCCCATTCTAGAGCTGGTAACATTGAGGATATTCAATATAATTAAAGAAAACTGTTTTTGTGGGTAAGAGGCATAGGGGAGGAGTATGGATGGTATAAAAGTGGGAAGTATTTGCAGGTAAGAGAGAGGGATGTGGAGGGTATAACAATGGACACTATGTACAGGAGAGGAGTGTGGAGGGTATGGCAGTGGGCACTATGTACAGGAGAGGAGTGTTGGGGGTATGAAAATGGGCAGTATGCACAGCAGAGGAGTGTGGAGGGCTGACAGTGGGCACTATGTACAGGAGAGGAGTGTGGAGGGTATGCCAGTGGGCAGTATGTACAGGAGAGGAGTGTGGAGGTTATGATGGGGGCAGTATGTACAGAAGAGGAGTGTGGAAGGTATTATGGGGGGGCAGTATGTACAGGAGAGGAGTGTGGAGAGAAAGACAGTTGGCAGTATGTACAGGAGAGGAGTTTGGGGGGTATGACAGTGGGCAGTATGTACAGGAGAGGAGTGTGGAGGGTATGATAGAGGGCAGTATGCACAGAAGAGGAGTTTATGAAAGTGGGCAGTATGTACAGGAGAGGAGTGTGAAGAGTATGACAGTGGGTAGTATGTACAGGAGAGGAGTGTGGAGGGTATTATGGGGGCAGTATGTACAGGAGAGGAGTCTGGAGAGAAAGACAGTTGGCAGTATGTACAGAAGAGGAGTGTGGAGGATATGATGGGGCGGTATGTACAGGAGAGGAGTGTGGACAGTATGATACTGAGCAGTATGTAGAGGAGAGGAGTGTGGAGGGTATGACAGTGAGCAGTATGTACAAGAGAGGAGTGTGGAGGGTATGACAGTGGGCCGTATGTACAGGAGAGGAGTGTGGAGGGTATGACAGTGAGCAGTATGTACAAGAGAGGATTGTGGAGGGTATGACAGAGGGCACTATGTATAGGAAAGAAGTGTGGAGGGTATGACAGTGGGCACTATGTACAGGAGAGGAGTGTGGAGAGTATGAAAGTGGGCACTGTGTACAACCAGCCTGTCAGGTTTTTCCCAAAACAATTAGTGCTACCAGCTATACTTAGCAACACTGATGATTGTATTGTGTGGGTTGGGAAGGCTTCCCACTGGCAGAACACAATTTAGGGTCTCTGTGCCTAGCCACGACCCTCAAAGTCGATAGTTTTTTTTTACATTTTCTTAATTTTTTTGGGGCAAATGGGCCTATCTTAAGGTAAGGGGCATGGAGCTGCCACTCCAATAGCCCCTATGTTAATCCGGCCCTGTACAGTTGTTCGTCTTCTTCTTTTTTCTTCTTCTTCTTTTTTCTTCTTCTTTCTTTGTCATCTTTCTTCTGCTTCTTCTTTCTTCAACTTCTTCATCTTCTTTCTTTGCAGAGTTCCAGTCGTTTCTGTGTTTATTAAAAGTCAGCAGCTACAAAAATCTGCTGACTTTTAATAAACAGACACTCACCTGTCCCACAGTCCAGCCATTTGGCTGCCCAAAGCATCCCTCCTCTCCTTCCCCGCCCCCCCCCCCCCCCAGACTTGCATGTGCAAGTCGCGCTGCACGTTCTGAATGGCCGGAAATCTTCTGGGACCTGTGACGTGTCCCAGAAGGTTCAATGGAGGGAGGGGGAGAGGAGAACTTCCACTCTTAGCACTGCGGTGCGCCGAGCAGAAGTGGGAGCTAGGTACCTGTCAAAACTAGGTACCTGCTCCCCCCCCCCCTTCAAAAAAATAAAAATGACACGCCAAGTGGATGTGCCACTTTTGGGTAAAACTCTGCTTTATTCATCTTATTTCTTCTTCTTTCTTTGTCTTTGTTCTTCATTTTGTTTCTTCATCTTCTTTCTTTGTCTTATTTCTTCATCATCTTATTTCTGCTTCATTCTTTGTCTATGTTCTTCACTTTGTTTGTTCATCTTCTTTCTTCGTTTTTTTCTTCTTCGTTTTTATCTTTCTTCATCTTCCTTCTTCATCATCTTATTTTTGCTTCTTTCTTTGTGTTCTTTCTTCCCTTTGTTTCTTCATCTTCTTCTTTCTTCGTTTTCTTTCTTCTTTATCTTTCCTCATCTTTTTTCTTCATCATCTTATTTCTGCTTCTTTCTTTGTCTTTTTTCTTTACTTTCTTTCTTAACCTTCTTTTTTTGTCACCTTTCTTATTCTTTTTTCATCTTATTTCTTCTTCTTTCTTTGTCTTTTTTTTTCAACCTTATATATTCTTTTAATCTTCTTTCTTGTTCTTTCTTCACCTTATTTCTTTGTCATCTTTCTTTTTCTTTCATCTTCTTTCTTCTTCTTTCTTCATCTTCTTTCTTCTTTCTTCACCTTACTTCTTCCTTCACCTTACTTCTTTGTCATTTTTCTTCTTTCTTTAACTTCTTTCTTCATCATCCTATTTCTTCTTCTTTCCTTGTCTTTTTTTCTGTACACTGTTCTGTATATTACATACTCTGCACACCACTCTGAATGCTGTGCTGTATGTTGTATACAGTGAGGAAAAAAATTATTTGATCCCCCTGCTGATTTTGTATGTTTGCCCACTGACCAAGAAATGATCAGTCTATAATTGTAATGGTTGGTTTATTTTAACAGTGAGAGACATAATAACAGCAAAAATATCCAGAAAAATCGCATTTCCAAAAAATTATAAATTGATTTGCATTTTAATGAGTGAAATAAGTATTTGATCCCCTATCAACCAGAAACATTTCTGGCTCCCAGGTGTCTTCTATACAGGTAATGAGCTGAGATTAGGAGCACTCTCTTAAAGGGAGTGCTCCTAATCGCAGCTTGTTAGCTGTATAAAAGACACCTGTCCACAGAAGCAATCAATCAATCAGATTTCAATCTCTCCACCATGGCCAAGACCAAAGTGCTGTCCAAGGATGTCAGGGACAAGATTGTAGACCTACACAAAGCTGGAATGGGCTACAAGATCATCGCCAAGCAGCTTGGTGAGAGGGTGACAACAGTTGGTGCTGATTATTCACAAATGGAAGAAACACAAAATAACTGTCAATCTTCCTCGGTCTGGGGCTCCATGCAAGATCTCACCTCGTGAAGTTTCAATGATCATGAGAACGGTGAGGAATCAGCCCAGAACTACACGGGAGAATCTTATCAATGATCTCAAGGCAGCTGGGACCATAGTCACCAAGAAAACAATTGGTAACACACTACGCCGTGAAGGACTGAAATTCTACAGTGCTCGCAAGGTCCCCCTGCTCAAGAAAGCACATGTACAGGACGGTCTGAAGTTTGCTAATGGACATCTAAAGGATTCAGAGGAGAACTGGGTGAAAGTGTTGTGGTCAGATGAGACCAAAATCGAGCTCTTTGGCATCAACTCAACTCGCTGTGTTTGGAGGAGGAGGAATCCTGCCTATGACCCCAAGAACACCATCCCCGCCTTCAAACATGGAAGTGGAAATATTATGGTTTGGGGGTGTTTTTCTGCTAAGGGGACAGGACAACTTCACTGCATCAAAGGGACGATGGACGACGGGGCCATGTACTGTCAAATCTTGCGTGAGAACCTCCTTCCCTCAGCCAGGGCATTGAAAATGGGTCGTGGATGGGTATTCCAGCATGCCAATGACCCAAAACACACGGCCAAGGCAACAAAGTAGTGGCTCAAGAAGTACATTAAGGTCCTGGAGTGGCCTAGCCAGTCTCCAGACCTTAATCCCATAGAAACTATGTGGAAGGAGCTGAAGGTTCGAGTTACTAAACGTCAGCCTCAAAACCTTAAAGTGGAAGTAAAGTCGAAATTTTGACTTTCACCTACAGGTAAGCCTATAATGAGGCTTACCTGTAGGTAAAAAAATATCTCCTAAACCTGTACGGTTTAGGAGATATTGCCCGTGCAATGCGCCGCTGACAATGCGCACGGGGGATTCTCGGCTGAAAGGCCAGCAGAATCCAAACCCTGCCGGGAAGAAATCTTCGGTGCGCATGCGCGGGAGTGACGACATCACGGCTCCAGCCACTCGCAGCGCTGGAGTCGCGATACCCGGAAGACACGCAGAGGCAACATGTCAGCGACCTCGGCGTGGACCAGGTGAGTTACCGACGCCTCGTTCTAAGGTAAGTATTTCATAATGAGCTAATATGCGGTGCATACTAGCTCATTATGCCTTTTCCCTTACAGGTGTATAAAAAAAAAAAAAATGTCAGCGGGTTTACTACCGCTTTAATGACTTGGAGAGAATCTGCAAAGAGGAGCGGGACAAAATCCCTCCTGAGATGTGTGAGAACCTGGAGGGCAACTACAAGAAACGTCTAACCTTGGTGATTGCCAACAAGGGTTTTGCCACCAAGTACTAAGTCATGCTTTGCGAAGGGGTCAAATAATTATTTCACTCATTAACCACTTCAGCCCCGGACCATTTGGCAGCCAAAGGACCAGAGGTCTTTTTTCAATTTCGCACTGCACTACTTTAACTGGTAATTGCGCGGTCATGCAATTTTGTAACCAAACGAAATTTGCGTCCTTTTCTTCCCACAAATAGAGCTTTCTTTTGATGGTATTTGATTGCCTCTGTGATTTTTATTTTTTGCGATATAAACGGAAAAGGAGCGAAAATTTTGAAAAAAAAAGAGATTTTCTACTTTTTGTTATAAAAAAAATCTAATAAACTCAATTTTAGTCAAACATTTGGGCCAAAATGTATTCAGCCACATGTCTTTAGTAAAAAAAATGCCAATAAGCGTATATTTATTGGTTTGCGCAAAAGTTCTAGCGTCTACAAACTAGAGTACATTTTCTGGAATTTACACGGCTTTTAATTTATGACTACCTATCTCATTTCTTGAGGTGCTAAAATGGCAGAGAAGTACAAAACCCCCCCAAATGACCCCATTTTGGAAAGTAGACACCCCAAGCTATTTGCTGAGAGGCATGTTGAGCCCATTGAATATTTTTTTTTTTTAGTCCCAAGGGATTGAATAAAGACAAAAAAAAAAAAAAAATTTTTTTTTCATAAAGTTGTCACTAAATGATATATTGCTCACACATGCCATGGTTATATGTGGAGATGCACCCCAAAATACATTTTGCTGCTTCTCCCGAGTATGGGGATACCACATGTGTGGGACTTTTTGGGAGCCTAGCCGCGCACGGGGCCCCGAAACCCAATCAACGCCTTCAGGGTTTCTAAGGGTGCAAATTTTTGATTTCACTCCTCACTACCTATCACAGTTTTGAAGGCCATAAAATGCCAAAATAGCACAAAACCCCCCCAAATGACCCCATTTTGGAAAGTAGACACCCCAAGCTATTTGCTGAGAGGCATGTTGAGTACATGGAATATTTTATATTTTGCCACAAGTTGAGGGAATATTACAAACTTTTTTTTTTTTTTTGCCCAAAGTTGTCACTAAATGATATATTGCCCACACATGCCATGGGCATATGTGGAATTACACCCCCCAAAATACATTCTGCTGCTTCTCCTGAGTACGAGGATACCACATGTGTGGGACTTTTTGGGAGCCTATCCGCATACGGGACCCCGAAAACCAAGCACCGCCTTCAGGATTTCTAAGGGCATAAATTTTTGATTTCACTCCTCACTACCTATCACTACCTATCACAGTTTTGAAGGCCATAAAATGCCAAGATAGCACAAAACCCCCCCAAATGACCCCATTTTGGAAAGTAGACACCCCAAGCTATTTGCTGAGAGGCATGTTGAGCCCATTGAATATTTTTTTTTTTAGTCCCAAGTGATTGAATAAAGACAAAAAAAAAAAAAAAAAAAAAAATTTATTCAAAAAGTTGTCACTAAATGATATATTGCTCACACATGCCATGGTTATATGTGGAATTGCACCCCAAAATACATTTTGCTGCTTCTCCTGAGTATGGGGATACCACATGTGTGGGACTTTTTGGGAGCCTAGCCGCGTACGGGGCCCCGAAACCCAAGCACCGCCTTCAGGATTTCTAAGGGTGCAAATTTTTGATTTCACTCCTCACTACCTATCACAGTTTCGAAGGCCATAAAATGCCAAAATAGCACAAAACCCCCCCAAATGACCCCATTTTGGAAAGTAGACACCCCAAGCTATTTGTTGAGAGGCATGGTGAGTATTTTACAGCTCTCATGTGTTTTTGAAAATGAAGAAAGTAAAGAAAAAAAAATTTTTTTTTCTTTTTTTTTCAATTTTCAAAACATTGTGACAAAAAGCGAGATCTGCAAAATACTCACCATACCTCTCAGCAAATAGCTTGGGGTGTCTACTTTCCAAAATGGGGTCATTTGGGGGTGGTTTGTGCCATCTGGGCATTCCATGGCCTCCGAAACTGTGATTGGCAGTGAGGAGTGAAATAAAAAAATTACACCCTTAGAAAGCCTGAAAGCGGTGCTTGGATTTTGGGGTCCCGTACGCGGCTAGGCTCCCAAAAAGTCCCACACATGTGGTATCCCCGTACTCAGGAGAAGCAACAGAATGTATTTTGGGGTGTATCTCCACATATGCCCATGGCATGTTTGAGCAATATATCATTTAGTGACAAGTTTTTGTAAAAAAAAATATTATTTTTTTTTTTTTTTTTCATTATTCAATCTCTTGGGACCAAAAAAAAAAATATTTAATGGGCTCAACATTGCTCTCAGCAAATAGCTTGGGGTGTCTACTTTCCAAAATGGGGTCATTTGGGGGGGGTTTGAACTGTCCTGGCATTTTATGCACAACATTTAGAAGCCTATGTCACACGTCACCCACTCTTCTAACCACTTGAAGATAAAGCCCTTTCTGACACCTTTTGTTTACATGAAAACATATTTTTTTTTTGCAAGAAAATTACGTTGAACCCCCAAACACTATATATATTGTTAAAGCAAAGGCCCTACAGATTAAAATGGTGGGTGTTGCATTTTTTTTTTTTCCACACAGTATTTGCGCAGCGATTTTTCAAACGCATTTTTTGTGGAAAAAATACACTTTTTTTTATTTTAATGCACTTAAACACACTATATTGCTCAAATTTTGATGAAATAAAAAATATGATCTTAGGCCGAGTACATGGATACCAAACACGACATGCTTTAAAATTGCGCACAAACACGCAGTGGCGACAAACTACATACATTTTTAAAAGCCTTTAAAAGCCTTTACAGGTTACCACATTAGATTCACGGAGGAGGTCTACTGCTAAAATTACTGCCCTCGATCTGACCTTCGCGGTGATACCTCACATGCATGGTGCAATTGCTGTTTACATATGACGCCAGACCAACGCTTGTGTTCGCCTTTGCGCAAAAGAAGGGGGGGCAGGGGTGCTTTTTTTTTTTTTTTTTTTAGTTTTTCTTTTTATTTAGCTTTTTTATTTTATTTTTAAACTGTTCCTTCCATTTTTTTTTTCTTAGTTGTCATTTTTATTGTTATCGCAGGGAATGTAAATATCCCCTATGATAGCAATAGGCAGTGACAGGTACTCTTTTTTTGAAAAAATTGGGGTCTATTAGACCCTAGATCTTTCCTGTGCCCTCAAAGCATCTGACCACACCAAGATCGGTGTGATAAAATGCTTTCCCAATTTCCCAATGGTGCGGTGGGTATGCCCACCATTAGAATACCTCCCTTCATCCACCCACTTCTAATGATGGGCATACATGCACCATTTATATATGCCGAAGCATGGGGGCATCCTCCCGCAAAAAAAAGTTATGCCACGTACACATGGTCGGACTTTTTTCGACCGTATGTACGTGGCATTAGGAGCAAAATCGCTCCTCCGCCCTCTGCTGCCCCCATGCTTCGGCATATATGCTCTTTTTTTTAACTGTGGTGGTGAAATCACCTCCTACAGCATTGGAGTCGCGGCTTTATGTATCGTGGGAGCAAACGCTGTTGCTGTCAAGATAAATAAATCCACGCTGCAACTGAATGGCGTACCTGCTAAGCAAATAATGGTTAACATTAAAACAAAGTAACATTACAGTATAACAGTAAGACCTTACCATACCATACCTGCAAAGCAAATACCAAAAAAAAAAACATAGTAAAAAATAAAACATGTTGTTAACGCAACCGGTGCCTAAAATATATATATGCCGAAGCATGGGGGCATCCTCCCGCAAAAAAGTTATGCCACGTACACATGGTCGGACTTTTTTCGACCGTATGTACGTGGCATTAGGAGCAAAATCGCTCCTCCGCCCTCTGCTGCCCCCATGCTTCGGCATATATGCTCTTTTTTTTAACTGTGGTGGTGAAATCACCTCCTACAGCGTTGGAGTCGCGGCTTTATGTATCGTGGGAGCAAACGCTGTTGCTGTCAAGATAAATAAATCCACGCTGCAACTGAATGGCGTACCTGCTAAGCAAATAATGGTTAACATTAAAACAAAGTAACATTAGAGTATAACAGTAAGACCTTACCATACCATACCTGCAAAGCAAATACCAAAAAAAAAAACATAGTAAAAAATAAAACATTTTGTTAACGCAACCGGTGCCTAAAATATATATATGCCGAAGCATGGGGGCATCCTCCCGCAAAAAAGTTATGCCACGTACACATGGTCGGACTTTTTTCGACCGTATGTACGTGGCATTAGGAGCAAAATCGCTCCTCCGCCCTCTGCTGCCCCCATGCTTCGGCATATATGCTCTTTTTTTTAACTGTGGTGGTGAAATCACCTCCTACAGTGTTGGAGTCGCGGCTTTATGTATCGTGGGAGCAAACGCTGTTGCTGTCAAGATAAATAAATCCGCGCTGCAACTGAATGGCGCACCTGAAAACAAAAAAATGGTTAACAATAAAACATACCTGAAAAGCAAGCATGATAAAACATAATAAAACATTGCAGAATAGAATAGAGTAAAAAAGAGCAACAATAGAGAGAGAACAATAAAACGACAACTATTTTTGGTTTTTTATTTTATATTTTTTTTGGGGTTTTTTATTTTTTGTACTTTTTTTTTTTATTTTTATTTTTTACACTTTTTTTTTAAACTATAACTATAATTTTAACTGTAACGGTCGGGTCTCAAAATGCGATGGCATTCTTGAGACCCTGTAACTATAATTTTAACTGCAACGGTCGGGTCTCAAAATGCGATGGCATTCTTGAGACCCTGTGAAAGTGTATCCTAGCCTGTGAAATGCTGTACCCTACGCTAATACCTCACTAGTTCGTGGTAGCGTTCAAAGCATTCACCAACGCAGAGACCAGGATTGTCAGGACAGCGTGGACAATAATAACGGGTGTCACGCCTAAATCCGCGCTTGCTACAGACACGACATCTTCTTTGGGGGGCTCGTTGGGTAGGGGTACTCTGGAGGACATGAGGATAATGCCTCTCATGCAGCCGGCTTACTGCATTTGGTAGGGGATGGTGAGGTGTGGAATCGCCTGGATACAGGAGTTCCATGACAACCGCTCCCTGGAATTCAAGGAAGGGTAACGTCCCGCCTGAAGCTCCGTATAGCACATGAGCATTCAGCAAAGCCAATTGGAATAAATAAATAGACACTTTTTTGTACCAGCGTCTAGCCTTACGGACAACTAGGTACGGCGCCAACAACTGGTCGTTGAGGTCCACCCCCCCCATATTAAGGTTGTATTCGTGGATACAGAGGGGTTTCGTCACAACACCAGCCGCCGTACGAATTTGGACTGTCGTGTCTGCATGAAGGGAGGTAAGAACGAAAACATTCCTATTATCCCTCCACTTCACAGCGAGCAAGTTATTACACTTCAAGCAGGCTCTCTCCCCCAGCCTAAGACGGGAATCTACAAGCCGCTGGGGAAAGCCCCGGCGATTAGGTCGCACGGTGCCACATGCTCCAATCTGATGATCAAACAAGTGACTAAACAGTGGCACGCTCGTGTAATAATTGTCCACGTACAAGTGGTACCCCTTTCCGAATAAGGGTGACACCAAGTTCCACACTATCTTGCCAGCGCTCCCTATGTAATCTGGACAGTTCTCCGGCTCTACGTGACTATCTTTTCCCTCATAAACCGAAAAGCTCCACGTATAGCCTGTTGCCCTGTCACAGAGCTTGTAGAGCTTGACCCCGTATCTGGCACGCTTGCTGGGAAGGAACTGTTTGAAAGACAAGCGGCCAGAAAACTTAATCAGGGACTCGTCAACGCAGACAACTTGATTGGGCGTAAACAAGGCTGCAAAACATTGGTTGAAGTGGTTTATGAGGGGCCGAATTTTGTAGAGCCGATCAAATTCAGGGTCTCCACGAGGACGACAAAGTTCATTGTCACTGAAGTGCATGAACCGCAAGATCTGTTCGTATCGTGCCCTGGACATGGAGGCAGAGAACACGGGCATATGGTGGTGCGGTGAGGTGGACCAATAAGACCTCAGCGTCGGGAATTTGTGTATGCCCATGTTGAGGGAAAGGCCCAGAAAGGTCTTAAATTCGGAAACCGTAATTGGTTTCCAATCTCTGGCAAGGGAAGGCACTTGGGGATTAGCGGCGATGTGTTGACCAGCGTATATATTACTTTGGTCCACAATAGATCTATAGAGATCTTCCGTGAAAAACAGCGAATAAAAATCGGATGGCTTAAAATCAGCTGTTTCCACCTGAATACCGGGTTGGCCAGTGAATGGGGGAAGTACGGGTTCTGCAGAAGTGGTGGGCACCCAATCAGGATTGGCGAATTCTGCAGGAAGGACACTATGTGATCGACGGGCCTGCCTTTGTCTTCTTCTTGGTGGCAGCGGGACACTACTTGTGCTTGCCACCTCGCCAGCTTGAACTGCACTTATGGGACTCGCCACGTCACCAAGTGTTACTGCAGTGCTGGTTTGACTACGTCCAGGGTGTACTAGGCCGCTGGTGCTTGCCAGTTCACCAGAAGAAATAGCGGCGCTAGTACTTCTCTGCTCCATACGAGAGACCTGCGGTTCCTGCACCTCAACAACATCAGAAGATCGGGATCGGGTACGCCTGACCTTAGCAGGGACCACACCTTCGTCGCCAGAGCTATCTGTCATGGAGCCGCTGTCGTCTACTGGATCGTATTCTGAGCCTGATTCTGACAGATGAGTGACCTCCTCTTCACTATCTGACATACTCAGAAACAAGTAGGCCTGTTCACTAGTGTACTTGCGATTTGCCATTTTGGGCTCTAAATTTAGTAGTACACTAGTGAGATTCACAGGAAAAAAAGCTCCTAGGCTGCTGGCGAATGAATCAAAACGCTACCAAAAAAACTGTTAGCGATCGCAGGGATCAGGCCTGACTCTGCGAACGCTGCAGTTATGTGTGCTTAGTGTTTTGGAAGTGACAGTGATCGATCGATACTGCACTTGGGTGGGCTGGGCTGGGCTGGGCGGAGGGGGAAAACGCAGGTGCTAGCAGGTATCTGGGCTGATCCCGCTAACAATGCGTTTTTTGGAACCCTAAACTGCTGGGACGCTAGTATAGATCTGATCAGATCAGATATTGATCTGTTCAGATACTATACCACTAAGGGAGGTGTATGCTTTGCGCGTGGGTGTTTGCGGTACTGGCACTAACCTGGGGCGACGCAGACCTTATTTGACCCTAACACCTAATTGATATCACCCGCCGGGCGATCAGGGGGTTAAACCGATAGTTGGGTAATAAATGGCGGGTGCCCTGACAGTATAAAAAAACAAGCTAACTAACCAGCGTCACCCGTAACAGTTATACGGTGATCACTGGTGAAAGGGTTAACTAGGGGCAATCAGGGGGTTAAAACCTTTATTAGGTAATATATGGGGGTACCTGACGATATATAAAAACCTGACGGGGACCTAAATAACTAAATAACTAACTGGCTAACCAGCGTCACCAGTGACACTTATACTGTGATCACTGGTGAAAGAGTTAACTCTAGGGGCAATCAAGGGGTTAAAACCTTTATTTAGGTTGTAATATGGGGGTACCTGACCTATAAACCTATTTATAATCCTATATAAACCTGGCGGTTACCTAAAAAAAAAACTGGCTACCTAGCGGCACCAGTGACACTAATAGAGCGATCAAAAAAAACGATCGCTTAGTGACACTGGCAAAAGGGGGTGAAAGGGTTACCTAGGGGGCAATCAAGGGGTTAAACCTTTATTGGGGGGGGGGGTAGGGGGCTACCTTGGACCTAAAGGGGCCTAAAACTAACTGCCCTGACAGTTATTGCAGTCACACTGACACTAAATGCAGTGATCAGTAAAATAAATGATCACTGCAATCAGTGACACTGTGACAGGGGGGGCAGGGGGTGATCTGGGGGGTGATCAGGGGGTGACAGGGGGGTGAAATGTGTGCCTATGTGTACCTGGTGTCAGTGTAGTGTTTGTGCACTTACTTGATGTCTTCTCCGCTCGGCGTCCCGGTCAGAAAGACCGACACGAGGAGCGTGACATCACTTCCCCTTGCCTGTGTTTACAATTACACAGGAAGGGGAAGGAAGCGGACGAATCCCATTGGCCAGAGCGATCGGGAGGGGGTGGCCAGAAACGACTGGCCGTTACCTCGTCCCGCATCGCTTCTGAAGCCATCCCGACCGTCCCCGGACCCCCCAACCGCCGGAAGAATGTCACGTACAGGTACGTGATTCTGCCTGTACGTGCCATTCTGCCGACGTATATATACAGGGGGCGGTCGGGAAGTGGTTAAAAAGCAAATCAATGTATAACTTTTTTTAAATGCGTTTTTCTGGATATTTTTGTTGTTATTCTGTCTCTCACTGTTAAAATAAACCGACCATTAAAACTATAGACTGATCCTTTCTTGGTCAGTGGGCAAACGTACAAAATCAGCAGGGGGATCAAATACTTTTTTCCCTCACTGTATTTTAATATAAATGTTATTTGAACCAGAAGTTATTGGTACTTCTGGCACTTACACATTCCACCTAATATAAAGGAAATGGAAAGCCCGGCAGATTTGGAAACCCGAACACTGAGGTCTCGTCACCGGAGTCCCCGGGAAATACAAGAAACCATGAGATGGTTTACCTCTCCAGCACCAACAAAAGCCGACCCAGCCGTTTCCGAGTGGACCGGCCCTTTAAGGAGCTAAATTCTTTCATTACTAATCAGAAAAAGAAGAAAATAATTTTACAGCAGCACTACCCTTAAACAAAATATATATTTTCAGTTAATTATTTAAAATCTCTTTGCTATTTATAAAAGCTGCTAATACAGCGTTCACCTGTGCTCTTTATTAATAAAATATATGACATCCGGATAACCTAACACCAATTTCTAAAAGTCGCGTTTACCATAGGGTTGAAACAATGATCTTGATATACTGTGTTACACGGCACCCCCCGAGGTGGAAATTCTAGAAGACTTCGGCTAATTGCCCCCTTCCAAATCTAGGTGACACCTGATAAGGTGTGTGTGTGTGCATGTTTGATGTTTTGGGAGATTGGGATACAGACGGCCAGTCCCTGGTAGCATCCAGGATATTTATTGACCGATCAGCCCACCCAAAACTGACATTTTAGTTTTTGTTAGACATGTGCAATTCGTTTCGTTTTTTTTCGTCTTTCGTTAATTTTTTTCGTTATATTCGTTCATTCGTTATCGTACGAATGAACGAACGATTCGCTAAAAATTTTAACGAATCGTTCGAATCAAACGAATCTGAAAACAACGAAAATCCGAAAAAAACTAATTAGAAACAACGAATCTATGAAAAACGAAAACAGGAACAACGAAAATCAAAATGAACGAAAAAATTCGTACATTCGTAACTTTTTTTTGTTGTTGTTGAATTGGTAATTTTCCGTGTCCCTTACAATGGCGCTGCTTAACGTGCCTCGAATGGATTGAACAAAAAAATTCGTACATTCGTAACTTTTTTTTTTCGATTCGTAATTTTCCGTGTCTCTTACAATGGCGCTGCTTAACGTGCCTCGAATGGATTGAACGAAAAAATTCGTACATTCGTAACTTTTTTTTTTTCGATTCGTAATTTTTCGTGTCTGTTACAATGGCGCTGCTTAACGTGCTTGGAATGGATTGAACGAAAAAATTCGTACATTCGTAACTTTTTTTTTTCGATTCGTAATTTTTCGTGTCTCTTACAATGGCGCTGCTTAACGTGCTTCGAATGGATTGAACAAAAAAAATTCGTACATTCGTAACCTTTTTTTTTTTTTTTTTTCGATTCGTAATTTTCCGTGTCTCTTACAATGGCGCTGCTTAACGTGCCTCGAATGGATTGAACAAAAAAATTTGTACATTCGTAACTTTTTTTTTTTTTTTTTCAATTCGTAATTTTCCGTGACTCTTACAATGGCGCTGCTTAACGTGCTTCGAATGGATTGAACGAAAAAATTCGTACATTCGTAACTTTATTTTTTTCAATTCGTAATTTTCCGTGTCTCTTAAAATGGCGCTGCTTAACATGCTTCGAATGGATTGAATGAAAAATTCGTACATTCGTAACTTTTTTTTGTTGTTGTTGAATTAGTAATTTTCCGTGTCCCTTACAATGGCACTGCTTAACGTGCTTCAAATGGATTGAACGAAAAAAATTCGTACATTCGTAACTTTTTTTGTTGTTGTTGAATTGGTAATTTTCCGTGTCCCTTACAATGGCGCTGCTTAACGTGCCTCGAATGGATTGAGCGAAAAAATTCGTACATTCGTAACTTTTTTTTTTGTTGTTGAATTAGTAATTTTCCGTGTCCCTTACAATGGCACTGCTTAACGTGCTTCCAATGTATTGAACGAAAAAATTCGTACATTCGTAACTTTTTTTTTTTTTTTCGATTCGTAATTTTCCGTGTCTCTTACAATGGCGCTGCTTAACGTGCTTCGAATGGATTGAACGAAAAAATTCGTACATTCGTAACTTTTTTTTTGTTGTTGAATTGGTAATATTCCGTGTCCCTTACAATGGCACTGCTTAACGTGCTTCAAATGGATTGAGCGAAAAAATTCGTACATTCGTAACTTTTTTTTTCGATTCGTAATTTTCCGTGTCTCTTAAAATGTAATAATAGCATACACATTACATAAAATTATGAATTATGCTCCGATTACGAATCTACGAATGTTACGAAAGTACGAATAAATACGAATGCGTCCGTATTTCGAATAAACGAAAATTAAACGGAAAAACTAATCAACGAAAAAATAACTCTTACGAAAATACGAACACCGACGACTTACGAATTTACGAATTGTTAAGAATACGAACAACGACGACTTACGAATTTACGAATCGTTACGAATCAACGGAAACGAAAGAAACAAAACGAAAATAAACTAATTTTTCTGTTGTGCACATGTCTAGTTTTTGTAGATACAAGTAAAATTTTAGGCTGGATTCACACCTATGCATTTTTTGTGCTTTTTGCATTTTACAGTCCATTTAACATGGTTTCCTATGGAACACGTTCTGTAGTGCAAATATGCAAAAAGCAATAAAAATGCATAGGTGTGAATCCAGCCTTAGCCCCAGTACACACGGTCGGAAATTCGGACGGAAAATGTCCGATCGGACCATGTTGTCGGAAAATCCGCCTGTGTGTGCGCTCCATCGGACTTTTCCTGCTCTCAAATTTTTCGACAACAAAATCTGATCTGACTTTTTCCGATCGCGTGTAGAGAATTCCGACGGATTTTGTGGTCGGAATTTCCGACCGTGCCATCCTCTGCAACAAAAAATAGATTTTTGGAGATTCTGATCAAAAGGTTCAAGGTGCAACTTTCCTTATTAGAACACTTTTCACAAAAAATTAAAGAGTGAACTAACACCCTACATTTTTTTTTTTTTGGGTGTTCCCGAAAACACGGCGAATCTTCACTTTTTAAGTTCAGGTCCATTTTACAATACAGTGCCTTGAAAAAGTATTCATACCCCTTGAAATTTTCCACATTTTGTCATGTTTCAACCAAACGCGTAAATGTATTTTATTGGGATTAGATTTGATAGACCAACACAAAGTGGCTCATAATTGTGAAGTGGAAGGAAAATGATAAATGGTTTTCCAAATAAATATGTGAAAAGTGTAGCTTGCATTTGTATTCAGCCCCCTTTACTCTGATACCCCTAACTAAAATCTAGTGGAAGCAATTGCCTGCAGAAGTCACCTAATTAGAAAATAGAGTCCACCTGTGTGTAATTTCATCTCAGTATAAATACAGCTGTACTGTGAAGCCCTCAGAGGTTTGTTAGAGAACCTTAGTAAACAAACAGCATCATGGAGGCCAAGGAACACACCAGACAGATCAGGGATAAAGTTGTGGAGAATTATAAAGCAGGGTTAGGTTATAAAAAAATATCCCAAGCTTTGAACATCACACAGAGCCCTGTTCAATCCATCATCCAATAATGAAAAGAGTATGGCACAACTGCAAACCTACCAAGACATGGCCGTCCACCTAAACTGACCGGCCAGGCAAGGAGAGCATTCATCAGAGAAGAAGCCAAGAGCCCCATGGTAACTCTGGAGGAGCTGCAGAGATCCACAGCTCAGGTGGGAGAATCTGTCCAGAAGACAACTATTAGTCGTGCTCTCCACAAATCTGACCTTTATGGAAGAGTGGCAAGAAGAAAGACATTGGAGAAAGAAAACCATAAGAAGTCCTGTTTGAAGTTTGCGAGAAGCCATGTGGGGGACACAGAAAACATGTGAAAGAAGGTGCCCTGGTCAGAGGAAGCCAAAATGAAACTTTTTTGTCCTAAAAGGAAAACGCTATGTGTGGAGGAAAACTAACACTGCACATCACCCTGAACACAACATCCCCACTGTGAAACATGGTGGTGGCAGCATCATGTTGTGGGGATGCTTTTCTTCAGCAAGGACAGAGAAGCTGGTCAGAGTTGATGAGAAGATGGAGGGAGCCAAATACAGGGCAATCTTTAGGAGAAAACCTGTTAGAGTCTGCAAAAGACTTGAGACTGGGGCAGAGGTTCACTTTCCAGCAGGACAACGACCCTAAACATACAGCCAGAGCTACAATGGAATGGTTTAGGTCAAAGCTTATTCATGTGTTAGAATGGCCCAGTCATAGTTCAGACCTAAATCCAATTGAGAATCTGTGGCAAGACTTGATGACTGCTGTTCACAGACGCTCTCCATCCAATCTGACAGAGCTTGAGATATTTTGCAAAGAAGAATGGGCAAAAATGTCCCTCTCTAGATGTGCAAAGCTGGTAGAGACATCCCCAAAAAGACTTGCAGCTGTAATTGCAGCGAAAGGCGGTTCTACAAAGTATTGACTCAGGGGGGCGCTATACAAATGTACCCCCCCACACTTTTCACATATTTATTTGTAAAAAATGTTGAAAACCATTTATCATTTTCCTTCCACTTCACAATTATGTGCCAATTTGTGTTGGTCTATCACATAAAATCCCAATAAAATACATTTACGTTTTTGGTTGTAACATGACAAAATGTGGAAAATTTCAAGGGGTATGAATACTTTTTCAAGGCACTGTGTGTAAATGCTTAACCTCCATAGTTCAGTATGAATTTACAGTCTATGCAAACCTTTTAAACAGCCCCTAGCATTATGGCCCTGGATGTTACATTCTATACTGGCAATTATGCTAATAAAACGATTGACTTAAAAATCCTCCCGCTGTTTAGTGTATGTAATAAAGCGGAATTATGCCGCGTACACACGATCGGACATTCCCACATCAACATCCCGGATGTTGGCTCAAACTTGTCTTGCGCACACACGGTCACAGAAAGTTGGTCAAAAATTCTGAATGTCAAGAACGCGGTGACGTACAACACGTACGGCGAGCCGAGAAAAATTAAGTTCAATAGCCATTGTTGCTCTTCTGATTGATTCCGAGCATGCGTGGCACTTTGTGCGTCAGAATTGTCTACACGCGATCGGAATTTGCGCAAACGGATTTTGTTGTGGGAAAATTTGAGAACCAGATCTCAAATTTTGTGCAACGGCTCGCTCCTGAGCCGGTGCTCTGCGTGTCCATTCACACACAGAGCCGTGACTTGGCCCTGCCCCCTCTCCCTCCTAATTGGCTCAGTGACTGTGACTGACAGTCTCAGTCAATGAGGAGTCCCGGGAGAGCTGAGGAACTCATACACGTTGCTGGATCGAGATGGGGCTCGAGTAAGTTTTGTGGGGGGGGGGGGGGGCTGCTCCACAGAGAAGGTTTTTTTTTTACTGTCATGCGCTGAGAAGAACTAGGACTAGGTTATCGTTCTTCTCATTAAACGTGATGTTGTTGGCGGAGAATCCAACCGCGTGTACACTCCATCGGACAATTGTTGTCGGACTTTCCCCCAACAAATGTGTGTTGTCAGACTTTCCGAGGGTGTGTACACAAGTCCGTCGAACAAAAGTACAAACACGCATGCTCGGAAGGAAGGACGAGCCAGAAGGGGTCAGTCTTGTAAACTAGCGTTCGTAATGGAGAATTAACATTCGTGACGCGGCAAATTATGAAATCTCCAAATGCAGCGCACAATTCTCTTCTTCTTTAATGGGATAATAATGAAGCTGCTTTGCTGGTGATACTGATAGAGTTTTTGCAAACTAATTTTCAAAGGATTTTTTTTTCTAGTGATATCAAGAATAATATTATTATGCTTTTTTTAATTTTTATTTGTGCAAGTTACCACACACCATTATCCTGTAGTTTTTAAGAACAAAGATACAACTATGTTGGTGTCCCTTGTCAATTTTACATTGTATTTTTTTTAAATGTAACTGCCAACTCCCAAACTGTCATTTGAAGTAAAACACATAGCCAAGTATTACATAGTTACAGTACATAGTTAGTTAGGTTGAAAAAAGACACAAGTCCATCCAGTTCAACCACAAAAAAAAAAAATAATAATATCATACAATCCCATATACCCCATTATTTACCCACAGTTGATCCAGAGGAAGGCAAAAAACAGCAGAAGAGCATGCTCCAATTTGCTAAAGCAGGGGAAAAAATTCCTTCCTGATCCCCCGAGAGGCAATCAGATTTTCACCGGATCAACTTTACCTATAAATGTTGGTACCCAGTTATATTATATGTTATGTACATTTAGGAAAGTATCCTGGCCTTTCTTAAAGCAATCTACTGAGCTGGCCAGAACCACCTCTGCAGGGAGCCTATTCCACATTTTCACAGCTCTTACTGTGAAGAAACCTTTCCGTATTTGGAGATGAAATCTCTTTTCCTCTAGACGTAAAGAGTGCCCCCTTGTCCTCTTTGTTGACCGTAAAGTGAATAACTCAACACCAAGTTCACTATATGGACCCCTTATATATTTGAACATGTTGATCATATCCCCTCTTATTCTCCTCTTCTCAATAGTTAATAAATTCAGTTCCATCAGGTCCAGGTGCTTTATCCACCTTTATTCTGTCTACATATTTGTGGACCATATCACTTTTGAGCCATTGTGGATTTGGGGCTGTGTCACTACCACCCCCATTATGGACATGAGCTCCCCCATGCTCCTTTGTATACACAGAGCTGAAGAAAGTATTTAATAAATTAGCCTTCTCTTTGTCCCCAGTCACCCACTCAAGATTATTTTGTAAAGGGCCTACATGCTCAGACTTGACCTTTTTACTATTAATATATTTGAAGAATTTTTGGGGTTTGTCCTACTATCTTTTGCAATCTGTCTTTCGTTTTGAATTTTTGCATTTCCTTTTTACATATTCTGTTATATTCTTTGTAACATTTAAATGACACTAGTGATCCTTCATTTTTATATTTTTTAACAGCTCTTTTCTTATTGTTTATAGTTTTTTTTAACTTTGGCCGTGAGCCTTTAACCTTTTAAACTTATTGTCCATGGGAATATACTTTGCAGTGAGTTCACAGTCTTTTTGAAGAATTCCCATTTCTGTTCTGTGCCCATTAATGCCAATATTCTCTCCCAGTCTAAGTCCTGGAGAGCAGCCCTCATCCTTGGAAAATTTGCTCTCTTGAAATTAAGTGTTTTTATCTTTCCTGTATGTGATTTTTGCTTACAACTAACATCAAATGAAATCGTGTTATGGTCACTGCTACCCAGATGTTCCTTTATCTGAACATTAGTAATACGCTCTGCATGGTTTGAGATTGCCAGATCCAGCAGAGCATCATTCCTGGTTGGGGCCTCAATAAACTGGACCATAAAATTGTCCTGTAATAGGTTTATACATTTTTGCCCTTTAACTGTCCCAGCAGTGCCATTATTCCAGTCAATTTCTGGGTAGTTAACCAGCCCTTGCAGCCCTTTCCATCTGTGCAAGGAGCTGAGTCTCCACCTCCTCATTAACATTGGGTGGTCTATAACAAACCCCAATGATTAACTTTGAACTACGCACATCTGTATGCAGTTCCACCCATAATGCTTCAGACTCATCACACTCTCCATCCACCAGGTCCTCTTTCACACTCGCTTTGAGATCACTTCTCACATACAGACAAACCCCTCCACCTTTCCTTTTAACTCTGTCTTTCCGAAAGAGCGCATAGCCAGGAATATTAATAGCCCAGTCATGTGAGGAATGAAGCCAAGTTTCAGCAATACCGACTACATTATAGCTCTCCTGATGCACCAGAGCTTCCAACTCACCTATTTTACCTGGCAGACTTCTGGCATTGGTGAACAAACACTTTAATGCATTACTATATTTTGACCGGTCACATACTATCCTCTTGGGTGTTCCGAGATTGCAACTAGGACTTGCTACTATACTTACCTTGGGTTTATGTGCTTTGGTTACCCTACCACTAATGCCCCTAATATTACCCTTTGGAATATGTTCCACACTGACTATTTCTATCTCTGGACCCCCCCCCCCCCATGGCCTAGTTTAAAAACCCCTCTAATTGTATTATTCTACACCATTTTTTAATTGTGCATTAAAAAAATTTAATAAATAAAAGTTAGACATGCTATCTGCCAATAGAACTTAACTAAAAAGGGCATTCTATGCATCCAAAAATATAAAAAAATATACCAAAGCAAATCATTATTCAACCAAAAAAATTATGTCAAAGCAATAACTCCAAGACCAATAATAAATAACACATTATCTCCTCTGATTCTGCAACATGTCTGGTTGACGAATGGCCGTTCAGAAACTAAATGAAAAGATTGGTGGCAGTGGGAGGAATAGATGTTCCATCTATAAAATAAGTGGGAGGAAAAGTAGCCCATTATTGGTATTAGAGGGAGGAATAGTGCCCCATCATTGGTGTCAGTGGGAGGAATAGTGCCCCATCATTGGTATCATTGGGAGAAAAATTGCCCCATCATTGGTGTCAGTGAGGGGAATATTGCCCCATCATTGGTGTCAGAGGGGGGAATAGTGCCCCATCATTGGCATTAGTGGGAGGAGGAGTGCCCCATCATTGGTGTCAGTGGGAGGAATAGTGACCCCATCATTGGCATTAGTGGGAGGAGTAGTGCCCCATCACTGGTGTCAATGGGAGGAATAGTGGCCCATCATTGATATTAGTGGGAGGAATAATGCCCTATCATTGGTGTCAGTGGGAGCAATAGTTCCCAATCATTGGTGTCAATGGAAGGAACAGTGCCCCATTATTGGTGTCAGTGGGAGGAATAGTGCCCCATCATTGGTGCCAGAGGGAGGGATAGTGCCCCATCATTGGTGTCAGTGAGATGTATAGTGTTTCATCGTTGGTGTCAGTTGGAGGAATAGTACACCATTAGTGGTGTCAGTGGGAGGAATAAGTGCTCCACTGTTGGTGTCATTGGCAGCAACTATGCCCCTTGTTGATGTCAGTGGGAGGAATGCCCCAAGGGCCAGAAAAAGGCACGCAAAGGGCCACATTTCGCCCCTGGGCCGCAGTTTGGAGACCACTGCTCTGGAAACTTCTTTTCAGAGGTAGAGAGGAGTAATCAAACAGGTCAGGAAACCCTGAGCAGACCAACATAATCAATCACTGCTGCTGCTCCATTTACTACAAGGGAGCCAAAAACAACATGCACCTGTATTTTAAAAAGGATCTGGACAAAGGTATTCCAGTACATTCCACATGCAGTCACTGACCACATCAACCATTTTTTTTATATTGCTTTTAACTGCTTCCTGCCCACATCACTGTAAAATGACGGACGGGAGGGAACCCTATTGTTCTGTCATATTATGTCCTCCCGAGTACTCGCCTCTCGTGGCTGCTCTAGTGCGATCTGTCACCTGTCAAAATTTTGGGCTTTTTTGTTTATTAAGCAAAAAATAAAAAACCTAGTGGTGTTTAAATACCACCAAAAGAAAGCTCTATTTGTGTGAAATAAATGCTAAAAATGTCATATGAGTACAGCGTTGGACAACCGTGCAATTGTCATTCAAAGTGTGACAGATGGGGAGGGGAGAGGGGGAGAGGGGGAGATAGAGGAGGGGAGAGGGGAAGGGGGTAGACATGTGCGCCATCAAAAAATGTGTTTCGTTCATTCCGTTGCGTTTCTTATTAAAAAAATACGAATTTTCGTTAGATTCGTAAACTTTTCGTTAAAATAACGAAAGTTCGTTAAGATGAATTTATCATTATGAAGGGCTCCCACCATCCCTGTGCTGTGCTGACTTCCTGGGTTTTTAACTTTTAGGTTCATTAACTTTTCTTAAAAATTACGAATGTTCGTTATGATGAATTTATCATTATGAGGGGTTCCCACCATCCCTGTGCTGACTGCTGACTTCCTCTGATCCTCTGAGAATTTGGATCTGAAATTCCGAAATTCGTAAAATTTTGTATTTTAGTATAAAATTCGTAAGCATAGAAATTCCCATAGGGGTTCCCACCATCCCTGTGCTGAGTTCCCGGGTATGAGTGTACACCCGCCGTGCCCATTATGAGGGGTTCCCACCATCCCTGTGCTGAGTTCCCGGGTCTGAGTGTACACCCGCTGTGCCCATTATGAGGGGTTCCCACCATCCCTGTGCTGAGTTCCCGGGTCTGAGTGTACACCCGCTGTGCCCATTATGAGGGGTTCCCACCATCCCTGTGCTGAGTTCCCGGGTCTAAGTGTACACCCGCTGTGCCCATTATGAGGGGTTCCCACCATTCCTGTGCTGTGCTGACTTCCTGGGGTTTTAACTTTTAGGTTCGTTAACCTTTCGTAACAATTACGAATGTTCGTTATGAATTTGGATCCGAAATTCGTAAATTAAATTTCGTATTTCGTACAGAATTCGTATGCATAAAAATTTGTATTTCAGATTCGTACGAATGTACGAATTTACGGAAATTCGTACAAAACTAATCGCACATGTCTAGAAGGGGGAGAGAGGAGGGGGGAGGGGGATAGGGAGGAGGGGAGGAAGAGAGGCGAGATGGAGGAGGCAAGGAAGAGAGGGGGAGATAGAGGAGGGGAGGGAGAGATAGAGGGGAGAGAGGGGGAGAGAGGAGAGAGGAGAGAGAGGAGGGAGGGAGAGAGAGGGAGAGGAGAGGGGGAAAGAGGTGAGGAGGAAGGGAAGATAGATGAGGGGTGGAAGAGAGGGAAGAAGGGGAGATAGAGAGAGGGGGGAGGAAGAGAGGGGAGGAGGAGTGAGAGAGAGGATGGGGGGAGAAGAGAGAGAAGGGGAGGGAGAGATAGAGGAGAGAGAGGATGAGAGGGGAGAAGGGGGAGAGGAGAAGGGGAGGGAGAGAGAGAGGGGTGTGAGAGTGTGGGTGAGAGAGAGGAGAGAAGGGGAGAGTTTGTGCGGGATGAGAGTGAGGAGATGAGCTTCTGATGTTTGTTTGTGAGATTTGGATATGATGTTGAGTGATGAATCGGATGTTTTGTTTTGATTTATGATTTTGAGTTTGTTGATTTTTGTAGTTGTGAGTGGAGTTTGGAATGGGTTTTGTGTTTTGAGTTGTTGAGTATTTTAGTTTGAGGTGTTTGATGTTTTTGGTTGAGATTGAGATAGTTTTGTGTTGAGGTGTTGTGTTGGTGGTGTGATGGGAGAGGAGGGGGTGTTTTTGAGATGTTTGTTCCGCTGTGGGAGAGGGGGTGTAGAGAGTGTTGTGTTTTGAGTTTTGTTGAGTGGTGTTGTATTTTGTTGTTTGATGTGTGACTGTGTGGGGCTTTTGAGTCTGGTTGCTAGAGTGTGTGAGATCTTGGGGATGTTGTTGTTCGATGTTGTTGAGGTTGAGGAGATTTGTGAGATGTTGAGAGGCGTTGAGTGAGGAGTTTTGGGCGAGTGATAGTGTAGTTGTGGTGTTGGTTGTGTGGGTTGTTGTCGAGTGTGTTTGACTGGTGTTTTGTTATTTTTGTTGGGATTTTGAGTTTGAGTGTTTGATCGTTTTGTGTTGTGTGGGGCTTAGAGAGGTTTGTGGCGAGTTGATGTTGAGTGACGGGGTGTTGTGTGATTGTTTTGGTGCATGTGTGAGTGGTGTTCTTGGGTTGGTTTTGTGATTTGTGTTGAGAGGATGTTTGAGCTTATTGAGTTGTGTGTTGAGTTGAGTTTTGTTGTGTTTGAGTGTCGTGAGTAGTGAGTGCTCTTTTGTTTGCGGTTTTTTTTTTTTTTCGGTGTTGTTAGTTGCGTTGTGTCGTCGTTGATTTTGGATGATTTTTGATGAGTGGACTGTTTGGCAGCTGTAGTGAGTGATTTTTCTGTGATGTTTTTTGAGTGTTTGTTTTGTGTTGTGAGGTGTGTGATGATGGTTGGTGTGTTGTGATTTTTTGGAGTTGAGCTTGTTGAGTGGTTTCCGCTGTTTGATTCGGTCTTTTGCGTTGTGTGTGGTGATTGTTGATTTGAGGCGATTGTTGTGTTTGTTCTGAGTGTTGAGAATGAGGTCGAGTGTTTTGGTGAAGTGAGAGTGTTTTTTGAGATGAGTGTGAGAGTTTGGTGAGTGATGTTGTGTGATTTTTAGTTGATGTAGGTATTAGAGAGGTTGGAGATGATGGTGTTGAGATGTTTATTCTGAGGTTTATTTGTGAGATGTTGTTTTGAGGTTGCTTGAGGTGTGAGAGGGGGTGAGAGAGTGAGTCTGTGGAGAGGTTTTGTTGATGATTTTTCGAGTTGTGTGGGTGTGTTGATTGTGTTCGAGAAGTCGGATCCTTTGTTCTAGTGCGATGTGTGATTGTGATGTGAGTGAGTAGTCGTCGTGGGTGTTTGTGTTGATTGTGTTTTTGATTTGAGTGTATTTTGAGGGTGAGTTGTGAGTGAGATGATGCGAGGTGAGTGAGATGTGTGTGAGTTGAAGTTGAGTTGGTTGTTTTTTCGAGTTGTGTTGTGATGTTTGAGGTGTTATCGTTGAGGTGTGTGATGATTTATGAGAGGTTGATATGGTGATGTGTTGGGAGAGTGATTTTGATTATTGGTGTTTTGGTTGATGTTGTTTGGAGACGAGGTGATTTTTTTTTTGTTGATGACTTGTTGTTTATTTAGTTCGTTGATTTTTGTTAGGTGTTTGAGTTGGGATTTTATGCGTGTTGCGTGAGAAGGGGGTTCTTGTGAGTTGATGTGATTGGGAGTTGTGATTGAGTGTTGTTTTGAGAGATTGGATGTGTGAGAGGTTGAGGTTTTCTGTTGAGTATGGAGGTTGTGTGTTGTGATGTTTGTGTTGTGTTGAGTTGTTGATGTGATTGTCGTTGTTTTGCTATGTTATGGAGTGTGTTTGTGGAGTGTGTTTAGAGTGGATTGAGGTGCTTTGTGTGAAGTGTGGTTGTGTGTTAGAGAGTGTTGTAGTTTGTGTGTGCAGTGGGTTATTCATTTGAGTGTTATGTGTGATGTGTTGTCGTGGAGTCGTGTTGAGTGTGTGATGATTGACTAGTGTGTAATGTGAGTTGTGGCTTGTATGAGGTAGTGTTTTTTGGATTTGATGATGGAGTGGTGTTGATAGTTGTGATGTGATTTGTGAGATGATGTGAGATTTGGTGTGATGTTGTAGCGGTGTGAGTTGTGTTTTCGCGTTGGTGCGAGAGTGTGTCTGGATTGTGTTGAGTTGTTTTTGAATGAGATGTTTCGTTAGTAGATGTGGTCTGTGATGTGATGTTTTGTTTTGTGTGAGATGTTTGATGTGAGATTTTGAGTGAGCTGTGTTTTGGGTGATCGAGTCGATGTTGTTGTATGAGGTGTGTTTCGTTGAGGTTGATCGGATTTAGTGTTGTGGTGTGTGATTGGTTCTTGTTTTTGAGTGATTTTTGTTGTGCTGTTTGTTTGTGGTTGGTTTGAATTGAGAGAGGGGGGAGGGGGATAGGAGCAGAGAGAGAGGGGGGGAAGGGGGAGGAGGAGAGAGGGAGAGAAAAGGGGGACGATAGAAGAAGAGATCGAGATAAGGGGGGGTCATGGGAGGAGGGGAAAGGAGAATAGGAAAGAGACAGAAATAGGGGGATGACAGAGGAAGTGGTGGGGGGGAGATGGGTGGAGAGAGAAGAGGAGAGAGAGAAAGAGAGAGTAGGGGGAGGGAAAGGGGTGGAGAGGGGGGGAGAGGGTGGAAATAGGAAAATGGGATTTTTGTACTTACCGTAAAATCCCTTTCTCTGAAGTTCATTGACAGACACAGCACTTTAATCTTGACCTTAGGGTTATATCGCCACCTTTAGGAGATGACTAGGCAGAACATAGCAAAAAAACAAGCACAGTACTGCCCAGGGGGCGGTCCTACTGGCTATAACCCCTCACTCTGCTCCCAGCAGCTCAGTTCGTCAAAAAGCAGTACAAACATAGGGGTATGTGCTGTGTCCGTCAATGAACTTCAGAGAAAGGGATTTTACGGTAAGTACAAAAATCCCATTTTCTCTTTCATTCATTGACGGACACAGCACTTTAATCTTGACCTTAGGGACTTCCCCAAGCAGGGCCAAAAATGAGGGGTGGGAAGAAACAGAGAAAATAAACTCCACCCACAACAAAAAGAACTCCCCCCTTCCGGGAAAGCCCAGGAAGCACCTATTGCCCTGGTAGAATGCGCTGTAACGGGAAAGGGAGGCGCCCGCCCCCTTATGGCATAAGCCTGAACCACGATCTTTCTGATCCACCGAGAAATGATGGCCGACGAGACCGCCAGGCCCTTCTTCGGACCAGCCACCCAGACAAACAGAGAGTCTGACCTCCGGAAAGGAGCCGTAGCAGACAGATACACCCGCAGAGCTCGGACCACATCCAAAGAATGTAAAGTGACCTCCTTGGGATGCGTCGAGGGCATAAGGACGGAAGCACAATGTCCTCATTACGATGGAAGGCTGAAACAACCTTCAGAAAAAAAGAGGGCTGCGGACGCAGCACCGCCTTATCCTTATGTGGGATCAAATAGGGAGACTTGCATGACAAGGCTGCCAACTCAGAAACCCGCCTTGCAGATGTTATAGCCACTAGAAAGACTACTTTCTGAGAGAGCGTCAATAAAGTGATCTCCCTAATGTTTTCAAACAGTGGTTTCTGAAGCACCGAGAGCACCAGATTCAGATCCCATGGGGGCAGCGACGGGCGCAACCCGAGTGGCCACATGCCAAACCCCCTGAACAAACGTACGCACCAATGAGTGTGTCGCCAAGGGCCACTGAAAAAAGACAGCCAAAGCTGATATCTGCCCTTAATGGTGCTTAATGCAAGCTTCTGATCCACTCCTCGCTGCAGAAACAGCAGGATCTTGGAAACCGAATTTGAACGCGGATGCCACCCCACCTCCTCACACAGGGATATTATAGGCCTTCCAAGTGCGATGATAAATCTTCCAGGAAGAAGACTTTCGCCCTTAGCATAGTCGAAATTACCGAAGCCGACAGCCCTCGGTCCCTCAGCACCTGGCTTTCAACAGCCATGCCGTTAAAGCCAGCTGCAGTAAAGCAGGGTGGTGTATCGGACTTTGAGACAGCAGGTCCTCCTGCATCGGCAGCTGCCAAGGAACATCCGCCACCATTCGTACCATGTCGAAGTACCAAGGATGTCGAGGCCAGTCTGGGGCAATCAGAATCACCGGAATCCCCTTGGCCTGCATTCGGCGTAGCAGACGAGGGAGGAGCCTGAGAGGGGGAAAGGCATAAATTAGCCGATAATGCCCCCATGGGGCCACCAACGCGTCTGATGAGTCCGCCCAGGGATCCTTTGACCTGGCCACAAACCTCTGCACGTTCCGATTGAGCCGAGAGGCCAGAAGATCCACATCCGGCATGCCCCACCGTAGGCAAATGAGCTGAAACCCTTCCGGATGCAGTGACCATTCCCCTTGGTCCAGCAGCTGACGACTGAGGTAGTCAGCTTGCCAGTTTTCTACGCCCGGAATGTAAATGGCTGACAGAGCCGTCACACGCTGCTCTGCCCACTGTAGGATGTGGGAAACCTCCAGCGCCGCAGCTGATCTCCTTGTCCCTCCTTGATGGTTGACATACGCCACCGCCATGGCGTTGTCCTACTAGATCCTGACCGGACGACCCTGCAGCCTCTGCGACCATGTGGAGAGGCACCGCCTGATCGCCCGCAGCTCCAGCACATTGATCGGCAGGCAGGATACTACATGCGTCCAGCGACTCTGGGCCGACTGGATGCCCCAAATTGCCCCCCAGCCGGTCAGGCTGTCGTCCGTCGTGATCACCGTCCAATGAAGAGGAAGGAACAATTTCCCGGACCAAAGGGCCGGGGACCTCAGCCACCAGAGAAGCGAAGCCCTGGCTAGCTGGTTCACCCGGATTTGACAATCCAGGGATGTCGGAGACTTGTCCCATTTGGACAGGATCTCTCTCTGCAAGACTCAGAGGCCCAGAACTCGCATGCAAAAACGCAGCGACGACCACCTGCAGGAAATCAGTAACCGCACCACGGATTGGAGAGTCTGCAGCTTGCTTGAAGGAAGAAAGACTCTTGCCTTTGAGGAGTAGAATCAGCCCCAAGTACTCCAGGCACTGGGTCGGCAGCAACACCGACTTCTGGAGATTCAACACCCAGCCAAACTCCTGAAGAGTCTGTATGGTGATCGCCACATCCTCCCTTAGTTCTGAGGCAGAAGCTGCTCTCAGGAGGAGGTCGTCCAGGTAACCCATGATGGCGATCCCTCATTGTCTCAGCAATGCTAGAATCGGAGCCAGCACCTTGGTGAAGACCCTTGGCGCTGACGCCAAGCCAAAGGGAACAGCTACAAATTGGTATTGCTCATCCCCGGTATAGCAAATCACAGGAACCTATGGGAACATGCAAGTATGCATCCTTGATGTCCAAAGATGCCAGGAAATCCCCCTGATGAAGTGCAGCGACCACAGAACGAATCGATTCCATCTTGAACCTCCGAACCTTCACAAAACAATTGAGGGCCTTGAGATCCAGGACCGGACGGACCCCTTCCTTCTTCGGGATTACAAACAGATTGGAGTAGAATCCCTGAAACCTTTCCAACGTCGGTACAGACACTATCACCCCATGCAGTAGTAAGTCCTGTACTGCCCCAAACAGGGCCTCCCGACGAGCCGGAAGAAGATGAAGGTTGGAGGGAAAAAACCTGTCTGGCGGACAAGAAAGAAACTCTATCTTGTAGCCTGACAAAACCAGCTCGCAAACCCACTGGTCGGAAAGAAGAGAAGACCACCGGTCTGCAAACTCCCTGCAAACTCCTAACCTGGTAACCGTAAAACATTTTTAAAGCGTCGCCTATGGAGATTTTTAAGTACCGTAGTTTGTCGCCATTCCACGAGTGCGTGCAATTATAAAGCGTGACATGTTTGGTATCTATTTACTCGGCGTAACATCATCTTTCACATTATACAAAATTGGGCTAACTTTACTGTTTCGTTTTTTTAAAATTCATGAAAGTATCTTTTTCCCAAAAAGTTGCGCTTAAAACACGGCTGCACAAATACCGTCTGACATAAAATATTGCAACAATCCCCATTTTCTTCTCTAGATTCTCTGCTAAAAAAAACATATATATATATAATGTTTGGGGGTTCTAAGTAATTTTCTAGCAAAATTTTTTTAACTTGTAAACACCAAATGTCAGAAATAGGCTTAGTCATGAAATGGTTAAAAAGCATAGTCAGTTTTACACCAACAGCTAAGAGGTATGCTGGTTTCATTTTTGACTTCCACCATCGGGTGCTTTCATTACTCACTCTAATTTAGTTTCACTCTCAGGCCCCTTTCACACATGCGGTCCGTATGTCTGTATTTCATCCATCCTTTTTTGGATGAAAAACGGACATACATGCATGTCTATGGGATAGCGGGTGTCAGCGGATGAGCATACGCTGACACCCGCTATCGTCCGCCTCCGCTATTGTCCGATTCTGCAGACGGAGGAAAACCCTATTTTTCCATCCGTCTGCAGAGCGGACCAGATAAACACGGACAGGCGGTCCGTGTTCATCCGATTCCCCATAGAGGAGAGCGGAGATCTGACAGGGCGGTCCCTGTCATCCGCCGGCTCAGCGGGGATCAGCGGAGCGATCCCCGCTGGGCAGCGGATGTTCACGGGGCGGATCATCGCGGATTCGTCCCGTGTGAAAGAATACGTACCATGATAGTCCGCTAGCTCCCCTTTTCTGGTGTTCTGGTTGGGGATCAGACCGCCAAATCCCTATTCTAAACTAAGGTAATGGAGGAAAAAACGAGGCGAACAAACAAAAGAAAAACGAGGCGACCAAACGAGTATAACAAAACTAACGGACGACAGCACAACCCCCTGCCAGGCCCAGAGACCCCCGGAGGACCCCTGGCCAGGTAAGTGCACTGCACCCCCCATACGCCCAGCCACGCAGCGCCCCTTGGATGAGGAGGAGGCAAAAGGGCAGGGAGAGAAGGAAGGGAGAGAGAGACCCCCTAATCAACCCCCCAGAGAGTGCCCAGCTGCTCCATCCTGCCTAAACAGGTGGATCCATACTTACCCCTCCTGCAGAGAATGCTGGACGCACTCCATGGATAGACCCATCTCTCGCATAGTACGGAGTGGCTGTCGGCCATGGCAACACTGTGACCCAGACAGCAGTAGCCCGGTCATATGTGTGCCCCGGAGCATAAGCTCACCGGCCACCCCGGACCAAAATGGGGCCTGTCGCAGCCGACCCAGCGCGGAGCTAAGGTCTGCACGCGCTCGATGGTCAGGCTGGGGAAACTACCAGGATCTATATTATCCAGCCTGTCACCCAGCCCGGCTGTTGATTGTAGATCACAGGAAGAAAAATCAAAAACAGCAAATAAAAAATTCAAAGACCACTGGTCCCTACAGGGAGCCAGGTCCTTCTCCTAAACTAGGCAGAAAAAAACAGCCTTACTGTGCCCATCATTGCAGCCTCACCGTGCCCATCATTGCAGCCTCACCATGCCCATCATTGCAGCCTTTCCTGTGCCCATCAATGCAGCCTCACCTGTGCCCATCAATGCAGCCTCACCTGTGCCCATCAGTGCAGCCTCACCTGTGCCCATCTTTGCAGCCTCACCTGTGCCCATCTTTGCAGCCTCACCTGTGCCCATCGTTGCAGCCTCACCTGTGCCCATCGTTGCAGCCTCACCTGTGCCCATCTTTGCAGCCTCACTGTGCCCATCATTGCAGCCTTACTGTGCCCATCAATGCATCCTCACTGTGCCCATCATTGCAGCCTCCCCCAAGCCCAAGGTAGGAAGCACTGCAAGCCAATGGGAATTTGCAAAAATCTAAACACATGCTGTCCTTCGCAGTGGCGGAATGTAGCGTGTGAAGTACTGCAGCAAGGGTTAATAGATCATTGGGCACTCGCCGAGCTCACGTTACTTACTCCCAGGCTCTGACTGACTGACTGACACGGTTCTATACCACCAGGCAGCATTGAACACAGTGGGAGCGGCACCCATAGTCCCACCCACTGCTAGAGAGTAGTGGTCGGGACTACGGGCGCCGCTCCCAGTGTGCTCAGTGCTGCCTGACGGGGTGGGCGGGATTACAGGCGGCGCTTCTTCTCACAGATCCCCCATCACAGATCCCCCATTACAGATCCAGCATCCCAGATCCCCCCATCATAGATCCCTATTACAGAGAGATGGGGAGGGATCTGTGATGGGGAGGGGTCTGTGATAGAGAGGGGTCTGTGATGGAGAGGAGTCTGTGATGGAGAGGAGTCTGTGATGGAGAGGAGTCTGTGATGGAGAGGGGTCTGTGATGGAGAGGGGTCTGTGATGGAGAGGAGTCTGTGATGGAGAGGAGTCTGTGATGGAGAGGGGTCTGTGATGGAGAGGAGTCTGTGATGGGGAGGAGTCTGTGATGGGGAGGAGTCTGTGATGGAGAGGGGTCTGTGACGGAGAGGAGTCTGTGACGGAGAGGAGTCTGTGACGGAGAGGAGTCTGTGATGGGGAGGAGTCTGTGATGGAGAGGAGTCTGTGATGGTAAGGAGTCTGTGATGGAGAGGGGTCTGTGATGGAGAGGAGTCTGTGATGGGGAGGAGTCTGTGATGGAGAGGGGCCTGAGATGGAGAGGAGTCTGTGATGGGGAGGAGTCTGTGATGGAGAGGGGCCTGTGATGGGGGGGGGGTGTAAACACACAAATCCCTTTGCTGTCAGGGGAGAGGAGACATGTCGTTTGTTCCTAGTAAATAGGAACAACTATATGTCTCCTCTCTTACTCAGTCATATCCCCATACAGTTAGAACACACTGAGGGAACACACATTTAACCCCTTGATCGCCCCCTAGTGTTAACCCCTTCCTTACCAGTGTCATTTATACAGTAATCATTACATTTTTATTGCACTGGTCGCTGTATAAATGTCAATGGTTCCAAAAATGTGTCAAAAGTGTTCGATCTGTCCACCACAGTATATGATATCAGTACAGTAGATGATATCAGTGCAGTAGATGATATCAGTGCAGTATATCACTATCAGTGCAGTAGATGATATCAGTGCATTATATGATATCAGTGCAGTATATGATATCACTGCAGTATATGATATCAGTGCAGTAGATGATATTAGTGCAGTATATCACTATCAGTGCAGTAGATGATATCATTGATAGTGCAGTAGAAGTAGATGATATCAGTGCAGTACATGATATCAGTGATAGTGTGGTAGAAGATATCAGTGATAGTGTAGTAGGTGATACCAGTGCAGTAGATGATATCAGTGATAGTGTATTAGATGTAGATTATATCAGTGCAGTAGATGATATCAGTGCAGTAGGGGATATCAGTGATAGTGTAGAAGATGTAGATAATATCAGTGCAGTAGATGATATCAGTGATAGTGTACTAGAAGATATCAGTGCAGTAGATGATATTAGTGCAGTTGATAATATCAGTGATAGTGTAGAAGTAGGTGCAAGTATTGGTATTTCCGCGCTAATATGGTAACCAGAGTGAGGGGAGGGGGAAGGTATGCGGCAACACCGAAGGGTCAAACTGTACCCAAAAAAACAAATGGAATGAATCAATGTGTGGTGCTGCGCTCCCAAAGGTTGTGCTGGATGGTTAAGTTAGGATGGCAATGGTGAGCAATAGGGGATGGTGGAGGTCTTACCAAAATTAGATAAATATACATATAAAATAAATAAACAATGAAAAAAAACACTTGTGACTGATGTGCATAAATTGCTAAAATCAAGTGGGATAAATTAAAAAGAGTGGAATATGATAAACGTGCTGGAGTGTGCTGTAAAATAACAATAAAAAGGTGCACAGTTAATTAGGAATCGCAAAACCATTAAACGATGTTCCAGTGGAACTAAAAACAGATTAAAGGTCTCTAGATAAAATGGAAGTGCAAGAGAAGTAATAAAACAGATAAATGCATGTAAAATCGCATTTAAAAATTCCAAAATCGCATAGAAGTTCCAAAAATCGCATAAAATTTCAAAATCGCAAAAGTTGCGTAGTAGGTTAAAAGTTCAAAATCTTATACTAGTTCAAGACACAAAAGTGTGTAGTGCCCATGGGGAAGGAAAATAAATAGAACAGTGGTGCTGCGACAATGCAGTAGTGATGCTATATAGTGATTTCTGCGGTTCTTGCGGGGGCAGATGCAGCGTGGAGAGATGGTTGGTGCTGGTGGGTTTTTACATATAATAGCGTTGTGACTGAAAAATGTGATTGCTTGGTGCTCTGTGCTGTGGTTCTTCGGTGTATGGAAGACACCTAAGGGTGCCTGCCAATGAAGAGATAAACAGCCCTCACCAGACACAGAAGGAAGAGCTGCAGACCAGACCGTTAATCCCCCTCTGGAGTGGCCTTACACCTTCCTGGTTTCTATCCAATGCTGTTACCTTACAGCAGTAAGGTAACCATTTAGGGCACCCTTAGGTGTCTTCCATACACCGAAGAACCACAGCACAGAGCACCAAGCAATCACGTTTTTCAGTCACAACGCTATTATATGTAAAAACCCACCAGCACCAACCATCTCTCCACGCTGCATCTGCCCCCGCAAGAACCGCAGAAATCACTATATAGCATCACTACTGCATTGTCGCAGCACCACTGTTCTATTTATTTTCCTTCCCCATGGGCACTACACACTTTTGTGTCTTGAACTAGTATAAGATTTTGAACTTTTAACCTACTACGCAACTTTTGCGATTTTGAAATTTTATGCGATTTTTGGAACTTCTATGCGATTTTGGAATTTTTAAATGCGATTTTACATGCATTTATCTGTTTTATTACTTCTCTTGCACTTCCATTTTATCTAGAGACCTTTAATCTGTTTTTAGTTCCACTGGAACATCGTTTAATGGTTTTGCGATTCCTAATTAACTGTGCACCTTTTTATTGTTATTTTACAGCACACTCCAGCACGTTTATCATATTCCACTCTTTTTAATTTATCCCACTTGATTTTAGCAATTTATGCACATCAGTCACAAGTGTTTTTTTTCATTGTTTATTTATTTTATATGTATATTTATCTAATTTTGGTAAGACCTCCACCATCCCCTATTGCTTACCATTGCCATCCCAACCTAACCATCCAGCATAACCTTTGGGAGCGCAGCACCACACATTGATTCAGTGTAGAAGTAGGTGATATCAGTGCAGTAGATGATATCAGTGATAGTGTACTAGAAGTAGATGATATCAGTGCAGTACATAATATCAGTGATAGTGTAGTAGAAGTAGGTGATATCAGTGCAGTAGATGATATCAGTACAGTAGATGATATCAGTGCAGTACATAATATCAGTGATAGTGTAGTAGAAGTAGATGATGTCAGTGATAGTGTAGAAGTCGATGATATCATTGCAGTAGATGACATCAGTGATAGTGTAGTAGAAGTAGTAGATGATACCAGTGCAGTAGATGATATCAGTGATAGTGTAGTAGAAGTAGTAGATGATATCAGTGCAGTAAATGATATCAGTGCAGTAGATGATATCAGTGATAGTGTAGTAGAAGTAGATGATATCAGTGCAGTAGATTATATCAGTACAGTAGATGATATCAGTGCAGTACATAATATCAGTGATAGTGTAGTAGAAGTAGGTGATATCAGTGCAGTAGATGATATCAGTGATAGTGTAGTAGAAGATATCAGTGCAGTAGATGATATCAGTGCAGTAGATAATATCAGTGATAGTGTAGTAGAAGTAGGTGATATCAGTGCAGTAGATGATATCAGTACAGTAGATGATATCAGTGCAGTACATAATATCAGTGATAGTGTAGTAGAAGTAGATGATATCAGTGCAGTAGATGATATCAGTGATAGTGTAGTAGAAGTAGTAGATGATATCAGTGCAGTAGATGATATCAGTGATAGTGTAGAAGTAGATGATATCAGTGTAGTAGATGATATCAGTGATAATGTAGTAGATGATATCAGTGCAGTAGATGATATCAGTGATACTGTGATACTTAGTGTAGTAGAAGTAGATGATATCAGTGCAGTAGATGATATCAGTGCAGTACATAATATCAGTGATAGTGTAGTAGAAGTAGATATCAGTGCAGTAGATGATATCAGTGATAGTGTAGTAGAAGTAGTAGATGATATCAGTGCAGTAGATGATATCAGTGATAGTGTAGTAGAAGTAGATATCAGTGTAGTAGATGATATCAGTGATAGTGTAGTAGAAGTAGATGATATCAGTGCAGTAGATGATATCAGTGACAGTGTAGAAATAGTAGATGATATCAGTGCAGTAGATGATATCAGCGATAGTGTAGTAGAAGTAGATGATATCAGTGATAGTGTAGTAGAAGTAGTAGATGATATCAGTGCAGTAGATGATATCAGTGATAGTGTAGTAAAAGTAGTAGATGATATCAGTGCAGTAGATTATATCAGTGATAGTGTAGTAGAAGTAGATGATATCAGTGCAGTAGATGATATCAGTATAGTAGATGATATCAGTGATAGTGTAGTAGATGATATCAGTGCAGTACATAATATCAGTGATAGTGTAGTATAAGTAGATAATATCAGTGCAGTAGAAGATATCAGTGATAGTGTAGTAGATGATATCAGTGCAGTAGATGATATCAGTGATAGTGTAGTAGGTGATACCAGTGCAGTAGATGATATCAGTGATAGTGTAGTAGAAGTAGATGCTATCAGTGCAGTAGATGATATCAGTGATAGTGTAGTAGAAGTAGTAGATGATATCAGTGCAGTAGGTGACATCAGTGATAGTGTAGTAGAAGTAGTAGATGATATCAGTGCAGTAGGTGATATTAGTGATAGTGTAGTAGAAGTAGATGATATCAGTGCAGTAGATGATATCAGTGATAGTGTAGTAGAAGTAGATGATATCAGTGCAGTACATAATATCAGTGTTAGTGTAGTAGAAGTAGATGATATCAGTGATAGTGTAGTAGATGATATCAGTGCAGTAGATGATATCAGTGATAGTGTAGTAGAAGTAGTAGATGATATCAGTGCAGTAGGTGACATCAGTGATAGTGTAGTAGAAGTAGATGATATCAGTGCAGTAGATGATATCAGTGATAGTGTAGTAGAAGTAGATGATATCAGTGCAGTAGGTGACATCAGTGATAGTGTAGTAGAAGTAGATGATATCAGTGTAGTAGATGATATCAGTGATAATGTAGTAGATGATATCAGTGCAGTAGATGATATCAGTGATAGTGTAGTAGAAGTAGATGATATCAGTGCAGTAGATGATATCAGTGATAGTGTAGTAGAAGTAGTAGATGATATCAGTGCAGTAGATGATATCAGTGATAGTGTAGTAGAAGAAGTAGATGATATCAGTGCAGTAGATGATATCAGAGATAGTGTAGAAGTAGTAGATGATATCAGTGCAGTAGATGATATCAGTGATAGTGTAGAAGTAGTAGATGATGTCAGTGCAGTAGATGATATCAGTGATAGTGTAGAAGTAGTAGATGATTTCAGTGCAGTAGATAATATCAGTGATAGTGTAGAAGTAGTAGACGATATCAGTGCAGTAGATGATATCAGTGATAGTGTAGAAGTAGTAGATGATATCAGTGATAGTGTAGTAGAAGTAGATGATATCAGTGCAGTAGATGATATCAGTGATAGTGTAGTAGAAGTAGATGATATCAGTGCAGTAGAAGATATCAGTGATAGTGTAGTAGAAGTAGTAGATGATATCAGTGCAGTAGGTGACATCAGTGATAGTGTAGTAGAAGTAGTAGATGATATCAGTGCAGTAGGTGATATTAGTGATAGTGTAGTAGAAATAGATGATATCAGTGCAGTAGATGATATCAGTGATAGTGTAGTAGAAGTAGATGATATCAGTGCAGTAGATGATATCAGTGCAGTACATAATATCAGTGTAGTAGAAGTAGATGATATCAGTGATAGTGTAGTAGATGATATCAGTGCAGTAGATGATAGCAGTGATAGTGTAGTAGATGATATCAGTGCAGTAGATGATATCAGTGATAGTGTAGTAGAAGTAGATTATATCAGTGCAGTAGATGACATCAGTGATAGTGTAGTAGGTGATACCAGTGCAGTAGATGATATCAGTGATAGTTTAGTAGAAGTAGATGATATCAGTGCAGTACATGATATCAGTGATAGTGTAGTAGACGCAGTAGATGATATCAGTGCAGTAGGTGACATCAGTGATAGTGTAGTAGAAGTAGATGATATCAGTGCAGTAGATGATATCAGTGATAGTGTAGAAGTAGATGATATCAGTGTAGTAGATGATATCAGTGATAATGTAGTAGATGATATCAGTGCAGTAGATGATATCAGTGATACTGTGATACTTAGTGTAGTAGAAGTAGATGATATCAGTGCAGTAGATGATATCAGTGATAGTGTAGAAGTAGTAGATGATATCAGTGATAGTGTAGAAGTAGTAGATGATATCAGTGATAGTGTAGTAGAAGTAGATGATATCAGTGCAGTAGATGATATCAGTGATAGTGTAGTAGAAGTAGATGATATCAGTGCAGTAGATGATACCAGTGATAGTGTAGTAGAAGTAGTAGATGATATCAGTGCAGTAGATGATATCAGTGATAGTGTAGTAGATGATATCAGTGCAGTAGATGATATCAGTGATAGTGTAGAAGTAGTAGATGATATCAGTGCAGTAGATGATATCAGTGATAGTGTAGAAGTAGTAGATGATTTCAGTGCAGTAGATGATATCAGTGATAGTGTAGAAGTAGTAGATGATTTCAGTGCAGTAGATGATATCAGTGATAGTGTAGAAGTAGTAGATGACATCAGTGATAGTGTAGAAGTAGTAGATGATATCAGTGATAGTGTAGTAGAAGTAGATGATATCAGTGCAGTAGATGATATCAGCGATAGTGTAGAAGTAGTAGATGATATCAGTGCAGTAGATGATATCAGTGATAGTGTAGTAGAAGTAGATGATATCAGTGCAGTAATGATATCAGTGATAGTGTAGTAGAAGTAGATGATATCAGTGCAGTAGATGATATCAGTGATAGTGTAGAAGTAATAGATGATATCAGTGCAGTAGATGATATCAGTGATAGTGTAGAAGTAGATGATATCAGTGCAGTAGATGATATCAGTGCAGTAGATGATATCAGTGATAGTGTAGTAGAGGTAGATGATATCAGTGATAGTGTAGAAGTAGTAGATGATATCAGTGATAGTGTAGAAATAATAGATGATATCAGTGCAGTAGATGATATCAGTGATAGTGTAGAAGTAATAGATGATATCAGTGCAGTAGATGATATCAGTGATAGTGTAGAAGTAGATGATATCAGTGCAGTAGATGATATCAGTGCAGTAGATGATATCAGTGATAGTGTAGTAGAGGTAGATGATATCAGTGATAGTGTAGAAGTAGTAGATGATATCAGTGATAGTGTAGAAGTAGTAGATGATTTCAGTGCAGTAGATGATATCAGTGATAGTGTAGAAGTAGTAGATGATTTCAGTGCAGTAGATGATATCAGTGATAGTGTAGAAGTAGTAGATGACATCAGTGATAGTGTAGAAGTAGTAGATGATATCAGTGATAGTGTAGTAGAAGTAGATGATATCAGTGCAGTAGATGATATCAGCGATAGTGTAGAAGTAGTAGATGATATCAGTGCAGTAGATGATATCAGTGATAGTGTAGTAGAAGTAGATGATATCAGTGCAGTAATGATATCAGTGATAGTGTAGTAGAAGTAGATGATATCAGTGCAGTAGATGATATCAGTGATAGTGTAGAAGTAATAGATGATATCAGTGCAGTAGATGATATCAGTGATAGTGTAGAAGTAGATGATATCAGTGCAGTAGATGATATCAGTGCAGTAGATGATATCAGTGATAGTGTAGTAGAGGTAGATGATATCAGTGATAGTGTAGAAGTAGTAGATGATATCAGTGATAGTGTAGAAATAATAGATGATATCAGTGCAGTAGATGATATCAGTGATAGTGTAGAAGTAATAGATGATATCAGTGCAGTAGATGATATCAGTGATAGTGTAGAAGTAGATGATATCAGTGCAGTAGATGATATCAGTGCAGTAGATGATATCAGTGATAGTGTAGTAGAGGTAGATGATATCAGTGATAGTGTAGAAGTAGTAGATGATATCAGTGATAGTGTAGAAATAATAGATGATATCAGTGCAGTATTAGGATTGGGATATTACAGTCGGCGGCGTTCAGGCTCCTCCCCCTCCCTCCAGCAGTTCGGCGGCCCGAGCGGGGAGGCGTGGCCTCTGTCGGAGGAGTGGTCGGAGGGCGTGTCCTGTTTGAAGGGCGGTGTGTGGCCGCTGGCGGAGGGATACGCGCTCTTATAAAGCGGTGCGGCGCCCAGTCACACCCCCAG
>CM053038.1:61638866-61654197 GCA_028564925.1 Lithobates sylvaticus
AGCTACTAGCCAGGACTCGATTATTTGCCACCAGTTGCCTGCCCTGCCCCTAAACATGTCCTCATAAATTGCCCGTGTCTGCCAAGCCTACGTGTGCAGGGGAAGAGAGAGGAACTGCTGCCTAGATCATCAGAGCGCTCAGGAACATCACAGCTTTCATTTCAATTGCAGTATGTTCCCGTCGCTAGCTGTCACATACAGCCCCGCCTCCTGGCCATATGATTGGATGAGTGATCTGTCTATCAAAGTCCCAAAGGCGAGTGCGGGGAACATACTGCAATTGAAATAAAAACTGTAATGTTCCTCAGCGCTCTGATCATCCGGCTGCCTACTCTCCTCTCTCTTCCCCTCTGCAATCGCTGGGAGAACGACTCCCATACAACTCCGCTACCACCGGCGGTGCTCCCCCCCCGTTCCCAGTCAGCCAAAGCTCACCAGCCCTCATTTTCCACTCGCAAACTGCGAGTGGAAATTTTGAGGTGTGTGTGTATGTATATGTGTATATGTGTGTATATGTGTATATGTGTATATGTGTGTATATGTGTTTATGTATTTATATATATATATATAGTTTATATATATATATATATATATATATATACTATATATATATATATATATATATACACACACACGTATATAAAAAACACAAAAATATACAGAAAGAAATACACAGGAGTATACATAAAAAGCTCACCAGAAAGTACAACTAAATACCATAATTCACTTCCGATAAAATGAAGGCCAGCAAGGTTAGAGATCCACACGTAGTAAGTATAGCCTGCCTAACTGTAGGAGTGAATAGCTCCGCCAATCCTGCTAAGGCATTGCCTACAACATAGACCAGGTAAGTGGGGATTAGAGACTTCCTACAAAGACGAGCTCAATTGGAAAGGGACCACACAGCAGTGTTCCTACCTGGTAGACACCTCCACCGCATACTTCCTGCAGACAGCAAAGGCACCCATTAAATGTATGCTCCAACCCTGGGTGCCAATCACCGGAGGATGTGGTGATGTCAATACTGCACATGCCCCCAATCCAACGCCCATTATTGGGACAGGGCATCTTTTATAATGGGAATATCCACAGTTCCATCCTGTGAAGATAAGAGTTTGTTTATCTAATGGTTTTATGAGGAGGTATAAAATATCTTGATGGGTGGGTGCCAGTCGGAGAGTGTGGCGTTCCTAAGCAGGCTTGTATTTGCCAGGCAGGACCTCCTTCTAGAACAACGACCCACATTGTGATGCTCAGGCCCGTCCATATAGTAATGCATTCCCAGTTATTGAAAGGCAGGGACAGAGGTTGGGGAGATGATGTTATCCAGCCAGGAAATTGAGGAGGTTCTCTCAAATGTGGCTTTCAGGAGCTTCTTTATTGCACAGTGTGAGAAGCTCACAGTGGTGCCAGTGAGATCAGGGAAGCCTTTTCAATCTTTCTGGATGATTATAATATTGCTATAATATATAAACAAATACTAATTTATCAAAATGACTATAAGGCAATGCATGGGATTTACAGCATGCTTGTTGTCAAAAATGGGGTTAATTAGATTCTAGGAGGTGTCCATCACAATCGCTTTCCTTATTGCCTGGCAATTAGCTCCTCCATATGTTGGATCGGGCTTCAGAGGACAGAGAGCATCTTAGACACATGTTTTAAATCAAAACCAGAAGATAATAAATGGTGGCTTTCAGATTACATTTTACAGTAATTTTACTTTTTCTTCCTCTAGAGGGGCTCCTCTGTTACCGATAGGTTGTTGCATTCTATGGCAGCTGAATTATATGGTCAATATCGGACTCAAACGCTATCTCTGGTATCTATAAAATTTGAGTAGAGCAGGCTGTGTGAGAAAATCTGCTTTTATTTAAAAAATTGATTATTATATATTTATATATATATAAATTGCTTACACAAGCCATTTTAAAACCTATCTAGTATAGTGTAGATTAAATGTTCATTTAGTGTGTCACGTGTGGTGGGGTAACGATCTTTAGTGAGTAAGCTCCTCTGGTGGCAAGAGACTTTGCGCCTGGCGCAGTGTTCAAGGAATGGAAAATTTGGGGGTTTGGGAAAAAATCAGGGCAATTCTTGAAAAAAATTTTGAAGAAAATTTTTGATTTTAAACCCTTGAAAAAGGAGGTGTTGAGTTAGAATCCAAAATCCGCCTTTTAAACATTTTTTAAAGGGGAATATACAAGTTAAATTAAAAAAGAGTTTGGCAGGTTAGAGGAGGAAAAAACGGGGGGGGTGCCGTTGGGATGGGCTTTTACAGCTGTATTTCAGGGATTAAAAGAAAAACCCAAAAGGATGGGTTAAAATAGAAAATGAAAGGGGGGACAAGTTGGGAATAGGGCCACCAAAAATGAGGGGGCCCTTTTATTTTCTGATTTTTAAAAATGGGGTTTAAAATTCACATTCATAAATGGAAACCTTTAATTTTTTTGAAAATTATATTTGCAAAAAAATAAAATTGGGGAAATGATTAAATGAGAATTACCGCATGCTTTAAAAGGGGTTAATAGATTTAGAGGATTACAATGTTTTTTCCCCAAAAAAAAACTAAATTTTTTAAAAAAATTGAAACAAATAAAAAGTTTAAATCTTAAATCCTTTCGGGGTTTTCTTTCTCCTCTAGGGCCCCCGTACCTCCGGGTTTCAATCTGGCGCTTTTTAGGTATTGGTTCAACCCTTGTTTTTAAAATTAGGGAGCCTTTAAAAAATTCGCTTTTATTTTTTTTTTTTTACCTCCAAAGTTTTCCGATATATAAGTGAGTTAAAATTTTATGGGACTTTTAAATTTAAGGAACATTGAAGATGATGCGGCCTCCCAAATTTCTAATGTCACGCAGAAGCGGCTTTCACTCTAAATATTCCACCCCGGTTTTTCCAAACTTTTCCCGCTTCTCATGTAAAATTTTTTAGGGGATTTATGTGTCCCCCACCAAAGTGGAATAATTTATAAGAAGATTGGTTTTCCAAGTTTCAAATTTCATAAAGTGGGGGTCAGTGACAGCCCCCTTTCTCTTCCCCTCCTTGCCTTCAGTTTATATTTAGTAATAAGCCCCCTTTATTTAAATTTTTGTTGTGGCTGCATGAAGCCCGGGTTTGGAGCACTTGTGTGTTCTTGGCCTTCCATAGTTTTGTTCCTGGCAGAGTAAAAATTTGAATTTTCGGGGAGGCAAAAAAATAATAATCCAACCTTAAATCTCCGGGTCGTAATCCTCTCTGAAGGAAAGAGAGGCAATGCAAACCTCAAATGGCGTTTTAAAAACGAAAACTGGAAAAGCTTTTCGGGTTTCAGGGCGGTTTAGGTTAGGATACGTTTGGGAGTTCTGCCCAAGGCAATTAAAGTTAATCTCATAATCACCTATGGTGTGAGAAGAATTCAAAAAAGTCCCGTTTGCAGGGGGAAAAGCTTTTTGGGACACGAAACTTTTGTGTTTTTTGTTTAAAGGACAATTGAATTTTGGAAAACTTATGCCTTACCGCACACATTCGTGAAAATTTGTGGGGGTTCCTTTTGGGGTGCTATTTGGACAAAATGGGCGGAAGGGTTGATGGAAAAACAGGACTTTAAAAACCTTTAATCTGAATATTTTTCCCTTTTGAACAAAAATATATGACAAAAACAATTTTTTTTAGTTATTTTATTTCACTACAAATTTTTAAAACCAAAAATTTGTTAAAAAGGCAAAAAAAAAACGGCAAGCGGCGGTTTAGGGTTAACGGTTTTGCCCCGACGGAAAATCAAACTTTTGAACCCTGTAAAAGGAAAGCCAAAAAGGGGTTTAGGGGTTTAGACTTGGTTATAACCCCAAATATACATTGGGGCACCAAAAAAAACAAATGTTTTTAATTTTGATTTATCAAAATAAATAATGGCAAAAAACTTGTTTTTGAAAATACATTTTTGCCCAAAAATTTTGGGGGGAAATTTGATATTATAAAAATCAAAAGCTTGGGGTTTCCTCGGATTTAAGAAAGTGTGTTTCCAACCAAAAAGCTTAAAATTTAAAAATTTATAAAAAAAATTGGAAAAAAATGTAGCACCAAAGTATGCTTTTACCTATCATCTAAGGGGGCCTAACACTTCCCTCATTAATTAACATTACATTTCCCATATTTGTTTACCCGGTTGCTTTCGCTAAAAAAGGGCCAAAGTAAAAACCACGCGGCACGAGCTGGGTCCCGTCCCCGGCCCCTAGCGGTAAGTTCGTTATTGGTCGCAGCTGGGGAAAAAGATTTAATTTTTTTTTTTTGGAAAAACGGGTTAAGCAATTGATAAACAAAAAATAGATGTACAGGCCAGAACAGGCTGCTTTTTGCTTTAAAATCCTCCCTTCTACCCGAAAGTCCTCTATGGCACCAAAAAGAGAAACCCAAACTCAACCAATTTTGTTTAACTCATCGAGGGTAAAGGGGCAATGCTAAAACAGGGAAAAAGGAGCTGTCCAACCTTTTCCTTTTTCCTGCCTGGCCCCCTTGGGATAAAATTAACGCTTCTAAGACCACTTTATTTCTGTATGGGCTTGGGTCCGAATCCCCGGCCAAGTGCCCGGTTGGGCACACGGTTCGCTCCCCCAAGAAGGCTCCCACTCAGCGGGCCCCCAAGGGGGGCAATGCGCTCCGGGATGTAAATTGCCCAACCAAGAAAGTTTTGATAGATTAAGGGTACGACCCCACCCTTTCAAGTGAAACAACATTCAGAATTGTTTTGAAATTTTTGGGCGGGGTACTTGGGCGGGAGAAATGGGTTGAGGCTCCCCTTTTTCCCCAAAAAAAAGGTACACTCTGACGGCACAAAAAATTAGGAAGAAATTTCTGCACTGTGCATTTCACTTAGGAAAATTAGAGTCATTTATATTGTATAGTAAAATATGGGGACGGGAGAGCGGTTTGCCTAGGCCCCAAAATGGTGCAGGGGAACTTTTAGAAAAGAAGGTGTACACCGGGGGAGCCCATATTTTAAAGAAAATTGCAGTGGAGCAATGTGAAGGGGTTTAAGCTCCCCTTTGGACCCGAGCAAAAAATAGGCGAAGGCGGGACAGAAGGCAGCAGTTTGCCTGCTTATTGGTATAGTGGGTGTTGGGGGAAAAGGGTTTGGGGGGTTTGGTGGAGGCAACATTTGGGGTTGTTTCGGAAGGGGCCATTTCGATGGCCCATGGGAATCCCCCCTTTTGGTTTTTGGTGGATTGGGGTGGGGGAAGGGTTGGGATGGGCCCCTTGGGGGCCCCTTTTCGGGAAAAATTAAGAAGGAAACTTGGGTTTCTTCTTTTGTTTCCCGTAAAGGTAACAAAGGGAATTTGTTGAAAGGGAGTAAGGAAAATTGTGGAAGCCTGGCGTTTCCCCTTTCCCTTTAAGAGGAGAAACCGTTTTTCCCTCTTTTCCGAAAACGGTTGGAAATGGCATTGCTTCCCGGGAGCCATAGTAAGTTTTACGCGGGAGAAGCCGCGTCCCTTCTTCCTCCTAGCGGGAAGGATGCCCTAAGAGAAATTCCCAAAACATGGCCTGTTGGGGGTACTTGAGGACAGGGTTAAGAACCACTGGTCTACAGAAGCACATTTGGCACTACCTCTGGTATGCCTTAGTCATGCTGCTGCACATATGCATTACGTGGGCAGCAACAGGTTAAGAGCTAAATGGCAGCTTCTGAGGGCCCACATATCCATCCTAAGACGTCTAGGGCCCACCTAGTTTGCAAGAATGTGGTTTTTCTTGTTGAAGTTTATAAACTGCACCCCACCCTGGTGTCATGACAACTCTAATGCTTGTATGTAACATGTATGGTGTCTCTGGTTGTATCATCCCCCCGGGGGAATAGGCAATTTTCACGAGCTGTAAATTTATGCTCCTCGTTTTGTTCTCATTTGAGTACTTCTGACTTGCTGAGCCAATTAGACTCAGAAGATCTGCAGATGAGAACGCCGTGCCTCCTTCTCCCCTCTACACCTTCCATTATACCAGATCTATAATCTTATGAAGTCATTTTTATGTATAAAGTAATCAGCATAACCTCTTGCCACCCACATACCGATTATATGCGACAGCTATAAACACCCACGTGCCGTGCATATGTGTCCATGGTCGGCTGAGGACCCCGTGCTGAAACTGCGCTCGTTGCGTGCTCCCAGCACAGTGACCGAGCTGTCGTAGATAGACTGTCATAAACCGGTCTCTGACAATGATTGGGAGCCAGTGGGACCAACTCCCGATCATGTGGCCACTGTGATAACCAGAGTGGTCACATGATCAGGCAGTCCTTCCCGATCCCCAGGCCTAAAAACCCAGTTAAAGCGTCGTGGGGCTGGGCGGGACTGGTTGAAAGGAAAACTAATCTAGAGATGCACCGATATCAATCGAGGCCGATACCAAGCATTCGTGAGTATCGGTACTCGCACAAATGCTCCTGATGCCGAAACTGATAGTTTGCGGTGCGATTTGCGTCCATACAAAATGAATGCAGAAAATAAAATATCCCCTATGGTGGACTTTGTATACTCTTTCAACTATATTCTTATGTGATTTATAATTCAAAGTTTTTTTTAATTTTTTATTAATGATTAACCACTTTCAGACCGAACCATTTTGCTGGCTTAAGACCAGACCACTTTTTGCGATTCGGCACTGCGTCGATTTAACTGACAATTGCGCGGTCGTGCGACGTGGCTCCCAAACAAAATTGACGTCCTTTTTTTCCCACAAATTGAGATTTCTTTTGGTGGTATTTGATCGCCCCTGCGGTTTTTATTTTTTTTTGTGCTATAATAAAATATCCCCCAAAAATATATAAAAAAAAAAAAAAAAAAGTTTTTTTTCCCTCAGTTTAGACCGATACATATTCTTCTACATATTTTTGAAAAAAAAAAAAAAAAAAAAAATCGCAATAGGCGATTATTGATTGGTTTGCGCAAAAGTTATAGCGTTTACAAAATAGGGGATAGTTTTATAGCATTTTTATTAATAATTTATTTTTTACTAGTAATGGCGGCGATCAGCGATTTTTATTGTGACTGCGACATTATGGCGGACACATCGGACATTTGACACATTTTGGGGACCATTGTCATTTATACAGCAATCAGTGCTATTTAAATGCACCGATTCCTGTGTAAATGACACTGGCATGAAGGGGTTAACCACTAGGTGGCAGTGTAGGGGTTATATGTTCCTAACTGTGGGTGGGCGTGGCTGTGAGCTAGTGAATGCTGAGCTCTGCTCCAATCACAGAGAGCAGAGATCAGCGTCACTAGTTGCTAGGCAGAACAGGGAGATTTCCGCATCTCCCCGTTCAGCCTTCCCGTGAGGCGATCGCGGGTATCCCCGCGGCGATCGAGTCTGCGGGGCCCGCGACCGGACTCACGGGGGTCCCGACCGGCGGCGCGCGCTCGATGTCACGGCGGCATCTTAAAGGGGACGTACCTGTACACCCTTATGCCTGTCCGTGCCATTCTGTCGACATACATCGTCGTGCGCCGGTCGGGACTAAAATTGTACATATGAAAATATGAAACAATGGAATGTCTAGACATTTTATGAAATTGTCACCATGTTAGTAAGAAAGAAAACATATATGAAGTCCTCTTGCATCCAACGCGTTTCGGAGTACAATCTTTCTCCTTTTTCAGGGGTGTATGAAGAGGAAAATACAAATACAAAATGAGTGGGTGCAATGCGGTGCGATTTCCCCCACCGCACGTGTGTGTGTATAAAGGGAAAAAGCGCCATCTAGTGGGCAGTTTATTACAAATGTTAGAACATTCACGCTCATCTGCCCCACTGATGTTTCTGATATATACCCCAGAGGGAGAGCCTTGTTTTTCTTTTAAAAGATGATTTTAGGGATTTACAATGACTGGCAGTTGCAGTGAACCCTGACTGACCCATGGTGGAGGAAACTTGTCTTTATTTAGACTGAATTTGATTCCACTAAAGTCCCAAATCCCATTATTGTACACAGTCGTGTTTCCTGAACATCATTTGCATTCATATATCCAGGACAGGCTGTGTTTCTGGGAAGAGAGAATAGCGATATAAGCCCTTTATATTTCCCGTATTGTGTGCAGGCGAGGGCGATGAATATGTATTAGGGGTAAGGGTGGCTTGGAGACAACACGGATATAGCAGATGTTATAGTGAGCTATCTGCACCATAGGCTAATAGAGGGATGTACACCAACTAGAAAACTCTTATTGTCTCTGAAATGTGCAGAGTCAGCAAATTAAAGTGGAACTCTGGGCAGTAGAAAAAGTTACATATACACCAATTATCCATAAAATTAAGGACCATCCATCTAATACTGACTGGGTTCCCCCTTTTTCGGGCAAAACAGCCCTGACCCGTCCAGGCATGGACTCCAAAGTAAGATCCACATGAATGGTAGGAGCCAAAGTTTCCCAGAACATTGCCCAAAGCATCACACTGCCTCCGCCGGTTTTCTTTCGTCTCATCCTGGTGCCATCTCTTCCCCTCGTAAGTCATGCACACGCACCCGGTCATCCACATGTTGTAAGAGAAAATGTGATTTGAAGTCCAGGCCACCTTCTTTCATTGCTCCATGATCAAGTTCTGATTCTCACATGCCCATTGTAGACCCTTTTGGCTTTGGAAACGGGTCAGCATGGGCACCCTGACCGGTCTACAGCTATGCAGCCCCATACACAACAAACTGCAATGCTCCGACACCTTTCTATCAGAACCAGCATTAACTTATTTATCAATTTGAGCTACAGTACTTCTTCTACTGGATCGGACTACATGGGCCAGCCTTCACTCCCCACCTACATCAATAAGCCTTGGCCACCCATGACCCTGTTGCCAGTTGGCCAGTTTTCCTTCCTTGGACCACTTTTGGTCGGTCCTGACCAATGCAGACCGGGATTATCCCACTAGAGTTGCAGTTTTGGAGTTGCTCTGACCCAGTCTTCTAGCCATTACAATTTGGCCCTTGTCAAAGTCACTCAAAGCCTTACGCTTGCCCAATTTTCTGCTTTCAACACGTCAACTTCAGTATGTCTCCTTTTAGCAGGAAAATATAAGAAGAATTTATAAAGACAGGTCGAGGTACTAGGTAGGTTATTTTATTACATACATAGGCTGACTAGCTAGTGAATGTTATTATCTTGCTGAAATTTAACTTTAATAGCCCCCCCCCCCCACCAGATGTTTTAGGAAACACAAGGAACAATTACCCAGAAACTATAGTTCCACCCTAGGCCTTGGTCTGTGTTGCCCATCCACAGAGCCGGGACTGTTTCAAGCCACCCCAACACTGGAGAAATCACAGAAGGAAACTGCTTGCTGTGGCCAAGGCAAACTCACCTAACACATCGTACCTACTGTGTCCCATTAAGCTGATAGACTGTAGTTAAGCCAATTACTCATTAAATACATTAAAATATTACATTTGTCCCAAAGAGTAATTCTCTGTTCCCACTTAGCTGTGTAATGGGAGATTATCCTTTCTTCTGACGCACCGATCCGTGAATAACTCATCTTTCAGGCCAGACTGTGCCAAAATTTCAAGAGCCTTGTCCAAATGAAAATGAAAGGCAGGTGTTCGATGAGAGTCGTGTACTGAATATTAGGGGGAAAATAAGCCGGATGTGTATTGGAGATTTTGTCAAGAACAAAAAAGACTGAAAATTGAATTGCTGGACAGACTGAGCCACCTGGATGAAATATTGATATGAGCCTGAAGGCCTAGAGCAATGACAGGCTGACACTTTGGGTTCCAGGACAATGATACATTGACACACGGGAGTCCAGAAGAGTGACACACCGATACTTGGAGGTTGTAGAACAATGAAACACCGAAACTTGGTGGTCCGAGAACAATGACAAACTGTCATATGGGGGCCCAGAACAACGACACACTGATATCTGAAGGTTCTAGAACAATGACACATCAACACTTGGAGGTCCTGGGAACAATGACACTGGAGGTCCTAGAACAAGGATACACTGACACTTGAAGGTCCTAGAACAATGATACACTAATGCGGCGTACACACGGTCGGAATTTCCGATGGAAACAGTCCGATGGGAGCTTGTCAACGGATTTTCCGACCGCGTGTATGCCCATCGGTCTTTTTCTGTCGGAATTTCCGACGGACTTTGAATTGAGAACCTGTTCTCAATTTTTCAGACGGAAAACCTTTCTATCGGATTTTCCGATCGTGTGTATGCAATTCCGACATGTAAAATTCCGACGCATGCTCGGAAACAATCGACGTGTGCTCGGAAGCATTAAACTTCCCTTCTATAGTGCTGTCGAACGTGTTTCATGCCGCTGTGTTACAGACCATCGGAATTTGGTGTGACCGTGTGTAGGCAAGACAGTTTGAGCGAAATTCTGTAGGAATTCCAACGGGAAAACCATCAGAGCTTTTTCCGACGAGAATTCCGACCGTGTGTACGCGGCATTAGAGGGCCTAGAACAATGACACACTGACACTTGGAGAGCCTAGAACAATGACATACTGACACTTGAAGGTCCTAGAACAATGATACACTGACACTTGGAGGGCCTAGAACAATGACATACTGACACTTGGAGGGCCTAGAACAATGACATACTGACACTTGGAGGGCCTAGAACAATGACATACTGACACTTGGAGGTCCTAGAACAAAATGATACACTGACACTTGGAGGTCCTAGAACAATGATACACTGACACTTGGAGGTCCTAGAACAATGATACACTGACACTTGGAGGGCCTAGAACAATGACATACTGACACTTGGAGGGCCTAGAACAATGACATACTGACACTTGGAGGGCCTAGAACAATGACATACTGACACTTGGAGGTCCTAGAACAAAATGATACACTGACACTTGGAGGTCCTAGAACAATGACATACTGACACTTGGAGGTCCTAGAACAATGACACACGGACCATTCCAGGTCCTAGAACAATGACACACTGGGGGTTATTTACGAAAAGCAAATCCACTTTGCACTACAAGTGCACTGCACAATGATTGGATGATAAAATCAACAGCTTTCCCTCATTTCAGATCTAACCCTCAGATTTCCAGCGACTGCACTTCTAAGTGCACTTGTAGTGTAAAGTGGATTTGCCTTTCGTAAATAACCCCCACTGACACTTGTAGGTCTTAGAACAATGGCACACTGACATAGTAGTGCACCAACACTTTGGGGCCCTGAGCAATGGTCTATGAATACTTAGGCGTTCCAGAATAAATCGTACAAAGGCATCAAAAAAAAAAAAAAAAAATGCCACAAAGCAATTGACTCTTGACACCGAAATGTAAGTCTGACACCGGTGTTCAAAGAACAGTAACACCCTGACATGTAAGGTGTTCCAGAACAGTCACACTGATGAGGCCTCGAAACGGACTGTCTGGGTATGTCAGTCTGCACTGTGCAGCATTACTGTCTTCACCGACTAGAGAGGAGCCCTATAATGAGCGCTCAGATCTGTTTGACAGATGTGTTGTATTAAACATTGAGCTTTACACACCTATCCTGACTAATCCTGTAATTATTTCTGCTGCTGGAGAACGCTCAGATCCCACAGCCTTCTGTTCCTATAAGCGGCGGCAGCCGTCTTGGGTCTGGATTCAGGTTCTCGTACTTGCTAACTAATTAAAGTGTTATCTTAATGTGAGGGTGACATCGTTATGTCATTATGTGCGCCTTCAATTACTGGAGGCCAAATTAAGCAGCTTCTTGGCACTTGACTGCGTGTGACGAGCTGGGAGAGCCCGTCTTCTGGTAGAGAATGCAAATCGATATAGGTGCAACACAAGCAACATCAGCATTCATGACCACTGCATGCATTGTTGATGTTGTTCAGTCGTGTCCGACTCTTTCTGACCTCATGAACCATAGCGCACCAGGTTTTTCTGTCCTCCACTGCCTCCCGGAGCTTGCTTAACTTCACAGATCATAAATGCATGGATACTGCACTCCCAGAGCATTCACATTACATGGACGCTGCACTCACAGAGCCGTCACACTGCATGGCCACAGGGAAGGTTAGTGTTAGGAATATAGGGACGGTTAATATTAGGGTTACAGGGAGGGTCAGTGTTAGGGTTACAGGGAGGGTCAGTGTTAGGGTTACAGTGAAGGTTAGTGTAAAGATTTACAGAGAGGGTTAGTGTATTGCCGCGTACACACGATTAGACTATCAGGTGGACTTAGTAGAAGAAGAAGGCGGCGACAGCGACGAACAAGAAGACTGGGCCAACGCTAGTAAAAGAGCTGGCAGAAGATAGCGGAGGAGCCCAGCAGAAGAACCGAAGAGCGGGAGAAGAGGCCGGAAAGCGCAGAGAAGTCAGAAGAAGACCCCCGAAGTCAAAAGAAGACCTGCTTCAGGTGAATGGGTAGGGGTACGATGTACCCCATACTCATTCACATAGGGTGGGGGGCCGGGATCTGGGGGCCCCCTTATTAAAAGGGAGCTCCCAGATTCTGATAAGCCCCCCGCCCGCAGACCCCGACAATCAACGGCCAGGGTTGTCGGGAAGAGGCCCTTGTCCTCATCAACATGTCCTTCCCCAAAGCACTCACCCCCCCCATGTTGAAGGCACACGGCCTGGTATGGTTCAGGAGGGGGGGGGGGGGGGCGCTCGCTCATCCCCACCCCCTTTCCTGACAGTCCGGGCTGCGTGCTCGGATAAAAAGCCTTGTATGGACTTTGGGGGGACCCCCACGCCGTTTTTTTCGGTGTAGGGGTTCCCCTTAAAATTCATACCAGGCGACGGGGCTAGCAAGGTGCCAATCTCGCTGATGGAGGCGGCGACATTGACTTCCTTCGCTAGTCCCGTAGTACCTGAAGTCACGTTCAAAATGAACTGACTTTACTCCGTGTGTGGGCAAGTCTGTTCAGTTGAAAAGTCCGTTGGACCTCCGCTGGACCTAGTCCACCGGAAAAGTCAGTTCGCGCGTGGGCAAGTCCGCTCGTTCGGAAAGTCCGGCCTGATAGTCTAATCGTGTGTATGCGGCATTAGGGTTACAGGGAGGTTTTTGTGTTAGGATTACAGGGAGTTTTAGAGTTTTTATTGCTACTGGCACCAAAACACTAACCTTATATAATAAAATGATAGTTGAATTGATTCTCCACCATGGAAATATGGTAATGTTGTTCTGATTGTGTTGAAGCTGTACGGTATTATATGGATAAACATTTGGAAGTGTAATATTGCACAGAAGATTGTGTTTATGGGGATATAATGATACTTATGTTTCTAGGTAAATCAGTGAGATTTGATTCCTCTTGCGGTGACCATTATTCGCTTATATTTCATCTCTCTGTAGCACTCTGAACACTTCAGTGGTGAAAATGATAGATAATTACAGTTCCTCGTCTTCTCAGTACAGAGGATGTCTTTACGTCAAAGCTGACAACTCATCATCAGGGAGGGAGTTGGAGGCTGAGTCACCCCACAATGAGCCCTCTACCAGCTAAGGCGTTGCCCCACCCCCCGGACAAATTAAATGTCTGCTAATTATGGGGCCGATTGGTGGAATGCTGTCCAACCTTCTGCATGTATTTTTAAAGGCACCATAATTCCAAGATAACACACATGTAACAATTATATTGACCTTGCTGTCCTCAACACATCTTTTTACGGTTTTCTCTCCATTAAATGAATCCAATGCACATCTTGGGTCACCCAATGCACAGCAGCATTATCCTGAAATTACAGGTATCATAAATGGCCAACACGTACCAACTGTTTGGCTAAATGGACTGCCAGGATGCCTAACCCCCATTTCCCCCAACCTGGGGCACATGTTGGCTCTTCATGTCGGTGTCTCAAACCCAACTCTAGGCTCCCCCTTAATCAACCCCCCATATGCTGTTTTTGTGTCTATATTTACCTTTTCCAAAGTCTTCAGGATAGTCCCATGAGGCCTCAGGTTTGTTATCTTCTGTATAAAGCACACACAGGAGGGCGCAAACACATAGTGCATTACCATAACCTTTATTGACCATAAGACCGCGCAAAAAAACCTATGCCTGCCTTTACACACACATGAACTTTAAGTTTAATGGCATCCCAGTCTTAGTCCGTAGGGTTAAATATTGAGTTGGCCCACCCTTTGCAGCTAGAACAGCTTCAACTCTTCTGGGAAGGCCGTCCACAAGGCTTAGGAGTGTATCTATGGGAATGTTTGACCATTCTTCCAGAAGCCCATTTGTTAGGTCAGGCACTGATGTTGGACAAGAAGGTCTGGCTCGCAGTCTCTGCTCTAATTCTCCCCAAAGGTGTGTTCTAGCGGGTTGCAGGCCAGACAAATTCCTTCACCCTAAACTCGCTCATCCATGTCTTTATGAACCTTGTTTTGAGCACTGGTTCGAATCATTTGGTGGATGGGGGATTATGGTGTGGGGGTTGTTTTCCAGGGGATGGACTTGGCCCCTTAGTTCTAGTAGAGGGAATCCTTAAGGCGTCGGCATACCAAGACATTTTGGACAATTTCATGCTTCCAGATTTGTGGGAAGAGTTTGGGGATTGCCCCTTCCTGTTCCAACATGACTGCACACCAGTCGCCAAGGCAAGGTCTCAAAGAGATGAATGAGCAAGTTTGGGGTGGAGGAACTTGACTGGCCTGCACAGAGTCCTGACCTCAACCCGATAGAACACATTTGAGATGAATTAGAATGGAGACTGCGAGCCAGGCCTTCTCATTCCACATCAGTGCCTGACCTCACAAATGCGCTTCTGGAAGAATGGTCAAACATTCCCGTAGAAACACTCCTAAACCTTGTGGACGGCCTTCCCAGAAGAGTTGAAGCTGTTATAGCTGCAAACGGTGGACCAACTCAATATTGAACCCTACGGACTAAGACTGGGATGCCATTAAAGTTCATGTGCGTGTAAAGGCAGGTGTCCCAATACTTTTGGTGATATAGTGTATATGAAGACAAAATGATACACATATCCTCTGTGACTCTTCTCTGGGATGGGTGCTCCCTATTGATGCAGAGAGTGTCAGCATCCTTACCTGCACCATATATAGTGAATGAATGGCACTCTGGTTATATCCCATTAGGGCCATGGTGCCCTATATTTAAAGCTGAATTGAGGTATGCATATTTTTCCTTATTGGACCAGGGAAATATGCATGTTTTGTACATGGCAGATCCCTGCAGCTAGGGCAATCTCAGGGTCAACAGCTGCCCTGCTGCACTGTGAACACAGGATGTTGCAAACTCTGCAAGGGCACCCTTCAGAAAACACTTTACATTTTCTGAATTAATGCAAAGTGTTCTCCGTTTGGATAAGATGGAGCGGTGAGGCAGTAAAGTCATGAACCCGACCTCATCCAATCTGGGAAC
>CM053038.1:61654654-61760569 GCA_028564925.1 Lithobates sylvaticus
CTTCAGACATAGGTTGCAAACAGCAGCGGTGTGATCTGCTGCACACGTGTCAAAAAAAGGCCCACACCAAGAAAGTCAGCGGGGAGTCAGTAGCGCCCTGCACCTGCGGAGCTCTGCTGTGTGATGCAATAGGGTGGCTGCCTTAAGCTGCCCCCTGGAGGACATCCTGCCTTGTTGGGGTTGTGCCTCCTCCTCCTCCGATCTCTCAGGCACCCAAGTACAGCCAGTGACCTCATCATCCCCTCCCTCCTCGTCACGGGAGCAAACTTGGCAGTATGCTGCAGCTGGGGGAACATGACTGCCAGTTTATTGTCCTTCCGTGGCCTCCCCTGTCTTTAGGCTTACGTTACTCCCTTCCTCAACCTGGGAACCAACATCGGAGCATTCAACTTTGCTGAGCATCCTCCAGCAGCATGTAACAGACACTGTGGTTGAATAATTCTGGGGACTCCTCTGTGCATGATGGTGGGGCTATGGAAGGAGTAACTGGACAAGGAGTCGGTGGAATAGGTCGCTTTGGAAGGCAAACTCTCTGAGTCTGGGTGACAGAGGATGAGGACGGCTTTGTTATCCCCTCCAACAATGCATGTTGTGGCTCAATAACACGGCCAGCAGCAGAAAAAAAAAAAAAAAAAAAGAAAAAAAAAAAAAGAAGGAAGACAGACAAGCCACCTGCAGAAGATGTACCAATGTCAACGACCACCACTGTTGACTGTAGACACAGAGGCTGCTTGCCCTCCTTTAGTGGCCTGTGAGCGTCTGTCTCTCCTTTGTGGCTTTCCGGACATGATGTTTTAATTTTTTGGCAACACCGCACTATACTGTATTATATACACCGCCTGAAGTGTATTAGAAACTATACACCACCGAATGCAATGTATTATATATATATATATCAAAATACATTGCCCCTAAATAACCTGCCTGCTTAAAAACTCAAGCTATCTCTCTGTCCACGCCAGCAACACTACACGTGGCCGCTATGTAAGCAGCCTTATATACTGTGGGGCGTGGACTTAGTCCCCCTGAGCCATAGTTGGCCAAAGGCACCCTGCAATTATGGCTCTCAGCAGAGCGCGCTGTGATTGGCCAAAGCATGCAAATCATCATACAGCAATGCACTGCGATCTCGCAGTGCATTATGGGGCGTTCCGCAGCACTCAAATGTTCCCTGCACGCCCCATAAAATTTGCTGTTTATCGAACGGGTGAATACCTGATGTTCGACTCGAACATCAAGCTCATCCCTAGTGATCAGTGGGAAGAATGCTCCTTACCTTGGTGATCAGTGGGAAGAATGCTCCTTACCTTGGTGATCAGTGGGAAGAATGCTCCTTACATTCTTCCCACATCCGAATCCTCGAACAACAAAAATCTTATTTTGATTCATAATGAAACAAATCACACGTCTAGTGTAGAGCCCCCTACATTGGTGGTCACTGCAGAGCTCCCATACATTGGGGGACAGTGGAATTAATCTCTCCCTTAAGGACAGTGAATATGATCACTGGTATCAATGGCTGATTACCTGAGAAGCAAGAGAAAAAGCTCCACTGCTCCTATCCCAGTGGTTTCGCTGTGTGGTATTGGTACCAAAAATATGTGGGCACCACTTGGCAAGAGATTAATCCATCACTGGAACAGGTCATTAGATTTTGCATTGGATGAGGTACAGCTATAAGATCCTGTGATCTCAGTTTGACCAGATGCTTTTAAAGGACAGAGGAAAGATCTGGGGTTTATTAGACCCCAGATGTCTCAGTAAAGAATACCTATCACTGTCCATGTTGTCATAAGGGATGTTGCGATAGCAATAAAGTTGGAAAAAAAAAAAAAAATAAAAAAAAAATAAATAAAATCGCACCACACATGTAAATTATTGTCGCAAACGTTATAGCGAGAGCAATAATTCTAGCCCCAGGTCTCCTATAAAATTCTAAACTGGTAACCTGTAAAGGCTTATAAAAGCATCACCTGTTAATATTTCTAAGTACAATAGTTTTCCGCTGTTCCATAAGCATGTGCAATTTTAAAGCATGACATGTTGGGCATTTATTTACTGTGAAATTTATTAAAGTGTATTTATTCACTCAATAAAATTATAGGAGATAGAGAGAATATAAATACATATATAAAATAATTGGGTGTTCTAAGTAATTTTTTACGGAATTGGCCTGGTGCTGAATCGGTTAATGCACAAGCTCTGTCTTTTTGCAGATGATGCACCACTATCGGTCTTATCCTTTCAAAAAGTCCAGGGATGAACTTGTTTTTTTTTTTCCTCACATGACTGTATACCCATGTGAACATTCAATACACCGGCAGGAGAGGATCCCGTGTCTGATGTACGCCCTTTGTTGTTGCTCCTTTGTTGGGAGCATTACCCTACATTGGATAACATGTGTGTAAATGTCATTGCTCACTGTCTGCAAAATATTCTGCCGATTGCCATCACTAATAACTGCCTGCAAAACCATATATGAGCACTTGACCCGACCAAATGTTCTCTGCAAGAAACAATTTCTCATCTTTATTTGCGCACAGACCTGTGGGACTTTGTGCTTTTATCCCGTTTGCTTTGATTTTCTATTGCCACTATTTTTGGGCAGTTTCTCCCATTCTTCTTTGCAGGAACTCTCAAGCTCCATCAGGTTGGATGGGGAGCGTCGGTGCACAGCCATTTTCAAATCTTTCCAGAGATGTTTAAGTCTGGGCTCTGGCTGGGCCACTCAAAGACATTCACAGTGTTGTCCCGTAGCCACTCCTTTGTTATCTTGGCTGTGTGCTTAGGGTCGTTGTCCTGTTGGAAGATGAACCTTTGCCCCAGTCTGAGATCCAGAGTGCTCTGAGTGGGGTTTTCATTAAGGAGGTCTCTGTACATTGCTGCATTCATCTTTCCCTCGATCCTGACTAGTCTCCCAGTTCCTGCTGCTGAAAAACATCCCCACAGCATGATGCTGCCACCACCATGCTTCACTGTAGGGATGGTATTGGCCAGGTGATGAGCGGTGCCTGATTTTCTCAAGACATGACGCTTGCCATTCAGGCCAAAGAGTTTTCTTTGTTTCATCAGACCAGAGAATTGTGTTTCTCGTGGTCTGAGAGTCCTTCAGGTGCCTTTTGGCAAACTCCAGGTGGGCTGTCATGTGCCTTTTTACTGAGGAGTGGCTTCCATCTGGTCACTCTACCATAAGGGCTTGATTGGTGGAGTGCTGCAGAGATGGTTGTTCTTCTGGAAGGTTCTCCTCTCTCCACAGAGAAATGCTGGAGCTCGGTCAGAGTGACCATCGGGTTCTTTGTCACCTCCCTGACTAAGGCCCTTCTCCCCCGATCGCTCAGTTTGGCCCACTCTAGGAAGAGTCCTGGTGGTTCCAAACTGCTTCCATCTATGGATGATGGAGGCCACTGTGCTCAATGGGACCTTCAATGCTGCAGGCATTTCTCTGTACCCTTCCCCCGATCTGTGCCTCCATACAATCCTGTCTCGGAGGTCTACAGACAGACAATTCCTTGGACTTCATGGCTTGGTTTGTGCTTTGACATGCACTGTTAACTGTGGGACCTTATATAGACAGGTGTGTGCCCATCCAGATCATGTCCAATCAACTGAATTTACCACAGGTGGACTCTAATCAAGTTGTATAAACATCTCAAGGATGATCAGTGGAAACAGGAGGCATCTGAGCTCAATTTTGAGTGTCATTGCAAACGCTGTGAATACTTATGTACAGGGGAAGTTTATTTTTTATATAAAATTTACAAAGATTTCAAAACAAACTTCTTTCATGTTGTCATTATGGAGGTAATGTTTGTAGAATTTTGAGGAAAATAATGAATTTAATACATTTTGGAATAAGGCTGTAACATAAAAAAATGTGGAAAAAAGTGAAGCGCTGTGAATACTTTCCGGATGCACAGTCTCTGCCACAGACTTGTCAATTTCCTTTAAGCATTACTGAGAGATTTGAAGAATTTCCATACAATACCAGTCTCTTTCAGCCGAACCGGCGATACTGTATGTGCGTTGATCCGGGTTGCATCCTTTAACTGAGCCTCCAGGCTCCTCCAGAAATACCAGCCTTGCGCACGGTCCTCTCTTGGAAGAGTCCTCCCCTGGATCCTCCAGTTCCTGGGCCTCTCTCCTCAGGCTAGATGGCACCGGACCATACCTGGATCAGTAGGCCCCGAGATTCGCTCGGCCTACTCTAGTTGCGCAGCCTCAGGCCAGCCGGCCCCGAGACACAGGATACATGGGCTGTGCACCCCAGGCCAGGAGGGCCCTGGGGAAAGAAAAAAAAAAAAAAATGAAAAAAAAACAAAAAACAAAACCACCCCGCCTAATGGCGTCGGTACCTTAAATACCATCTCTCAGAATGCACAGCAGGAAAAGACACTCCCACAGGGCTGGTTCCAAGTAGCAGATGGCATTCAATACAGCCAGCTGAACTGCGCTTCTACACTTACCGGCGGTGACAGCGACACCTACAGTCAAGGAGAAACAAGTGCAACCCAGCTGAACTGGTACAGAAACCAGAAATTTTAGAGCAATTAGCCTGAAGCCCAACTGTGGCCTCAGACAACTTAATTTTGAAAAGCAATAGCGTCTGCTCATTAAGAGCCGGCGCTATATTTTATACAAGACACACACACATACATTATATTAGGGCTGGGGAATTTAAAGTTTAATTCCTCAATTAATCATTAATTTTTTTGATCAAAATTCTTTTGATCGTACTCACCTCTCCGCCGGCTTCCGGGTCTTCAGGGAGTCCTGTCGGAGATTCGGTGACGTCACAGACATTATCACCGGACTCCTCCCCCCCCCTTCCCCAAGTGCCTCTGTAACGACATATTCGGCGACCCATCGCAGTTTGCTACGGAAGTGACGTTCCGTCGCCGCCATCTTGCTACACCCCACACTCGTCCACAGTAATGATACACTAAGAAGGGGGAAAGCGCACGTTACACCCACCAGAGTTTTGCATTTTAGACGTATTTATAACAGTAAAGTCACTTTCTATAGTGAAATACAGTACTTAGAACTCCGTCTGACTGCTTAGATGTTAAATTTTAAAAGCAGCGAACTTCTGTCAGATTAGCAAACCTGTGAGATGACAGGGTTGCCGCTGCTTTTAAAATTCAAGATCTAAGTAGTCAGGCGGAGTTGTAAGTACTGTATTTCACTATATAAACTGACTTTACTGTGCGTTATAATTAAATTGAAATTATTTGATTAATCTGTTTAAAAAAAAAAAAAAAAAAAAAAAAACGAACAAGAAAATTTTAATCAGTAACAGCCCTAATATATATATATATATATATATATATATATATATATATATATATATAATATATATATATATATATATATATATATATATATATATATATATATATAGTAGCTGAGTCGCCAACCCTGAGCTGGTCTGATAAGGGGGAGGGGGGGGGGGTGACACCCCGCTACCCACAAATTGGGGCCCCGATAATGGCACTGCAGTGTGCCCCGGGGACACGGGAAGCAGCGCTGTATTCCTCTAGTGTGTCTGCAGGCTCTCACCCTCTCCTGTAGTATGTGTATTAATGTGCCGCTTTACTTGCTCAAATATATTTGGGATTGCTCCACTGCTCAGTTAGCAGTAATGATGTGCAGTAACCTCCAGCAACCAAATCGGTGAGCGGTAATGGTGTGCTGTAATCTATAGCAACCAATCAGTGAGCAGTAATAATGTGCAGTAACCTCTCGCAACCAGTCAGTGGTAAGGATAGGCTGTAACCTCTGCCATTCAATTGCAATCGCTGGAATCTGCTGCAGCAAACTGATTGAGTCTACTGGCTATTTTTTTGAATGTCTCAGAATGGGGGGGGGGGGATGTTTGGCGGTCATCCATTGGCTGGCACCTGCTGATCGGCATCTGCTGTGTCTAATCACAGCAGAGCTGGATTGCCGGCGGCGCGCGTGAGCGCCCCCTACCTGTAAGTGCTGGATCACATATCAGATACATGATCCAGCTCAGAGAAACCGCTTTGCCGTTGTACTTGTAAGAGGTGGTCAGCGAGGGGTTAAACCAAGACAGTCACTTCTCTCCGTCTACCTCCTGAGGACACGCTGCACAGAACACACTCGGACCCCATCAGGAGACTAATGCTCACTAATACACTTCCATTTGGGCAGGGGGGGGGGGGATTCTGCGCTCGCTCCAAGAGCCGTCATTCAGTGTTTGGCTGAGCGGAGGAAATCTCTAATAAGGAGATAATTTACCTCCAGGACTGGAGAGTCCAGCGGCATCGAGTCTCTTAATTATCCTCATAGGGATGTTGTACGTGTTTGCAGGGCTGCTGTTAGAAATCATGGGACCCCGTACATACTAGCTGACCAGAACCTGCGCAGTTGCAGCACAAGCTGATCAGGCAAAGATTCACCGCCGGCACCCACTGATCAGCTCCATCATTCAGAGAAAAAAGAGCTCCATGTTGTAAACAACACAGAGCTTCACATACCGACAGGCAATCTTGCTTTTTTTTTTTTTTTTAATTAATTAATTTATTTTTTTATTATAAAAAAAAAAAAAAACAGCAAGATCGCTTAGTAAAAGCAGCACATAGCACACACTACACATTAGGCACATATTTAACCCCTTAATCACCCCTAGATGTTAACCCCTTCCCAGCCAGTGACAGTGTATATTATTATCCCTGATCGCTGCATTATTGTCACTGGTCAGTTAGTGTACCTCTTACTCAGCGCCAGTTAGTGTGAGATTGGCCGCCATACGATCACAGTCAAACTATAAGTTGCAGATCACTGATCCATTACTAGCATAAAAAAAAATTAAAAAAAATAACAAATTCCAGTCCAGTGGCGGCTTGTGTTTTTTTGTTTGGGGGGGGGGGGGGACTGCTTGCTGTCTGACAGGCGGCCCACTTACTGCATCTAGGCGCAGGGCATCAGCGAGGATCGGGCAGCGACGGCCATCAAGGAGCGGCAGGGCAGGGATCGGCGGACATCAGGCTGCTGCGGGCATAGTGGTTCCTGTGTCTCCTCCCCTCCTCCTAGGCGTCCAGCGACAGGCATCAGACCTGCTTCCCGATTGGCCGGGAGGAGGATCAGTGTTGCAACAGCAAATATTAATTTGCTGTGGATGGGCTCGTAGCGTAATGGTCTGCGCCACAAGCCCACCCTATTTTGAAGCCTTTTAGAGCCTCTGGCTCTAATCAGGTGCTAAAAAACAAAAAAAAAACACCCCCGTCACTGTCATTCAGGAGCCTGTCCTGGACGCATGAATGGGGGTGGCGGCAGCGATGGATAGAGTAATCGCATCGCTAGAAGGTGAAGGGGGGATGGCCCAGCTCAAATGTGCTCCCCCATGGGGGGAAAAAAATAATTCACCCTTCCTTCATTACCCCTAAAAATGTTCCCTCCTAGTACACATCTTCTCCCGCCTACTTTAAATTATCCCCCTCCCAGCACAAATCCCCCCTCCTAATATAAATCTCCCCCATCCTTCCAACACAAATCCCCCTGAATCACCACTCTTAGCACCACCCCACCCATAATTTCCCCTCCTAGAACAATACTTATGCCCCCCCCTGCCCCCCCAAATCTCCCATTCCGAAACAAATCCCCCACCCCGTTCTCCTTCTGGTGCCCACCCACCTGCCTCCCCTCCTGCCCGTCCCCAGTATATACATACATACATACCAAAAGCTATACCTTTATGTAAACCAATCAATATACACTTTTTGAGATTTCTTTTTTTTTCTTACCAAAGACATGTAGCAGAATACATGTTGGCCTAAATTTATGAAGAAATTTGATTGTTACAGCGGTGGGGTGAGGGGGGGAGCAGTTGGCCCGCCATCTCCCCCTACATTCCCCTGGCACAGCGGCGATATCACCTATTGTATCGCCGTTGACCTCTGACCTTCACAGTGGAATTAATTTTAAATGAGATGCTTAGAAATGTCACCAGATTGTGGAAATACACAGAGGAATGACCTTTGGATACTCCTGGAAAGTTTCTCTGTCTTAGTCTCTAATGAGGCAGAGCTGTGCCCAGCACGCTCTCCATGTGATAAAACATAAATGATCATTAAACTCGTTAAGCTCTGTGACCCCGGGACCTGGGGGGGGGGGTGACACCGTAACACAACAGAACCTCATTGTCCTCCATCTGCACCTTATTAAGACCGATGATTCAGTACGGACTCCAATCACTAAACTGGAACAATTCTGATTATCCATAATGACAGACAGTGACAGCCAATCACAGCTGAGCGTAATGGTCACATGGGTGAATGTACAGATCATGGGGGCTCCATACAAATATATTGAGGGGGTCCATCCCCGGTAGACATGTGCGGTGAGTTATTAATTAAAATTCGGACAAATTTTCGTTAATCGGATGTATCCGAATTAGTATAGTAACGAATTTTAAGGAATAAACGAAAGAGAATAATAATAATAATAATAATAATAATAATAATATATATATAACACACATACATATATATATATAAATATATATATATATATATATATATATAATATATATATATATATATATATATATATACACACACATATACACACACACACATATCCCGGTGGTGCTTAAAATACTGCCAAAAGAAAGCAATATCTCTGTTGCAAAAGAAAAATGTAATTTGAGTACAGCGTTGCATGTCCGCGCAATTGTCATACAAAGTGTGAGAGCGCTGAAAATTGGCCTGGGCAGGAATGGGGTGAAAGTGTCCGGGATTGAAGGGGTTAATACCGCTTGCAACTTAAAGACTATATTGCAGGATGAATCTGGTCGATCAACATGACCACTGCGTCTGCCATCCTTCCCATAATGCCCCGCTTCTGTGTGGTCTTGTGACTGTCTGGCTTGAGGATAAAGCTGTTGAACCATTATGCAACCACAAAATCCGTCGGATTTTTTCCGACGGATTTTGTCCGACACTGGTGTTGCATACACACGGTCGGACAAAGTTGTCGGAAAATCCGATCATTCTGAACGTGGTGACGTTTGTTGCCTACGACGGGACTACGTAGAGGCTAGTAGCCAATAGCTTTGGTCTTGTAATGTGATCTGAGCATGCGTGGCACTTTGTCCGTCGGAATTCGCTTCACACGATCGGAAAAAGTCCGATAGGACTTTGTTGTTGGAAAATTTGAGAGCAGGAGCTAAAACTTTGTCCGTCGGAAAATACGACTGAAAAAGTCCGATGGAGCCTACATACGGTCGGAAATTCCGACAACATTGTCCGATGGGACATTTTCCGTCGGAAAATCCGACCGTGTGTACGGGGCATTAGACTGGGATGTCATTAAAGTTCATGTGCGTGTAAAGGCAGGTGTCCCAATACTTTTGAGAATATAGTGTATATACATTTAAACTTGTTGCATTGTTTTCAGGATGAGCTGTTTTATTTATTTTGATTTATGCCCTTCAACGTCACCTGGGGTTATTTCGTACCCCTGACTATAACACAAGGACAGAACATATGTTATGGTGACATCTGTTATATTGGAATGTAAAATTTTGTATTCTCTTGGCGAAGGCGAAAAGAAAAAAAGAACACAAAACAAAGCACAACAAAGAAAGAAAAAAACAACAGGACGCTTTTTGAATTCATTTTTTAATTCAATAGAAAAATAGCATTGTTCAATCTGCAATTTACAAATCACATCCGGCGTGGAAAAGATACAGCATACAGGCCGACAACTTTACACCCGCATCCCTGACAACCGTCAGCACGACGCAATCACAATAGGCATTCCTGGCAGCTGCACCTTGTGAATCAGCCGCTGACACCTTGGGTTATTTATGAACTGCTGGAGGTCCGACTTGTCACCTGCTGCATAAAATAATTACGAGCTGCGGAGGAATACAGGAGACGTGTTGTCATGGCGATAAAGGAGTCTAGAAAAGACGTTTTGTAAACAGGGCGATGTTTCAAAGGGTACCTGTCTCGTGCCCATAGTATGGGTAAATTACCAAATATACGAACACCGCTAAAGCCTATCCATTTTCTAGGACCTGGTGCCATCAATACCGTATAAGGCATGCCGGTGAACTCCCTCCGGGTGTGTAGGTGGCCATGGGTGGTGACAGAGCGTCACGTTTTGGCTAGAACTGGCCAGCAGACGTTTCCACCTTCTCCCTGTCTGGTGGGGGATAAGACCCCTTTCACACTGGGGAGTTTTTCAGGTGTTTTTCAGGCGCTTTAGCGGTAAAAAAAGCGCCTGCAAAGCGCTTGAAAGAAGCCTCATCTGCAATCCCAATGTGAAAGCCCAAGTGCTTTAAGAGCCCTTTCACACTGCCAGCGCCCGAAAAACGCATAAAGTGCCGCTTAAACTAGCGGCGCTTTACCAGCGTTTTTCCAGCGCTAGTGGGGTGCTTTTAACCCCTGCTAGTGGCCAAATAAAGGGTTAAAAGCGCCCACAAAGCGCTGATGCCAAAAGCACTTTGCAGGCGCTTTTCAGGCACTTCCCATTGATTTCAATGGGAAGGGGTGCTTTAGGAGCCGTGTATTCACCGCTCCAAAAGCGCTGCAAAGAAGCTGCTTGCAGGACTTTTTTGGCGTCCTGCCAGCGCAGCGCCTCAGTGTGAAAGCACTCGGGCTTTCACATTAAGATTGCAGTTGCGGCTTCTTTCAGGCGCTTTACAGGCGCTTTTTTTAACGCTAAAGCGCCTGAAAAACGCCTGAAAAATGCCCCAGTGTGAAAGGGGTCTAAATGCTGGTGGTGTGTGGAAATGCTCTCTCTCTGATGAACGTGCTATTGTTTGCTCTTAGACCTCTTTCACACTGGGGCATTTTTCAGGCGTTTTTCAGGCGATTTAGCGTTAAAAAAAAGCACCTGTAAAGTGCCTGAAAGAAGCCGCAACTACAATCCCAATGTGAAAGCCCGAGTGCTTTCACACTGAGACCCCTTTCACACTATGGCATTTTTCAGGTGCTTTAGCATTAAAATAAGCATCTGTAAAGTGCCTGAAAGAAGCACAACTGCAATCCCAATGTGAAAGCCCGAGTGCTTTCACACTGAGGCGCTGCGCTGGCACGGCATCAAAAAAAGTCCTGCAAGCAACGTTTTTTGGCAGCGGCGCTTTGTGGACACCTTTAACCCTTTATTTGGCCACTAGCAGGGGTTAAAAGCGTCCCACTAGCGCTCGAAAAAAACGCTGGTAAAGCGCTGCTAGTTTAAGCGGCGCTTTATGAGCGTTTTTTGGGCGCTGGCAGTGTGAAAGGGCTCCTAAAGCACTTGGGCTTTCACATTGGGATTGCAGATGAGGCTTCTTTAAAGCATTTACAGGCGCTTTTTTTAACGCTAAAGCGCCTGAAAAATGCCTGAAAAACACCCCAATGTGAAAGGGGTCTTATAGATTGTTGCAAGCAACATTCTCATCTGTCTCATAGCTTACATTTGCTGGGCGTGCAAAGCGCTTCTTAACCTGTTCAGGCTCTTGAAGTGTTAGGCTAAAGCTGACTACTAAAATTTTGGGGGAAAATTTTCATTTTAAGAACATTTGTTCGACTTTCTAATCATTTGTGCAAGCAGCAACAGCCCTGAAGAAGGGGAGCCCTTTCCACCGAAACCCTTTGGCTTCATAGTACCAAACTGTATCTTGAGGAACACAACTGGTACCAAACTGTATCCTGAGGCTGCAAGTGGCACCAAAATGTATCCTGAGTGCACACCTGGCAACAAACTGTATCCTGAGGCACACAACTGGTACCAAACTGTATCCTGAGGCTGCAAATGGCACCAAAATGTATCCTGAGTGCACACCTGGCAAAAAACTGTATCCTAAGGAACACAACTGGTGCCAAACTGTATCCTGAGGGCCCAACTGGCACCAAACTGTAACCCGAGGGCCTAACTGGCGCCAAACTGTATCCTGAGGGTCGAACTGGCACCAAACTGTATCCTGAGGGTCGAACTGGCACCAAACTATATCCCGAGGGCCAAACTGCCAACAAACTGTATTCCAAGAGCCCAACTGGCACCAAACCTTATTTTGAGGGTACAACAACTGGCAACAAACATTTACTCCAGGGCCCAATTGGCAACAAACTGTGTTCAGAGGGCCCAACTGGTAACAAACTGCATCTTGAGGACTCAACTGACAACAAACTGTATCCCAAGGAACCAACTGGCCACAAACTGTATCCCGATGGGACCAACTGGCAGTAAACTGTATCTCGAAGGCCCAACTGGCAAAAAACTTTATCCTAATGGTCCAGTTTGCACCAAACTGTATCCCGAGGACCACAACTGGTACCAAACTGTATCCTGAGGGCCCAACTGGCACCAAACTGTAACCCGAAGGCCTAACTGGCAAAAACCCTTGATCCGGGGACCCAACTGGCAACAAACTGTATCTCGAGGGTCCAACAGGCAACAAAGATTTACCCAAGGGCCAAATTGGCAACAAACTGTATCCTGAGGGCCCAATTGGCAACAAACTGCATCTTGAGGGCTCAACTGACAACAAACTGTATCCCGAAGGACCAACTGGTACCAAATTGTATCCTGAGGGCCCAACTGGCACCAAACTGTAACCCGAAGGCCTAACTGGTAAAAACCCTTGATCCGGGGACCCAACTGGAAACAAACTGTATCTCGAGGGTCCAACAGGCAACAAAAATTTACCCAAGGGCCAAATTGGCAACAAACTGTATCCTGAGGGCCCAATTGGCAACAAACTGCATCTTGAGGGCTCAACTGACAACAAACTGTATCCCGAAGGACCAACTGGTACCAAATTGTATCCTGAGGGCCCAACTGGCACCAAACTGTAACCCGAAGGCCTAACTGGTAAAAACCCTTGATCCGGGGACCCAACTGGAAACAAACTGTATCCCGAGGGCCCAACAGGCAACAAAAATTTACCCAAAGGCCAAATTGGCAATAAACTGTATCTTGAGGGCCCAATTGGCAACAAACTGCATCTTGAGGGCTCAACTGACAACAAACTGTATCCCAAAGGACCAACTGGCAACAAACTGTATCCAGAGGGATCAACTGGCACTGAACTATATCCTGAGGGCCCAACTGGCACCAAACTGTATTCCCAAGGGCCCAACTGGCACAAACCTTATACAGAGGGCCCAACTGGCAAAAAACCTTATCCCGGGGACCCAACTGCCAACAAATCCAGAGGGTCCAACTGACAACAAAATGTTGCCCAATTGGCAAGAAACTGTATTCCAAGGGCCCAATTGGCAATATACTGTAACCTGAGGCACCAACCGGCACTGAACATTACCTCAAAGGCCCAACTGGCAATGAACTGTCGACAACTTTGTGATGGAGTTTGAAAGGTTTAAATAATTTTCAACTGCCAATTGATCTGCAATGGCAGCATAGACATAGAAAGTACATTTTATTTCTACTCTGTTTGCAATCTACGGTATCTTCCCATGTGATAGAATAATTTTACATACTATCGTCAGCCTGGCAATAACACATTTTGGAGTAGAGTTACACTTTAATTGCTGTGCTAAAAGAACATAAGATATTTTATATATCTTTTTTTTAAAATAAGACCATTTGGTATAATTGGATGGATCCATTTTTTGAAAAAATACACCTTATTGGCAGATGGCACTGGACCCTAGTAAAAGGATAGGCAGATCCCCAACCCAGAGACAGGCCCCTTACTTGCTAAGACCTTTGCTGGTGGTCCTGAAATGATTGTCACAAGCTCGCTCTCTGCTTTCCTTCCCACATTTTGGGGTAAACTGAGCTGGCACAATGTAAGGACAAGTGGACAGTTCCTCCTGGCTAGAGGAACAAAAGAAGGAGATTAAAGTGCGTTAAATAGAGTGTGGTGTAGCACAGTGCACTCCGAGGCTGCTGCCGGAACTGAACTCACATTGTACTAAAAAGTAGGGGAATTCCATAATCTTCCTCCCACTTCCTGCTGTGTCCCTGGGACAGGAAATGAAGGGAAATCTCTCAAACTGGGCGCCAATTCTAACCATTCCCCATACAAAACTCAACATAACGGTTTGGCTTTAGATATACATCAATTCCTTTGAATTACAAAAACAGTCTCAGTTACATTGTAAGTCCTTGAATTAAAGGGCCATTCTACACACAGCAGATCATGGATTGGACAGCTTCTTTTTTTATCATTAAACCTGAGTTCCCAGTTCCACCAGTTTCCAGTTGCTGTTGCCATTCTTGAGGAGTCTCACTCTGATTGCTGAAATGTGCTTATTTTTACATTACAAAAGATGTCACACTGGCAGTGACATAGCCTTGTTTGCAGTAGGTATGGGTAACATGGAGCTGAGACCTTTTATAGTCGACAGTAAGTGAATTCAAACATGCCTGGGGTAACCATGGATCTACCATGGATACTATACTATAGATGGAAAGAGGAAAAAATAAATCAACAATAAAAAAAAAAATGGGGCAGTCTCAATAGACCACTTGGTCTTTTTCTTTGTTTCTAGGGTAGGAAGAAAGAAACTCGTAAAGGAAGTGTGAATGCAATCTACTCACTAGGGGGAGAACCTCTGGGGAATCAAGGATGAAAAAGGACCTGGGGGTCCTAGTAGATGATAGGCTCAGCAATGGCTGCTGCTAACAAAGCAAACAGAATATTGGCATGCATTAAAAAGGGGATCAACTTCAGAGATAAAATGATAATTCTCCCGCTCCACAAGACTCTGGTCCAGCCGCACCTGGAGTATGCCGTCCAGTTCTGGGCACCAGTCCTCAGGAAGGATGTACTGGAAATGGAGCGAGTACAGAGAAGGGCAACAAAGCTAATAAAGGGTCTGGAGGATATTAGTTATGAAGAAAGGTTATGAGCACTGAACTTATTCTCTCTGGAGAAGAGACCTTTGAGAGGGGATATGATTTAAATTTATAATACCATACTGGTGACCCCACAATAGGGATAAAACTTTTCCGCGGAAGGGAGTTTAATAAGACACGTGGCCACTCATTAAAATTAGAAGAAAAGAGGTTTAACCTTATACTACGTAGAGGGTTCTTTACTGTAAGAGCGGCAAGAATGTGGAATTCACTTCCACAGGCGGTGGTCTCATCGGGGAGCTTCGATAGTTTCAAAAAACTATTAGATAAGCACCTGAACGACCGCAACATACAGGGATATACAATGTAATACTGACATATAATCACACACATAGGTTGGACTTGATGACTTTTTTCAACCTCACCTACTATGTAATTATATAAGTCTTGGGTAGGAAAGAAGGAACACCTGGTTGTCTAGAGAAATGCAATTTTTAAAGTATGGTTCATAGGCGTATATTAAAAGTATAAACATGTACATCAAACCAACACATTTCGGGGGGAAGGACTCCCCCTTCTTCAGGGTTGTTGCTGCATGCCATTGAATGGGAATGGTTCCCAAAACTTATATTAATTACCAAATTTCTGCTTGGTGTGTACAGTGTGGGGGGATTGCACTGTGCCCATCCAATAGCACGCAGCAACACCCCTGAAGAAGGATGAGTCATTTCCCCCCAAACCCGTTGGCTTTATGTACATGTTGCTACTTTTAAGGGAGGACTCCCCCTTCTTCAGGGCTGTTGCTGCATGCTATTGAATGGGAATGGTTCCCAAAATGATTATATTATTTACAAGATTTTTGCTTGGTGTGTACACTGTGGGGGGGATTGCACAGTGCCCATACAATAGCACGCAGCAACAGCCCTAAAGAAGGGCGAGTCCTTTCCCCCAAAACCCATTGGCTTGATGTACATGTTGCTGCGAAGTTAAAAGTTGCCTTTCTCTGGACAACCCCGTACCCCTTCCTTCCTACCCAAGTCCACATATGGAAACGACCATAAGGTTGTAGAGAAAAAGTGGCAGCCCAAGCCCTAAGAGGGTCCATTGCCACCATCCACCATTGGGAATAACCTACTGGAAGGGATTTCTTTCTATTTGCCCACAAAAATACCCACCCATGACCAGTGACTGATCCAGTCAGTCCAGCGTGGTCTCCAACACAAGCCAGATGTTTCTATAAGGAAATTTCTCTTATGGAGCACCCAAAATGGGCATAAAAATTCAAAGCATGACCCAACCTACCAGCGCACATCTGTAACTAAAATATCAGTTTTGAGGGGAGTGACTCTTTAATTTTGCATTTGTTACCAGAAATCCATACCAAATGTACACTCGACAAGACTGTTCTTCATGACCCTTCCATTGGTTACAGTGACAAAGGCTCAAAGAATGAAGTTAACAAGAAGCCAAAACTTCCTGTATGTAGCTTTTAGACATTCAGCTAATGTATATTTCATGGCTCCTATGTTACAGCTTGTAAAAAAAAACTCTGTTTTCAGCCATGTGACTTGTTATTTTCAAATTGAATCGGACTCAACTGAAAATAACTGTCAATAACTGGAAATAAGCTTACTTCAACGCAGGAGCACAGTTGGGAAAAAAGTACAGAGCGTTGCCACCCATGACTATGGCGACCAATCCATGTGCAATGTGTTGGTGAGAGGGTGACAACACAGGAGCACAGTTGGGAGAAATGTACAGAGCGTGGTCACCTATGACTATGGTGACCAATTCATATGGCTTCTCACAGGTTTACTTTAAAAAATAAACCATAATCAAGTGGTCACACCCTTAACTATGAATGCCAACATTCCTGAATCTTTAAATATACTTTACTATGTTTAGATGGGGTTCAGGCATTCTGCTAATACACATATGTAAATATATAAAATGTAATGTATTAGAAACATGTTAAAATAACATAGATAAGAATAAGAACAATAATTCAGGCCATGATAATGATTAGAGCATGTTGGATACAATTCTCTTCACTCCCAACGTGTTTCGAACAGACTGTATTTCTTCCTCAGGGGAATGAGTATTTGTAAGGGACCCAAGCGATTATGGTAAACATATGGCCAACATCATTGCTGTGCTGAAAAGCCACCTGACAAAGCCCCCCAGGAAGTGCCTCCCTCAGCAGGACTCAAGGTGCCACTTCTTCTATATGGCTATGGCTTGGGATAGTACAACATTTCCTTGAAACGATGACCAATCTGCACTTCGGATAAAAGACAGAACCCAAAGAGCCCAGTGAGCGATTGGGACAATCACCAGGTAAGAAATTTCTCAGAGCACCATCCAGCGCAAAGTCCAAAATGGAAAGGATTCTCGTTCCCCCGAGGAAGAAATGCAGACTTTTTTGAAACGTGTTGGGAGTGAGAATTGTGCCCAACATGCTCTGATCATTATCATAGTCTGATATTGCTTTATTCTTATCTATGTTATTTTAACATGTTTCTAATAAATTACATTTTATATATTTACATGTGTGTATAAGCAGGTTTACTTTACTTTAAGTCGTCAAATAAAATGTTCTGATATTTCTTTATAATGCGCAATACATACATTTTCAGTACAGTGTGTTGAATGTATCCAACAGAATATAAAAATATTTCCATAAAAGTCAAGCATGTCTTTCTCCAACAAACTGCAGCCTGCAAGGCCGGACATTAAGGTAATCCATTTTATAAAATGGTATTTATTTGTTTGAACATTTGTAATCAAATCTTAATTTGGGTTGATTGTTCCTCAATTATGTTTTTGTCCCTAATTTAAAAATTTCAGTAAAATATTTTCTTTAATTGTATTTTTTGCTTATCTGATTTTATTCTTACTGTACAGAAATTCAAAAGTATAAAACTGTGCTTTTAACTCTTGCAGGGAGGCCATACATGGTCTAATATTTAAAGGGATTCAACTAATTTGCTACAAATGTCTCACAGTCATCATCAACTACCAAGCAATTAACACCCCTGCTGTCTTAGTACTAGTTACTGCGCACCACGATTGTCCAGACATGTAGCTCTTTCTAATCAAAGGGCATTTCCTCCATTTACCATAGACCAGAAAACGGTTCCTGTATGTCTTGTGTTTTGTATCTGTACATCGGTCAATAGGGGATAGAAGTTATGGGCTTGTGGTGCCCTTGACTACAAAAAGCTATAGAATTGTCATGGGTAGACATTACTTCCAGGAAGCCTGATATAACTCTCACAACCCAGGCTGTGAATCGTATGCACCTGAAACGTGTACAACATAGGGGATGAAGTGCCATGGCTGGTGTCACCTGCCCTCCATGTTGCCTTCGCAGCCAGTGTGATGTTGGGATGAGGTTCCTTCTGGGGAGATCCAGGGGTACCGCTGGATCCACCCATTCTTCTCCTATTGGCTATGGGTTTGGGGCTGTTGGTAGATGTAGTTTTGAAGGCCCCTTTCACACGAGGGGTCCACCTGTCCATTTTTCAAGTGGACCCGATTGGACCCTCCAGTCTCCTCTATGGGTAGTCGGATGTAAACAAACTAATGTTTGTTTACACCTGGCTACCTCAGATCCGGGAAAAACAAACTGAAGGGGATCCATTCCTCTCTGTCCGTCTGGATCGGATCGAAGAGCAGTCAGGTGCAAATGTACAGCTGGTCTGTTTACATTTGACCACTCATAGGGAAGAGCGGGCTTTGTCTTTGTTTGCCCGGCATAAGCAGAGCCGACACAAACCTGTCATCAGGCCGCTCCGCTCAGCTCAGCAGGGGATCAGGTCCACTGCTGAGCAAAACCGTATCTGGCCCGTGTGAAAGGTCACCATTTTTTAAACTTGGTTACATAGCATTAGGTGGTCACATTTGTCTTGACCTGTTTTGTAATGTTGAAAACATTTCATTGCTCAACCAAGAATCTTCCCCAGTTCTAACGAGTGTCAGGAACATACCCAGCATTTAAAACCACACACGTACCTCAGTCCCCTTAATCCAACCAACCAACCAATTCATGGAATATTTCAGAGCAGATGATGATTATCCAAAGCAGGCATGGCGTTGTGAAAGTTTATGAAACCACCCTGTGCAACATCTGCCTTGGTCATTGAATTAACGTGACAGAATGACTTGTGAGGATATGAATGCTGGGATATGTACCTGAACTGATCATTAAAACCTAATGAGCAATAAAACGTCTTTGCCATTACAGAGCAAATGCAGTTGAATTTGACCAAATATTACTAGCTATACCAGAATCTAGACCAGCCTTTCTCAACTGTTGTAACATCTAGGAACCATTGAAAAATCTTTCTGGTCTCCGGGAACCCCTGCTAATATTTGCTATATCTAGCACTCATGGTACATTAGTATGATGGTCCTAATAAAGGATGCTCCTTACATTTAGGGTCAGTAGGAAGAATCCCCCCTCTAATAGATAGCTAAAAAGATCACTGGTGTCACTCTTATGAGAGGCAGAAGTTGCTCATTGCTCAAGGAACCCCTAGCAACCCCTGGAGGAACCCCAGGATTCCATGGAATCCTGGTTGAGAAAGGGTGATCTAAACGGGTGAAAACCTTCATGGGTTTACAACTTGGCATGGTTGAACTGGATAACTGGACAGTATTGTTCAAGGAACCCCTAATCTCTGGAGGAACCCCAGGGTACCATGGAATCCTGGTTGAGAAAGACTAATCTAGACAGATGAAAACCTTCACAGGTTTACAACTTGGCTTGGTTGAAAAGGATGACTGGACAGGATTGTTCAAGGAACCCCTAGCAACCTCTCGAGGAACCCCCAGGTTCCATGGATCTCTGGTTGAGAAAGGGTGATCTAAACAGGTGAGAACCTTCATGGGCTTACAACTTGGATTGGTTGAAAAGGATAACTGGACAGGATTGCTCAAGGAACCCCTGGCAACCTCCTGGAGCAACCCCAGGGTTCCATGGAATCTCTGGTTGAGAAAGACTAATCTAGACAGATGAAAACCTTCACAGGTTTCCAACTCGACTTGGTTGAAAAGGATGACTGGAGGACAGTTATAGTTTTTCTTTTACTGCTTGTTTTATTGCCTGGTACAATAGAGACCTCATCATGTAACAGGCGGTATTTAGGAATTTTATTGAATATCTTTCCTACCTTACAGATCTCATTTGCCAAAAACAACGAAGGAGAAATTTACATTGGTTCATTGACCTGCAGCTGTATGAGAAACCTTGGATGAAATGAGACCAAGGTACAGGAATTGGGGGTAATAAAAGGTGAACATCACCCAAGGCTGTCATTCAGTTGTGGTGACCACAAGTATTAGACTCCAGTGGTAAGACTTATCTACAGTATATTTCCTCAATACCCCCTACAGGAATAACATATGGGTGTCATTGTCTTCCATTCTCATACTTATTTTTTTATTTTATTTTGGTTTTCTGAGAGGAATGAGCGAGTGATTACTGCAAAAATTTGTGATTTTGCTGATAGCTTAGCTGAGCTGCTTAGGAAAAATTAGCTTGAAATAAAAAACTATTAAGAGGCTGCATGTTTTTTTGGGTGTATGTAGGTCGAGGGCTGTTTTTTTTGCACAGAAACAGGTCCAGGATAAGTAAAAGGAGCTTGTGTGACACTCAGCAGGGCATTTAAGGTCAACTGCACCCTTAAAAACATTTATCTACTAGAACCAAAGATCTGCTTTATGGACTACTATGGACCAATACACAGATACTTGTTCAAAGGCTATATGCATCAGGTTGCATTAGGACATTGAACATATATGTGTGTATTGGTCCATAGTAGTCTATAAAGTAAGGTTTTGGTTCTAGTGGATGAAGATTCCAGACCTTTGAGGACGTTGAGGAACTTACAATATTATTTTTTACCATTAAAAAAAAAAAAAAAAACCTTTTTGTCTCGGACTCCAATGCATCTCGACAAAATGGTAATATTTATCTGAACTTTTATGATTTTCACCAAAATTTCAGTGAAATGTAAACAGTCAGTTTTGCTCATCCCTAATCATGGAGAAGCAATCGGAGACGGCTGTGTGGTGATCTGGTTATGGTAGTTAGTTACCGTATATACTCGAGTATAATCCGACCCGAATATAAGCCGAGGCACCTAATTTTACCACAAAAAACTGGGAAAATGTATTGACTCGAGTATAAGCCTAGGGTGAGAAATGCGCAGCTACTGTAAGTGGAAAAGAGGGTCAACAATGCCCATTTGCAGCCTCACTGTGTCCATTTGCAGCCATAGGTCCCCTGAACTTCAAACTTGGTAGTTAAGGGTTCCTAGATGCCCCCCTAGCTGCAGCCAAAAAAAACTGGGGTCTCTGGACCCAAAGGGTCCCCAAAATGACATTGCTGCAGATGGACCCAGTTGACCGACTTTGGGGCCCTGTATCTTGGGGCCACTTAGTGCTAGGAACCCCAAATTTGGTAATTTTGTAATGTTGATTCCACTGGGTTTGCACACCAAATTGGGGTTCCTAGCACTAAGTGGCCCCAAGTCGGGTCAGAAAATGTCAAGCACTTTTCTGCAGCAAAAAATTACATTTTCCAACTCGACTTTGCGGCCCCGTATCTCGGGGCCACTTGATGCTAGGAACCCCAAATTATACGGGGCCGCAAAGTCAGGTCGGAAAATGTAATTTTTTGCTGCAGAAAAGTGCTTCACTCGAGTATAAGCCAAGGGGGGGCACTTTCAGCACAAAACAATGTGCTGAAAAACCCAGCTTATACTCGAGTATATACGGTAGTTAGTGAATTGCAGGGAACTGGGAATTCTCAGATCTTACCACTGGAGACTTGGGAGATATTAGAAGCTGACACGTGATTCAACTTTAAACCTCAAGAATTTCAGGCACCGCTCTAAGCAAAATCCTATAATGCTCCCACTGAGTGTAGGTGCTGGCTTTAAGAGAGCCCATCCCGGCTCTATGTGCATATGTAGGAAGAATGATGAAACCCCAAACTCCACAAAAAACAGCCCAGGTGTGAAGGAGAGTTAAAACGGCTTCAGTCGGACTCCTCCCTCAATATGACTAAGCCCTGTAGGTGGGGAAAAATGCGTTAAGGCCATCACCTAGGAGAAGTCAGCCTGAAGCCGCTTTCACATCTGGGTTGTTTTTCGTGGAGTGCAGTGTTTTATCCTCTTTCTTCCCATATATATGAGCTAACTTGCTAGTTACCATGCAAAACTGAAATTAATATTTTTAGATGGAATTAACAATTAAAAAGTGAGGTGTTTCCTGTAGCAAAAATAATTTTCTGGGTCACATCTTGATGGCTGCTACATTCAGGATCTTTGCCCTTCCTGTCCTCTATTCTTTATAGATCAGCCTCCATGTATCTAAGTGACCTTGTCATAATTAGTCACAATCAACTGGTCTTGCTTTGTAATGTTGGAGATGTTCCACTACTTATCCAATCAGTTGCCTCAGCTTTATTGGTTGTCAGGAACATAGATTAAAGCCAGCCATAGACACTGCAATTTTCTTTTGGTTGCAGGTAAGAAAAATCGCTCGATTTCACCATCAACACAGTCAGGGTTGATGGGGAATCCTTCCCATAGAGCTTTTGTGTTCTCCCGGCAGGAGGAGCCATCCCTGCTGGGAGAACACACAGTGATTATTGCTAGCAGCTGGCAATAATCCCATAAAAAAATCTGACAGGCTGGTTGTACCCAAGTTGACCACTCAACTTGGGTACAATCGGCCTGCCGATCCATGGTTAGGATCCAGTCCATGCTGAACCGGCCAAGATTCGAACCGTCTATGGCCGGCTTAAGGTGACTGAGTTCCCCCTGTGGCTATAAATACTAGGGTATGTTTCTGATTATCATTAAAGCTAAGGGAGGCATTTGGATAAGTAGCAAAACATCATCAACATTACAAAGCAAGTCGAGTTGAATGTGACTAACTACTACTAGGTAAACCATAACCTGGATAAATCAGAACATTCACAGTTAAAGTAACCTCAGACGTGAAAATTTCCAAATTCTTGAAAAATTCTTCCATTGTCTTTCCAGCTAGAGCATTCACCTGTCCACACTGGTCTCTGCCAGTCTATTGTTCATAATTGCTAAGGCCCCCACACCACCTGAGAAGCCATTGTGTCGGGAGCTTGTGCCAATTTGCCTCGGGCAACCGTTGGCTGTCTCTGAGAGTTGTTTCTGCATGATGGCCAATGAGACTTTGTTGGACGCCAAGAAGTCTTTCATGGAGATCATCTCACCCGACATCCTCCTGCCATCTGTCTCACTCTCATAAACTCCATCCGTTTCAATAGAGATGTTCCGTCTAGTTCGAACATTGTGCGGCATGACCACGTTTCTTTTGGGCCTAAAAAATTTTCTTTGGCATCTTTGGCAACATCGGCATTCTAGTTTCTTTAATATCCAATTGACACACTGTTTGATGACTATCGAAATAACATTAAATAAGGAATATATACAGCAAACCCCCATAAAAATAAAGATAAAATTGCCACAACGATAGAGTCCTTGGTTTTCATATTTGGCTTTTTGACTACTGACCATGTCACCAAATCCGATAGTGCTGAAGGCAACAAAGCAAAAATAAAGAGAGTCGAAGTAGCCCCATCCTTCGATTAGCGAGTACATGGCAGAGGCACAGCAAGATATGATAATGGACGCCAAGCACAAAATGAGCATTACGTAATATACGGATGGTTTCCATCCAGCTAAACTGTCCACCTCCGAGTTACCAGAGCTCCGACGCGTTTCAGGAGGCATGCCTTCCTTTCTCCTCAGCTGCCTCTCGTAAAACGACTTCATGATAAAGGCGATGACTGTGATCAGACGTTCCAGGAAGAGGTTGAAGAACAAGATGGTGGCCGCGCATCCAATCAAGCCATAGAATATAAGGAAAATCTTCCCTGCAATGGTGGCTGGGGTGGTCATGCCAAAACCTGAAAGGCAAAATATTGATATTTAATTGCTGTTCTGGTTTTAATGCTAGCCACACATTACAATTTTGAAAACAAATGTTTTGTTTTGAAGGTAAAATATTTGAAGGCCAAATTTGCTTGACAATAAATAAACAAATAAAGTCAACTTTTTCTTTCCTCGGAGGGTATGTTTTTATGGTGTATTTAGGTAAAGTTAATTAATTTCCTGTATTTCTTTATATTTTTTCTCTATGTGTTTTTGTTTGTTATTGCTCTCCAAGACAAAGCCCTGTTGGTGGGGCAAAACACGCCAAGGGGGCATGGCTTAGATGGAGCTGCTACTACTTGTGTGACAGACAAGCTTGCACAGTGTTTGGCAACCGGGAGACCTTCTTTGCCTACAGATTGCCTAAAGTCAGGACGGACTCCTTACCCAGCCTGCACCCAAAGCAGAATCTATGGACCATGGCTATAGAAGCCTGAGCAGAGAACAAAAGCTCTATAGACAAGTTCACTGGATAGGCGTGCGCACAGGGAGTGCCTGGGCACACCCTAATCCGGGGTCAGCAACCTATGGATCACAATCTACCCATCGATCATGGTTAGGTGATGAGTAGACAGCGATCCTTCCTTGATAACCCCCGGAACCTGGAAATTAGGGGCAGCAGGGGGTGGCATTTGGAACCATTATGTATTTTCCTCCGGCAACAGCTGAAAGTAGGCTTTCCGGCATCCGGCTGCAACAGAAGGAAAATACAGGGGATTGGTACCAGTATATGCTGCCCCTGCCACCCCTCCTGTCCCTGTTCCTCTTCTTTCTGCTACCCAGGCCCCCCTGTATGCTCCCCTGGTCCCCCCTCCCCCTGCAGCACTACTGGCTTCCCCTCCTTTCCTCTCCCACTGGCTGCTGTGGAGGATCGTTTCAGGATGGAGAGCAGGGAAGGGTATGGCAAATATGTAATTTACCAGCCCCTTCCTTTTCTGAATGAACATTGTTGGCACTGTCCTCTGGCCTACTGAAAATGTCCATGTTTTCATACATTTATACATACAGTATACAAATATACTGTATACACAGACACACACGCATGTGTGTTAGAGCTCTGGGGTGCACACTCTAATACAATCGCCTGTACACACCTATGGTTCACTACTTGTTATTTGTATTTTCACACCAGAATGTGGTGTAAGAAAAGGCGCGTTCCGTTTCCCACACCGAGTTCAAAACGCGCTGCCTTTGCGATCTGCTGTGGCGACAATTCATTGTAAATGCCACCCCAAATGCATTTCACAAACGCATTGCGTCAGCAGGCACCAAATTGCATGCAATCTGGTGCAGCACGTTTTATCAAAAGTAGCCTATGCAGTACTTTTTGTGTGTTCTGGTGCGATTTGCAGCCCATTCAAATGAATGGATGCACTGCAGGGGAACACAAAGGAATGGCACAGAAACGCAGGATGGGTTCCTGTGCAACACTGGTGTGAAACAGCCCCCAATGTTTGTCTTTTTGTTAAAAAAAAATTTAAAAAATTAAGCTAATGAGCAACTGATTTTTTTTGTCACAAGGATAGGTCAAGCATAGCTGAAGGGAGCTTCTATTATCCTCAGTAGCCATTTAAATCCAGCTGCACCCTATGAAAACCACCAGAATATACCTTCATATCGCCTTTCCTATTGACTTTAATACTTTTCACCGAAGGCAAGCGTTTTGCCAAAATCCACAGATTTTTACCTGTATTTCACTTATTCCTAATGACTCATCATCACGGACCAATCCCATGTCAGCCAGTCATGTCGATGGCCATGAGGGCTGGGGGTTTGTTTTACAAACAACCTTCTCAAGCCTGCAGATGGCGCTGTGTTTCTCTCTCTGTGCACTCACTGTGCACAGAGATAGAGGTACAATGTTAGAATTACAGTGTTAAGTTTGAAAAAGAAATAATTCATTTGAAAAAGTTGAAATGTTTAATCAAAAACTGTTATATGTAAAATAGCAACCAAAAAAGGTCCAGCGCCAGTCTGTTAAATGAAGAACACCTTCATAAAAAAAGATGTTGCAGCAATAACACACTTCCTGTCCTAGGGTGACAACACTCACTGTCACCCATATACAAAAAAACTTGGAGCGCCACTCAAAGCACTGCAAAACTTCCCCCTGCAGACCAAAGGAAAGATGCCAACATTAAGGCTGGATTCACACTGATGCGAATTGGATGTAGGTTTCCCTGCATCCAATTTGCATGACAGGAGAGAGTGTGACCGGCTCTCTATGGAGCCGGTTCACGCAGCTCCAGGGCGGCCATATAGCGCACTGAAAAGAGGTCCTGTGCGTCTTTGGCTCTGTTTCAGGTGCAAATTAATGGTACAGTGTTAAAAATGTTTTAAATAAAATAAATAATAAAAGCTAAAGAAAGGAGCCCCTGGTGGTGGACTTTTAAGGCACGTACAACAATATAAACAATTTTTTTTATTAATTAAATAGATATAAAATCATATCATGGAAAAATAGTATGAAAAACATGATTTTCAGCAATACAGAGTGCAATTGGCTATAGGATATATCACCCTACGCGTTTCGGAGCGCTGAAAGTCTCCTTCCTCAGGGGTGGATGTGTAGCACAAAGCACAGTTCTATTTAGAAAATACAAACAACAAAGTATTAAGACATGAAAGTGATTATATAGATTGGTGGTTTTTAGCAAGACATCTATACAGGATACTCACAAATCAAGAAAAAGTATTGCAGAGGTATTCCATGATAAATGATAAATGTTAAAAACAATGGAACAGATCAAGCAAAATGGATGGTCTCCTAATCTCCAAGGTTCCCAGGGGTGCAAAGTATCGAAGTAGCTCTACAATGTATTTGCTGCCAATAGGCAGCAGGGCCCTTAATGTCCCCAGAGAAAACTGCCGGGTAAGCTGAGAGAAACACTGGGGCGAGGTGGCGCCCGGCTCTTAGATAGTAGTGAGGGTGGTAAATGATTTAATATGAGCCCCAAGCAACGATATTTTTTTTTAAATAAAAAAAATAATAAAATAGATTTATTTTAAAGTGCCCCCGCCCCCCCCGTGCTCATGTGTAAACGTGTGCGTTGGTCCCCCATTCATGTGTAAACAGCAATCGCACCACACATGCGAGGTATCGCCGCACACGTCAGAGCGAGAGAAATAATTCCATCACCAAACCTCCTGTATAACTCTAAACTGGTAACCTGTAAAGGCTTTTAAAGCGTCGCCTATGGAGATTTATAGGTATCATAGTTTGGTGGTATTCCATGGGCATACATAATTTTGAAGCATGACATATTTGGGATCTATTTACTTGGCATAACATCATCTTTCCTATTTTACAAAAAAATTGGGGTGTATATGTTGTAGATCCAAAATAGACAGTGGCGGCTAGTGGGTTTCTTTTTGGGGGGGTGGGCGGCAAACAACCACCCCTCCACCCCTGCCCGCTGTCTGCTGGTAGGTCTGGTGGCAGGTGGTGGGCGGTTGGCATCGGCTCCTGTGTCCTCTCCTCCATCACGGCGGCTTCCCCTGTGTGTCTCCTCCCCCCCCTCCTAGGTGTCCGATAGGATCACCTGTCCTTTGAGCCAATTGGGTTAAGGGTCTCAAGACCCACTTCCTGATTGGAGGGGAGGAAGATGAGTGTTACAATAGCGAATATTAATTCGCTATTGTAACACACCTGGTGGGCTTGGTTCTCGGCGCTCCGAGCCCACCCTATTTTGAAGTCTATTAGAGCCCCTGGCTCTAATCAGGTGCTTCAAAAAAAAAACAACCCCCTCCCACTGGAAAACATGCATCCAGTGTCCTGCAAGGGGCCGGACGCATTGATAGGGGGGGTGACACCCGTGCGCCCTTAATGGACGGGTCGCCCCTAATAGACATGAGCCGGGAACTCGATAGCTTCTTCATCAAAAGACTTTATTGTTGCACAACAGCATTTGCAGGATACAAAAAGATGTTAACGCGTTTCAGCCGAAGCCTTCCTCATAGCGTTCTTTAATAAAGTTAAAATCGAATATATACAACAAAACAGCCGTCATTCTGCTCACACACTCTTTAGATACAGCGGTAAAGCTTGGGTGAGTTTTCTTTGTGTATATATTGTTTTTTTTTTTTTCCAATTCATTCGAGTTTTTTCTTTCCCCAAATTATTGCATTTGTGAAACCGCGGCGCAAAAAAATATGTGACATAAAAAAACGACCGCCATTTTATTCTCTTGGGCCTCGGCTAGAAAAAATAAATAAATAAATAAATATATATATATAGATATAAAAAATGTTTGGGGGTTCTAAGTAGTTCAGTGTTACAAGGACACTGGATTTCTGACAGGCTTAAGAAGTATTTTGTTCACTTGAATAAAAGACTGATGGGTTGCTATATTTATATATATATATATATATATATATATATATATATTATATATATATATATACACAGTGGGGACGGAAAGTATTCAGACCCCCTTACATTTTTCACTCTTTGTTATATTGCAGCCATTTGCTAAAATCCTTTAAGTTCATTTTTTCCCTCATTAATGTACACACAGCACCCCATATTGACAGAGAAACACAGAATTGTTGACATTTTTGCATATTTATTAAAAAAGATCAAATGGTCCCAAGTATTCAGACCCTTTGCTCAGTATTTAGTAGAAGCCCCTTTTGATCTAATACAGCCATAGAGTCTTTTTGGGAAAGATGCAAGAAGTTTTTCACACCTGGATTTGGGGATCCTCTGCCATTCCTCCTTGCAGATCCTCTGGATGGTAAACGTTGGTGGTGTAGCAGAGTGTCCCAGAGAGAGCCAGGAGAAGTCTTGTTTGGGGTTTATACATCTCCCAGGCTCCTCTCATACACATTCAGAGGTCTCTGATACATGATCCAGTTCGGATCTTAGTCCTCCTCTCCAGGCTAATTTAAGCTCACCTGAGCAAACAGCCTTTGCTCTCTGCCTGGGACACACAGACATGGATGGTTTGTGAGGAGCCAAAAGGTTGTTAAAACGCTTTAAAACTCTTTACAGAAACTGACAAGCGGTAGGCTTGCTCAGCCTGGTAGTGAGGGCCAGTGTATGGTATAGTTAGAGCCGAGACATGGCTAGGACTTTTGTTTTGTTCTTTCTGTTTTGATATGTTTTCTGGAAGACTGTGCAGCACCTGTGTATGGACTTGTATTTGAAACAAATAAACCCACCACTGTTTTCACTACCTCAAGTGGATTTGGTATCTGTGCCTAAATAAACAGCTCATCCCAAGGAGCTTTATACCTGCTACCTGTCCCCCAGGTTACATATGGTGGATTTCAGCGGGCAGCTGTAGTAAGTTACTACTTAAAAGGCCAGTACCTACAGAACCTACAGTAACTGCACTCCACGCTGCACAACAGCAAGCAAACGCTGCACAACAGCAAGCAAACGCTGCACATCAGCAAGCAAACGCTGAACAGCAGAAAACAAATGCTGCACTACAGCAAGCTAATGCTGCACTACAGCAAGCTAATGCTATCGCACAGGAGCAATCGCAGAGGCTGTTTGAACAGCTAGCCACTGATGCAAAAGCAGATAGGAAAACCTTGTCTGAGGTTGTGGAGGCAATAGCACAGTGGTCACCTGCTAACGTTGATAATGTTGAAGATAAGCCTTCAGCCATCCATGTGGCCCGCTTTCTGTCTAAGATGACTACAGATGATGATCCAGAGGACTTTCTGCTAACGTTTGAACGGACCGCTGAGAGGGAAGGTTGGCCTAAGACCCAGTGGGCAGGACTGGTCGCCCCATTGCTTACTGGGGAATCGCAGAAGGCCTACTATGATTTGGAGTCAGCAGAAGCAGGAGACTATGAAATGGTCAAACAGGAAATATTGGCACGACTTGGTGTCACTTTGGCAGTTTGAGCACAGCGGGTCCACAGCTGGTCCTTCCAAGACGAGAAGCCCCCAAGATCGCAGATGTTCGACCTAATTCACCTGGTGAGGAAATGGCTACAGCCGGAGTCCCTGTCTGGGCCACAAATAGTGGAGCGTGTGGTCATGGACCAGTTTCTGAGGTCACTACCAATTCCCCTGCAGGAGTGGGTGAGTCAAGGAGACCCCAATTCGGCAAACCACCTGGTGGAACTTGTTGAAAGGTATTTTGCTGCAAAGAACCTGGTCACCACCCCTACAGCTGCACGGACTTTCCGCCCAAAGCCACGGTCTCCCCAGGCAACCGGTAAGACTGTTCCAGGGGAAGTGGGTGGTAAGCATGGCAAGGAAATAGGGGGGAGGATTTTTGGTGCCAGGACTGAAGCTTGGCCTCCCAGACAAGGGAAGCCGGTGCCTGTCAGCAAACCAAACTGGGGAAACGTTAGGTGTTTTCGTTGCCAAGAAATGGGACATGTTGCGGCAAATTGTCCATTGACAGATGAACCAATGCAGTGTGATTTATCTATTAGAAGGCAGTCTATGTTTGCAGCGGTTTCATGCACTGCAACGCCAAATATGAGAAAACCAATGTGCCAAATGACTGTGAATGATAAGCCTATTACAGCCTTGCTGGACTCTGGAAGTCTAGTGACTTTGGTTACAGCTGAAATTATTGAACCTGTGAATTATCATGCTAAAAATATTGCTGTGATCTGTATACATGGGAATACCCGGGAGTATCCTGTAACAAATGTTCAGTTTAAAACTGGTTTAGGTACAGTGACCCATCCGGTTGGACTTGTTCCCCACTTGGTGCATGAGGCCATCATTGGTAGGGACTTCCCTAAGTTCTGGGAACTGTGGGATCATCCCAACCCGGTCGCAGTACCCGACTCAGTCGCAGAGCCAGAATTCCTGGCCACTACTGACAATGTGGGTTCAGGGGACTCTTCTCAGGGCTCCCCGGGTTTTCCTCTATCGGTTTTGGCAGGAGAGCTGGAGGACCCTGAGGAAGTCCCCACTACCAGTAGAGCCGGACAGCCGTCTGCTGACTCCGAGCCTATGTTAGAGTTTGATGACCTTAATGTGCATAAGGAAAGTTTTGGTACTGAGCAGAGAAAAGACCATACCCTTTCCAGGGCCTGGGAAAATGTAATAGTGATTAATGATGTACCTGTCGAACCCAGGGACAGCCCCTGTTTTCCGTATTTCAGCAGCAATGAGGATTTACTATATCGTGTATATAAAATGAATGATGAAGTGGTTGAACAGTTGGTGGTCCCTAAGCCATACAGACGGCTGGTGTTAGAACTTGCCCATGGGCACTTGCTAGGAGGCCATTTAGGGGTTGAAAAAAAAACTACTGAAAGGGTGTTGCGCAGGTTTTACTGGCCCGGGATACAGAAGGATATTGAGAATTATTGTCAATCCTGTCCTGTGTGTCAGATGTCAGCCCCACTATCCCACTTCCGAAGTCCTTTAGTACCCTTGCCTATCATTGAAGTGCCCTTTGAGAGGATTGCCATGGACCTTGTGGGCCCACTTCCCAAGTCTGCCCGGGGTCATCAGCATATACTCGTAATCATGGATTATGCTACCCGTTACCCTGAAGCAGTTCCCTTACGTGCCGCGTCTGCTAAAAACATTGCCAAAGAACTGTTTATGGTGTTCAGTCGGGTTGGCATCCCGAAAGAAATCCTTACAGACCAGGGCACCCCGTTTATGTCGCGAATAACTAGGGAGCTCTGCAAGTTATTTAAGGTGACGCAGCTGCGAACCTCAGTGTATCATCCTCAAACGGATGGCTTAGTGGAACGCTTCAATAAGACGTTAAAGAGCATGTTAAAAAAGGTTGTGGACAAGGATGGGAAAAAACTGGGACTTCCTGATACCATACTTGATGTTTGCCATCAGGGAGGTTCCCCAGTCCTCTACGGGGTACTCCCCATTTGAGTTGCTTTATGGGAGACACCTCGGGGACTCTTAGACATAGCCAAAGAAACTTGGGAGGGAGAACAGACACCCCATAAAAGTGTCATTGAGCATATTGCTCAAATGCAGGAGAGGATTGCAGCAATCATGCCAGTGGTAAAAGAACACTTACTGCAGGCCCAGGCAGCCCAACAGAGAATATACAACAGAGGGGCCCAACTACGTGTTTTCTCACCTGGTGACAGGGTCCTGGTGTTAGTTCCCACTGTTGAGAGCAAGTTCCTGGCTAAGTGGCAGGGTCCCTTTGAAGTAATTGAGAGAGTTGGGGAGGTCAACTACAAGGTTTATCAACCAGGAAAAAGGAAGCCCGAACAGGTTTACCATATAAACCTGTTAAAACCCTGGAAGGATAGAATGGCGTTAACTGCGAGGCCTCTCCCAGTAACGCCTACGGGTACTGAGTCCCCTCTCATCCCTGAGGTCACGATTCCAGACACCCTCTCATATTCCCAAAAACAGGACACTAGAGAATTCCTGATAAGGAATAGAGAGAAGTTTTCAGAGTTACCTGGCACGACTTCAGCAGTTCAGCATGATATTGTTACTGAACCTGGGGTACGTGTCAAGCTCAAACCTTACCGAATTCCTGAAGCGAGGAGAAAGGACATCAGCAATGAAGTTAAAACAATGTTGGAGCTAGATGTCATTGAGGAATCCAATAGTGACTGGTCTAGCCCCATCGTGTTAGTCCCAAAACCGGATGGCACTTGGAGGTTCTGTAACGACTTCAGGAAGCTTAATGCGGTGACAAAGTTTGACACATACCCAATGCCCAGAGTAGACGAACTTATAGACCGACTTGGCAAGGCTCGCTATCTTACCACTTTGGACTTGACAAAAGGGTATTGGCAAATACCCCTAACTGGTAGCGCCAAAGAGAAGACTGCATTTGTGACCCCAGACGGTTCCTTTCAATATAAAAAAATGCCTTTTGGGTTGCAAAATTCCCCCGCGACATTTCAGAGGGCCATGGACAGGACCCTAAAACCCCACCGACGATATGCAGCAGCCTATCTAGATGACATAGTGGTACATAGTACTGACTGGGAGTCTCACTTGCCTCGTGTCCAGGCTGTTCTTGATTCCCTCTTCAAAGAAGGTTTTACGGCAAATCCAAAAAAATGTGCCATTGGTCTAGAGGAAGCCAAGTATTTGGGCTACACTATTGGCCGTGGTGTCATAAAACCACAAGTGAGTAAAATAGCAGCCATCCAGGAATGGCCATGCCCTGCAAACAAGAAGCAGGTCAGGGCCTTTCTTGGTATTGCGGGGTATTATAGAAGATTTATCCCAAATTTTGCAACTATAGCTGCCCCTCTGACAGACCTTACGAAAGGGAAAGATTCTGTAATGGTGAAATGGTCCCCAGTAGCAGAGGAGTCTTTCCAGGTCCTGAAGAAGGCTCTGTGTGCACAGCCAGTACTGTACTCTCCCGATTTCTCCAGAGAGTTTTTGGTTCAGACGGATGCGTCTGATGTTGGTATCGGGGCAGTACTATCACAGGTATACAATGGGGAAGAACACCCTGTCGTGTACCTAAGCAGAAAGCTCAATGACCATGAAAAAAAGTATGCAGTCATTGAAAAGGAATGTTTAGCCATAAAGTGGGCCAGTTTGACTTAATAACTGACCATGCTCCCCTGAAATGGATGGCCCAAAAGAAGGAGACTAATAGACAGGTGAACCGGTGGTTTTTGGCTCTACAGGATTACTCCTTTACCGTAAAACACAGGCCAGGTGTGGAGATGGGGAATGTAGATGCCCTGTCCCGTGTTCACTCCTGTTGGGCCACAGATGTTCCAACCCTGGGGTTGAAACAAGGGGGGAGGATATGTAGCAGAGCGTCCCAGAGAGAGCCAGGAGAAGTCTTGTTCGGGGTTTATACATCTCCCAGGCTCCTCTCATACACATTCCGAGGTCTCTGATACATGATCCAGTTCGGATCTTAGTCCTCCTCTCCAGGCTAATTTAAGCTCACCTGAGCAAACAGCCTTTGCTCTCTGCCTGGGACACACAAACATGGATGGTTTGTGAGGAGCCAAAAGGTTGGTAAAACGCTTTAAAACTCTTTACAGAAACTGACAAGCGGTAGGCTTGCTCAGCCTGGTAGTGAGGGCCAGTGTATGGTGTAGTTAGAGCCAAGACACGGCTAGGACTTTTGTTTTGTTATTTCTGTTTTGATATGTTTTCTGGAAGACTGTGCAGCACCTGTGTATGGACTTGTATTTGAAACAAATAAACCCACCACTGTTTTCACTACCTCAAGTGGATTTGGTATCTGTGCCTAAATAAACAGCTCATCCCAAGGAGCTTTATACCTGCTACCTGTCCCCCAGGTTACAGTGGACAGACATTTTTAGGTCTCTCCAGAGATGCTCAATTGGGTTTAAGTCAGGGCTCTGGCTGGGCCATTCAAGAACAGTTACAGACTTGTTGTGAAGCCACTCCTTCGTTATTTTAGCTGTGTGCTTAGGGTCATTGTCTTGTTGGAAGGTAAACTTTCGGCCCAGTCTGAGGTCCTGAGAACTCTGCAGAAGGTTTTCATCCAGGATATCCCTGTACTTGGCCGCATTCATCTTTCCTTTGATTGCAACCAGTCGTCCCGTCCCTGCAGCTGAAAAACACACCCACACCATGATGCTGCCACCACCATGCTTCACCGTTGGGACTGTATTGGACAGCTGATGAGCAGTGCCTGGTTTTCTCCACACATACCGCTTAGAATTAAGGGCAAAAAGTTCAATCTTGGTCTCATCAGACCAGAGAATCTAATTTCTCACCATCTTGGAGTCCTTCAGGTGTTTTTTTTAGCAAACTCCATGCAGGCTTTCATGTATCTTGCACTGAGGAGAGGCTTCTGTCGGGCCACTCTGCCATAGAGCCCCGACTGGTGGAGGGCTGAAGTGATGGTTGACTTTCTACAACTTTCTCCCAGCTGCATCTCTGGAGCTCAGCCACAGTGATCTTTGGGTTCTTCTTTACCTCTCTCACCAAGGCTCTTCTCCCCCGATAGCTCAGTTTGGCCGGACGGCCAGCTCTAGGAAGGGTTCTGGTCGCCCCAAACGTCTTCCATTTAAGGATTATGGAGGCCACTGTGCTCTTAGGAACCTTAAGTGCAGCAGAAATGTTTTTGTAACATTGGCCAGATCTGTGCCTTGCCACAATACGGTCTCTGAGCTCTTCAGGCAGTTCCTTTGACCTCATGATTCTCTTTTGCTCTGACATGCACTGTGAGCTGTAAGGTCTTATATAGACAGGTGTGTGGCTTTCCTAATCAAGTCCAATCAGTATAATCAAAACACAGCTGGACTCAAATGAAGGTGTAGAACCATCTCAAGGATGATCAGAAGAAATGGACAGCAAGTGAGTTATATATACGAGTATCACAGCAAGGGGTCTGAATACTTAGGACCATGTGATATTTCAGTTTTTATTTTTTAATAAATTTGCAAAAATGTCAACAATTCTGTGTTTTTCTGTCAATATGGGGTGCTGTGTGTATATTAATGAGGAAAAAAAAATACTTAAATGATTTCAGCAAATATAACTGCAATATAACAAAGAGTGAAAAATTTAAGGGGGTCTGAATACTTTCCGTCCCCACTATTATATATATATATATATATATATATATATATATATACCGTATTTATCGGCATATAACACACACTTTTTTCCCCTTAAAAATCAGGGGGAAAATCGTGGGTGCGTGTTATATGCCGATCCCCGCCGATCCCCCGCTGATTGTGAGGAAAACGAGCGAGCAGAGCCGAGATACACAAACCCAAAGTACCCTCGCTTTACTCGGCTCCTCTCGCAGTCCCGCCCATCTCCACTGATTGCAAGGGGAGCCAGCGCCGCTGACATACAGAAATCCAAGTGTACTTCGGCTAGTCTCAGCTCCTCTCGCAGTCCCTCCCCTGACTGTGAGCAGAGACGAAGTACACTCGGCTTTCTGTATGTCAGCGGCGCTCACTCCTCTCGCAATCAGTGGAGATGGGTGGGACTGTGAGCCGAGTCTAGCCGAAGTACACTCGGCTTTCTGTATCTCGGCTCCGCTCGCTCCTCTCCGCTCGCTCCTCTCTGCTTAGTCAGCGAAAATCTGCGCCAATTTTAAATCAGTGCGAAGCTGCAAATAGACTGGCAAGGCTGCAAAGGCACTGGGCAAGGCTGCAAAGGCACTGGCAAGGCTGCAAAGGCACTGGGCAAGGCTGCAGATGGACACTTGGCAAGGCTGCAGATGGACACTGGGCAAGGCTACAATGATGGACAAGGCTGCAGATGGACACTGGCAAGGCTGCATTGATGGGCATTTGAATGTAAGTTTTTATCCTTAAACTTCCCTCCTAAAAGTTTTTTTCCTTAAAATTCCCTCCTAAACTTGGGGTGTGTTATACGCCGGCGCGTGTTATATATACGATAAATACGGCATATATAAATTATTTGTTTATTTATTTTTTCCTGGGTTTAGATATAATATAATTGTCAAGTTAACCAGCGCTGCTCAATACGTCTCTGCCATCGACACAGCAATTGCCTCTGGTCATGAAAGAGTTAATGCCCTTCCTATTATCCTGGTTAAAATTCATACAATGTAGCAATGTCAATATTTGATAACCATAATATACATTTTATCTGAGAAGCCGCTTTCATCAAAGTGGCCAATCAATTCATTTCAAACTGTTAATTAGCACGCCGGACTAATTATACCTTACGGCGACAACTCCCTGCAGAATTTGCGGTCGGGGCGAACTTTAGGCCAGTCGCTGAACACAGGAAAATGAAGGCTGTGCCATTCTTCAGAGTAAACCAATTAATGGAGATGATGCCGACTGTCAAATGTCATCAACAACGACATTTTACAACATATGCTTCTCAGCGGTAGCAAATTAGCATTTAATTTCAGGCGACTCATTTGCCAATTATAACGGCAGTGAAAACGCAAATCAATTTTATCCCGGCCTTGTGACATACAGACACTGATCAGCTGATTTCTGAAAGCTGAACTCCGGCCTCCCCTCCAGCTTTGCACAGTTGTACCAGCTCCTCTCCTGGACTGAAATGGCTTACTCTGATTTCATTGCACACCAGTGGCGGCTGGTGCTCAATATGGGGGGGCCTCAAACAAACCTGCCCCCCTTACTCGCACAAACTGCGGGAGATGGGCGGTAAGACGGCGATCGGACAGTGGGACGTGATCAGAAGTGGTGCAGGCTTCTGGAAGCTGCCCCCTCACACGCACTAGTCCCCCCCCCCCTGCCATCTATGTCCTTAGCTTAGGAGGTGGTACTGGATCCGGGGAAGGGCTCCTGGAAGCTGCCTCTCCTAAGACTCCCTGGCCAATCGGGTCTTGGGACCCGCTTCCTGATTGGCCAGGAGGAGAAGTAGGAAGTAGGAAGACGTTAACGAATATTAATTTGCTAATGTCACACAACTGGGTGGGCTCAGGGCACATTGCTCTGCGCCCCGAGCCCACCCTTTTTTTGAAGCCAATTAGAGTCTCAGGCTCTAATCATGTGCTTCAAAAAAGAAAAAAAATTAAATCCATGCGTTCGGTGCCCTGCGTGTAGATTAGGGGCCAGGCGCATGGACTAGGGGGGCAGCACCCCTAATAGATTGGCCGCCACTGCTGCACACTATGCACTTCTCATTAGAAGCTGCAGCAAGTCAGATAGAGCCCATCTAATTTCACGGATGGAGAACATCCAGGTATGTTTCACTCTACACAAAACAAATGCTTTAATAGATTTGTGAATATGAACACTCTGTTATATAGCATGTAATGAGTGTTTTTTATAGTCTGGGTGTTGGAAGATAACATGGTCTAATGTCATATTTCTGGTATTTTATTCCCTGGTTGATAAAGTCAGATGACTCCAGGCTCCAGGTTGGAATGTAACCAGGTACACATCAGAGCTTTGTAGCATATCAGAATCTGCATCTGAAGGCTAGCAAGGCTGTAATTAGGACTTGGCTCCGGACCGTCTATTGCTATAAAGCAATCTTCAAAGGACCATAGCTGACAAGATGATTGATGAATCTTACAGAAGATCAAAGGGCCAGCTAAGATTGAAGATTGACCTAGGATACAGAGACATGATACATGGACAATGCTGCCCCTAGTGACCAATACAGCGGAACGGACAGTCTGTTGGGGGGTACTGCCCCGTAAATGCTGATTCGTCAAAAGTCTAGATGGGATGGCACTGGGGTTGGTCTGGATGGTGTATGATTTTGTATAAAAGAGGGCACACAGGAAGGAGTTCATCCCCTTTCGCTGTTGGATGAAGCCGGGTGGCTTCATCCAACATGGCTGTCTCTTGGTCATTTGAGCCCAACTAGAAGAAACAAGTCTCGCGGAGAGCCTTGTGATAAGTATCTTTGATTTTTGTATTATATATTCTGGTTATATGATTTGTAATATTGTAATATCTTTCTTTAGTATTCTCATGTTAGCGCTTTCCTATGTTCTTGGGAAATAAATAAGATTTTGTTTTATTAAGCCGTGTGCTTGGTTTCATAGCTAACCTTGTATTATTGTGATATCAACAGTAACATGTGATCAGAGTTTTAATAGACTAGCTAACTAGGGTGAATAGACAAGTTAATACATAGGTGCAATATAGATAGGAGGGGACCCATAACAACCTTCGTATAATATTATTTGCACCAAATTACTTCACTGGGTTTAACCCCTTCAATACGTTAAACAATATATATATTTTTCAAAAAATTCTATAAATTTTGTAAATAAGTAAATTTTTCACTTTTACTGATGTGCGCTGATGAGGCTGCACTGATGGGAACTGATAAGGTGGCACTTATGGGCACTGATTAGGTGGTACTGATGAGGAGGCACTAATATGCCACACTGATGGGCACTGATAGGTGGCACTGATATGCGGCTCTGGTGAGCACTAATAGGTGGCACTGGTGGGCACTGATAGGTGGCACTGGTGGGCACTGATGGGCAGCACTGGTGGGCACTAATAGGCGACATGGATAGACAGCACTGATGGGAAGCACTGATGGGCATCACTGATGGGCACTGATGGGCAGCACCGATGAGCAGGCACTGATGGGAAGCACTGGCTGGCAACACTTATGGGCACTGATGGGCACTGATTGGTGACACCGCTGGCATTGCATGGGCTTTCCTGTAATCATGGCCCTGATGATCACTGCCCTGTTGAGATGCCGTTGATTGGCACTCCTCACCACACACTCTGTCAGTGTGAGGCGGGGAGAGCCAATTCACGGCATTTCCGTATTTACATGTGGCCAGCTGTGATTGGACACAGCTGATCACATCGTTACAGAGCCCTGGCTCTTTACAGAGATCGGGGTCGCGTCATGTCCTAGCAACACAGCACGGCCACGATCGCTGCGCGTCCCCACGTGCGAGCGATATCAGCCGTCCTGGGGCGTCATTATATGACGTCCTCCCAGAACGAGATTAGCATTGTCCCTCTGTCATTTGACGGTGGGCGGGCAGCAATCGGTTAATGACAATTTAATCAGGAAATATTACAGTCGAGCAGAGCTGCACAATTAATCGTTGAAGAACCGAGATCGTGATTCAACCGCCCTCACGATCTTAAAACAGCATTTCCTCAATTCAGTGCAGAGCCATTCTCTGCTCACTGCTGACAGCTGTCAAAAAAACGAACAAAAAAAAAAAAAAAGGCAGCTGCCAAGTTTATCAAAATGAAGCTAAAGAAGCACCCGATGCGTGTGCCCAGCGGCCGCGATGTCCGCTGGGCACCCGCGATTGCTCAGTAACTGAGCAGGATGTGGATCTGTGTGTGTAAACACACAGATCCACGTCCTGTCAGAGGAGAGGAGACCGATGGTGTGTCCCTTGTACATAGGGACACCGATCGGTCCCCTCCCCCAGTCAGTCCCCTCCCCCACAGTTAGAATCACTCACATAGGAAACATATTAACCCCTGCAACGCCCCCTAGTGTTAACCCCCTCCCTGCCAGTCACATTTATACTGTAATTAATGCATTTTTATAGCACGGATCGCTGTATAAATGTGAATGGTCCCAAAAATGTGTCAAAAGTGTCCGATATGTCCGCCGCAATATCGCAGTCATGATAAAAATCGCAGATCGCCGCCATTACTAGTAAAAAAATAATAATAATAAAAATGCTATAAATCTATCCCCTATTTTGTAGACGCTATAACTTTTGCGCAAACCAATCAATATACGCTTAAAATATGTAGAAGAATACGTATCGGCCTAAACCAAGGAAAAACTTTGTTTAAAAAAAAATAAAAAATTGGATATTTATTATAATAAAAAGTAAAAAATATTGTGTTTTTTCAAACTTGTCCCTCTTCTTTTGTTTATAGCGCAAGAAATAAAAACCGCAGAGGTGATCAAAACCACCAAAATAAAGCTCTATCTGTAGGGAAAAAATTATAAAAATGTTATTTGGGTACATCGTTGCATGACCGCGCAATTGTCATTCAAAATGCAACAGCACTGAAAGCTGAAAAATGGCTTGGTCAGGAAGGGGGTGTTTGTGCCTGGTAGGCAAGTGGTTAAAGACTAAACTTTTTTCTGACACTTGTTGCTTACAAGTTAAAATCTGTATTTTTTGCTAGAAAATTACTTAGAACCCCCAAACATTATATATATATAGTTATAGTTATAGTATTATATATATATAGACCCTAGAGAATAAAATGGCGGTTGCTGCAATATTTTATGTCACACTGTATTTGCGCATCGGTCTTTCAAATGCAATTTTTTTGGAAAAAAATATACTTATAATAATAAAAAAAAACAGTTAAGTTAGCCCAATTCTTTTGTATAATGTGAAAGATGATGTTATGCCACGAGAATCGTGATCTTTATTCTAAGGAAAAAAATTGTGATTCTTATTTTAGCCAAAATCGAGCAGCTCTACTGTAGAGGTATCATTCATTCCATATATTGATTTGTTTTATGAATACCATCTCTAAGACCTTATTATACAAAATGTAATGTTCTTTCTTATAGTTGTGTCTTAATCAGGAAATATTACAGTATAGATAGCATTTATACCTTATATTGTTTATAAACTTTTACATACTCTCAGTCTCTTGGCTTGCCTGTCTTTCCCTTCTTTAACCACCTGAGACCCAGTATACGTCATATGACGTCTTTTTGGTCTCATGGGTATATCTGAATGATGCCTGTAGCTACAGACATCATTCAGATATTGCCGGTTTCAGCCGGCGATTCCCTGCACCATAAGAATGATCATAGCGGCTGTTCCGCCGCTTGATCGTTCTTACGGGCGGCGGGAGGGGACGCCCCCCCCCCTCCTGCCGCCCTCCGGTGCTTCTACCGACTCACCGCTTCCATCGGTGAGTCGGACTCGGGATCCGCCGGCCCCCGGATGACGATCATAGAGATTTCCGGCGGACCAGATGGTCGCCGGAGTCTCTATGATCGTTCGGAGGCCGGGCGTGATGTTATGACGTCACGCCCGGCCTCTGCATTCAAAAAAACGGGGCACCGCGGCTGGGAAGCGGTGATCGTTTTATTTTTTAATTTTTTTGATTTTAGGCTTCCCAGCCTAGAGGTGAGATGTGGGGTCTTATTGACCGCATATCTCACTGTAAATAGGTCCGATCATGTAATATTCCTATTACAAGGGATGTTTACATTCCTTGTAATAGGAATAAAAGTAATCAAATATTTATTTATTTTTTTTTAAAGTTGCTGAACTAAAAAAATACAGTAAAATGAACAATAAAAAGAAAAAAAAAATTTTTAAAGCGCCCTGTCCCCGTGAGCTCGTACGCAGAAGCGAACGCATACGTAAGTCCCGCCCACATATGAAAACGGTGTTCAAACCACACATGTGAGGTATCGCCGCGAACGTTAGAGCGAGAGCAATAATTCTAGCCCTAGACCTCCTCTGTAACTCAAAATATGTAACCAGTAAAAAATGTTAAAACGTCGACTATGGGGATTTTTAAATACCAAAGTTTGGCGCCATTCCACAAGCGCATGCAATTTTGAAGCGTGACATGTTTGGTATCTATTTACTCGGCGTATCTTCATCTTTCACATTATGCAATAAAATTGGGCTAACTTTATTTTTGTTTTTTTTAAAGCAGGAAACTGTTTTTTTTCTGAAAAAAAACGCGTTCGAAAAATTGCTGCGCAAATACCATGCGAGATAAAAAGTTGCAACGACCGCCATTGTATTCTTTAGGGTCTTTGCTAAAAAAACATATATAATGTTTGGGGGTTCTATGTAATTTTCTAGCAAAAAAATTTGGAATTTTACATGTAGGAGAAAAATGTCAGAATTGGCCTGGGTCTCAGGTGGTTATGAATACCATCTATAAAGCCATAACTGTCACTTTTAAACATATAGAATTACAACTTTTTCCAGACCTATCCAAAATAATATATATTTTCTCAGACACCAACAGCTATGGACCTGACATAAATTTATTCCAGTTTTCACATATCTCGCCATGCAGAGTGCTCCATATTTTATGAAAGCTGAAATTAAATTTCTGCTTTCCACATCCTGTTTTTACAACATCACTGATTATTTTAGGATGGTCTCAGCAAAAAAATATATATATATATATATATATATATATATATATATATATATATAATTTTATCTGACAGCTTTCCAGCCATAAACTGAGAAGAAAAAGAAAATCTCATCAATATTAAAGCGGAACTTCTGTAATTTTTTCATCTTTTCATCTATTAAATCTTCTGCCCTTGTTGTTGTTTTAAACTTTGGATAATAAAACATTTTTTTTTTCTGCCAGTAAATCCCTTATACAGCCCACTTCCTGTTTCTTGTCTGGTTATTAGCCTAGGCTTATGACATCATGCACAGCTCTCTCACTCTCAGGAGAGTTTGCCAGAAAGGGAGGGGGATGAGTCATAAGAGGACCAATGAGAGCTGCAGAGCTAGAGGTGTGCCTCTGTGTGTCTGTCTAAATCCAGGAAGTGAACAGGCAGCAGCTTCAGCTGCCCACAGTTAAAATGGCTGCAGCCAGACTCAGTGGAGGGAGATTTCTGAAGCATATTTGGCAAGTACAGAATCACAGTATATATAAAAATAATATGCAAAGTGGTTGGAGGGAAGCTCCAGAATGGCAATTATAATAATAATTATGTGAGCAGACTGCAGTTCCGCATCATACTGTAACCTGGGATCTGAGAAAAAAATGTCAAATTCTTTTTCAGACGCAGAGAACTCCGCAGACTCTAATGAGAGGACAAGCCGGGAGCGGTGCAGGATCAGACTAGGGCCATGAAGATTTCTGCCCCGCCGAGGATGACAGCATGTCCACTCAGTGTGCAAATTCCCATTTTATTCTCCTATCTGCCCAGAAGTGAGCACAGAAGGAGGATGGCAATAAAAAGTTATATCATTTAACTTTGTTCAACTACTTCAGTCCCAGAGCAATTTCATTTTCATTTCATCTGCCAGTTTTTTTTTTTTTTTTTGTGCCTTTTTAAGGTGTTCTATACTATTTTTTTTTTTTGGATAGATAATGTTTTATATACATATATGCACATTTAAAGCTGACCTCGAAGCTGACTGAAATAGCTTGCTGTGATTTCACTGCAGTGAGCTTCTCACAATGTGCATTAGAAGCCAGATGAAGCCCACTTTACTTTCAGGCTGGAAGATGCCCATCGTGCCCTTTCCTCACCAGCCTTATTTTCCTGCCCCTTACAGTCATTGGATTTCAGTTCTTTCAGTTATGGAGGCTCAGCATCACATATGGGAATGACCATAAACTTCAGAATTCTGTGCTGGGACGGAGTAACTCCAGTGGCGGCTGGTGCTCAAAATTTTTTTTTGGGGGGGGGGGGGGCGCCAAAATTAAAAAAAAAAAATATCATCAATTGCAGCCACTGTGCCATCAAACACTCCCACTGTGCCCTCAAACGCTGCCACTGTGCCATCAAATGCTGCCATTGTGCCCAAATGCTGCCACTGTGCCCATCAAATGCTGCCACTGTGCCATCAATTGCAGCCACTGTGCCCATTAAATGCTGCCACTGTGCCCATTAAAAGCTGCCACTGTGCCCATTAAAAGCTGCCACTGTGCCATCAAATGCTGCCACTGTGCCTATTAAATGCTGCCACTGTGACATAAAATGCTGCCACTGTGCCATCAAATTCTGCCACTGTGCCCATCAAACACAGCCACTGTGCCGATCAAACACTGCCACTGTGCACTCAAATTCTGCCAGTGTGCCCATCATATGCTGCCAGTGTGCCCATAAAATGCTGCCAGTGTGCCCAAAAATGCTGCCAGTGTGCCCATCAAATGCTGCCAGTGTGCCCTTGAATGCCCCCAGTGTGACCCCCCCGCCCGATCGCCGTCTGCCCGCCACTTACCCTGTCTTGGTGGGGCAGCGGGTGACAGCGACGAGCGGGGTCCTTCGTGCGTCTCCTGCCATCCTCATCTCCCATCCTCTCCTACTGATAGGCGCCTAGTAGCGGCGCCTGTCAATTCAGCCAATCAGGTTACAGGTAACAGACCAGAGCACCTGATTGGCGGAGAGGCGGTTTAGTGTTAGGAAAGCGAATGTTCATGGCGCTCACAGGTCACTATTTTGAAGCCTATTAGAGCCCATGGCTCTAATCAGGTGCTTCAAAACCACCCACTGCCGCTGTAATTTAGGTGCCCGAAAAGGGGCGGGGCACCTGAATAGGGGGTGGCAGCGGCGGCCATAGATAGAGTCATGCAATGCTTGGGGATTCATACTGTTACATGCTTCCCAATGCCAGCATCCCATTTATTTCTACTGAAAACTGCCCCGCTAGCGGCCAAATGTATAGATAAAAAAGTAATCCTGCGCTTGCCCAGGGAGAAGCTAAGTGATGCAGCGCACACTGGGGGAAATATCTGAACCCAAGGAAAATGAAAGTGAGAAAGTAGTGGCGCGCAAATAATTAAACTAAACTAAAAGCAGATAAATAGATCAGGAGAATGAATCCAGATAAAATAAATAGGCAAGGTAAAACAGTGCCTAGATAAAATGCATGGTAAAGGATATAAAATATACCAGTGATTAAAAGCTAAAATCACAAAGTTGCAGAGAAACGCATAATATATAGGTATATAAAATATTAGTGCTGTGACATAAAGGGTGCCTGTGATCAGTTTCACATAAAGGAAACAAAGATAAATGTGGTAAAAAAAATTCTGGGTGAATCCAGTCAAAAATGAATAAAATATGATGTGCATGCGATTAAGTAAAATTTCCAAAGTGAATCGCAGTGAGAAACTATATAAAAGGTGCTGGTAAAAATATCTATCCAGTGACTGAGGTGAAACGTATAAATATATAAAACAGTTAAAACTGAAATCGCATAAAATAAAATCGCATAAAAATAATAAACAAAACACAGGATAAAATCGCAGAAATTCAATAAATGTCCATAAAAGATGTGAAAATAAAGTTCATTCCATAAGTGCAGTATAGGTGATTCCGTAGGTGTGATTTAAAACTGTGCGGTTATTTGGCTGTGAATATCTTGTGTGGTTGTTGGCGATTCCATGCGATCCTAGTGGGGGGAGGTATAGATGGCCCCTTACCTTACAGCTGTAAGGTTACAGCATGTGAGAAAAACGAGGTCTTTAAGGTTCTTGGTAACCTTCCTCCTTTCAGTATCTGATGGGTATCCCAAGTCCTGGTCGTGCTTTATCAGTGTATCCAGTGATGGGGTGGGGGGGGGGCTCACATCAGTATATGTAACGGAAAAGGAAGGAGCCTCATAGTGTAGTAAGTTTATAAAACCAGTATTTTTATTCATCCGAGTAAAATAAACAGTTGGGGGTAAAAAGGGGGTACTCTCATTTGAGTAGAGAGCAAACAAACACAATATAAACGAGCATCGAGCTCGATAACATCACAGAGCGTCACTTCCGGTGATTGTACTAGGCTGGGGTCCCGACGCGTATTCGTCACCGATCACGTGACTTCTTCAGGGGCCAAATAGCGGCGCTAAAAATAGCCCCCAGTGTGAAAGTAGCCTTATTTTCTGGCAGTGCCCCTCCCGAGACTAGACTCTGGATCCGCCCCTGGTAGGGCAGTGGACGGTGTCAGTAGGGCAGAGGATGTGTCAGTAGGGCAGTGGACAGTGTCAGTAGGGGAATGGATGGTGTCAGTCAATAGGGCAGTGGACAGCGTCAGTAGGGCGGGGGGGGGGGGGCAGCAGGGCTGTGGAAAGTGTCAGTAGGGCAATGGATGGTGTCAGTCAGTAGGGCAGTGGACAGTGTCAGTAGGGCAGAGGACAGTGTCAGTAGGGCAGTGGACGGTGTCAGTAGGGCAGAGGACGGTGTCGGTAGGGCAGTGGGCGGTGTCGGTAGGGCAGTGGACAGTGTCAGTAGGGCAAAGGATAGTGTCAGTAGGGCAATGGATGGTGTCTGTCAATAGGGCAGTGGACAGTGTCAGTAGGGCAGAGGACGGTGTCAGTAAGGCAGTAGACTGTGTCAGTAGGTCAGTGGACTGAGTCAGTAGGGCAGTAGACGGTGTCAGTAGAGCAGTGGATGGTGTCAGTAGGGCAGGGGATGGTGTTAGTAGGGCAATGAATTGTGTCAGTAGGGCAATGGATGGTGTCAGTCAATAGGGCAGTGGACAGTGTCAGTAGGGCAGAGGACAAAGTCAGTAGGGCAGAGGACGGCTTCAGTAGAGCAGTGGAGGGTGTCAGTAGGGAAGTGGACGGTGTCATTAGGGCAGTGGACAGTGTCATTAGGGCAGAGCACAGTGTCAGTAGGGCAGTGGACAGTGTCAGTAGAGCAGTGGACGGTGTCAGTAGGGCAGTGGGCGGTGTCAGTAGGGCAGTGGGCGGTGTCAGTAGGGTAGAGGACGGTGTCAGTAGGGCAGTGGACAGTGTCAGTCAGTAGGGAAGTGGACGGTGTCAGTAGGGCAGAGGACGTTGTCAGTAGGGCAGAGGACGTTGTCAGTAGGGCAGAGGACGGTGTCAGTAGGGCAGAGGACGGTGTCAGTAGGGCAGTGGACAGTGTCAGTCAGTAGGGCAGAGGACGTTGTCAGTAGGGCAGAGGACGTTGTCAGTAGGGCAGAGGACGTTGTCAGTAGGGCAGAGGACGGTGTCAGTAGGGCAGTGGACAGTGTCAGTCAGTAGGGCAGAGGACATTGTCAGTAGGGCAGAGGACGTTGTCAGTAGGGCAGAGGACGTTGTCAGTATGGCAGAGGACGTTGTCAGTATGGCAGAGGACGGTGTCAGTAGGGCAGAGGACGGTGTCAGTAGGGCAGTGGACGGTGTCAGTCAGTAGGGCAGTGGATGGTGTCAGTCAGTAGGGCAGTGGATGGTGTCAGTCAGTAGGGCAGTGGACGGTGTCAGTCAGTAGGGCAGTGGACGGTGTCAGTCAGTAGGGCAGTGGACGGTGTCAGTCAGTAGGTTAGTGGACGGTGTCATTCAGTAGGTTAGTGGACGGTGTCAGTCAGTAGGTTAGTGGACGGTGTCAGTCAGTAGGTTAGTGGACGGTGTCAGTAGGGCAGGGGATGGTGTCCGCAGAGCAGAGATTGTTGTCAGTAGGGCATTGGACAGTGTCAGTCGTTTTTTAATTTTTTTAATTAGGATTTTTTACAATTTTATGTATTTATTATTTTGTTCAATATTATTTTTTTATTAATATTTTTTAATTTTTTGGAACACCATTGGGGGGTTTTGGTGAAATATCAGACTCCTGATTCCTCACTTTTAAGACAGAGAAAGGGACTGAGGACAGAGATTCCCCAGTCCCTTTCTCTGCACCCTCAGTTGCACTAGACAATGCATGAATGGGAAGTGCTCTGTGCTATTCTTCAGTTATGAATGGACACAGTGAGTGGTTGATACTGATCACTCACTGTGTTCATTCAGAAAAGGAAGGGGCTGGTAAATTACTTATTCCCCATTCTCCATCCTGAAGCCTCTCCTCTGTGTGACCGCAGCTTTCTTCTGCCTCTCAGGTGCCTTTGTTGCCACACCACCTACCAGTCACCTCCTTTTTCAGATGCTGCCGGGTATTGGAAACCTCCTATAGTGTTTTCTACAGTATTGCGACTGTGTACTACAAGTTTCCCTGTTGCCACCTTGTTGGAACATTGAGTTAATATATCGTGCTACATTCCTTGACCTCTGTGTGCATTTTCTCCACTTTAGGTACCAAAAATCTGGCCCCTCTTACAGGTAGTAGAACTCAATTATTTCCAGCAGTTCCCTAAGGAGTAATCACTACACATGAATTTCTGAATAATAATTGCATTTTATACATTTTTGCATAATTGAGTGTTTGACTCTCAACAATAAACACAAATATTAACCACAAATACTATCAAATATGTCAGCTTCTCTGAATGGTAAGGGAGAGAGAGACATTTGATTCAAATTTGAATTTTATATTGCTTTTTTAAGTGTACTGGTCCTTGGAACTCCCCACTACCACGGATTGCCATCCACATATAACACAGGTTTAACACCTTAACCACTGCAATCTGACAAAAATTTGCACCTTTGACCATGTGACTCAGACAATTAACCCCCACATTGGGGATTGGATTATGTAATTGTAATAGGGTGGTTTTACAACTTCCAGTCATGTATTGGACAATCAATGTCTGCCTTGACACTTCTCATGACACCATGTGTTGGAAGGCAACATGGTCTAATGTCATATTTCTGGAGTTTCTACATATCTGGTTCCTATTCCCAAAGATCAGCCATGCTGATACTTGCAGTTCCATGGCTTTAAAGGGTACAGGTCTGAGTTTCTTTCTGGTTGATAAAACCAAGCATTTGCTTTCCTGGGGGTGGTCTGGAATGTCTTTGAACAGCTCTTGGCTCTGCACCGTCTGTTGCTATAACACAAACTTGAAAGGGACCATAGCTGACAAGATGATTGATGAATGTCCTGCTACAGAAGATCAAAGGGCCAGCTAAGATTGAAGACTGACCTAGGATACAGAGACATGATACATGGACAATGCTGCCCCTAGAGGCCAATACAGCAGGATGGACAGTAATATAAGATATGAAAAGGACTACCTCTTGGCAATAGCCCATTGGACAGGAGGCTAGTGGGTGTGGTTACGAATGGGTCTGGATGAATGTGTAAAAAGGGCACACACGAGGAACTTCGTCCCTTTTTCACTGGTGGCTCTCCCAGCAGCATGGCTCCCTCTTTGCCATCTGAGCCCAGCCTGATGATACAAAGCTTTGAGGAAAATATTGTGATAAGCATCTTTGATATTCTGATATTATGTGTTCGGTCGGTATATGTTTGTAATATCTTTCCTTAGTATTTTATGTTAATCTTTTCTTATTTTCTTGGGAAATAAATAAGACTGTTTTATTAAGCTGTGTGCTTGGGCTCATAGCTAACCTTGTATTATTGTGATATCAACAGTAACATGTGAGTTTTAATAGACTAGCTAACTAGGGGATTAGACAAGTTAATTCATAGGTGCAATAGATAGAGGGGATCCGTAACCACCCTCGAATAATAGTTATTTGCACCAAATTACTTCGCCATGATAATTGAATTATGGTTATCTGTGTGGTTGTAAATGACGGGAGGTGTACTCGATTCGTATTTGAACTGAGGAACTTTCTTAAAAGCGTGCTACACCCTCCATCCTAGTGAGAAAAAGAAGCGCAGACAAAATTGCAGTGACAAACTTGAAGAAAAAATAAATTGTGCCCGTGCTAGTGCCTAGGCTAGGTCCTGAGGCCTGGTAACAAAAATTGCCCACAGACTTAGCCAAAAGGCCTAGCCCTAGGGGGCACAGTGCAGAAAAAACATAAGTGCCATGGCCACTTGCTCAGTTTGCTTCCCACACCCAAGTTATACTAAGAGCACCCCTGGGGCAACCAACTCCTAGGGGGCAATTAATAACACAGTTGGCTCTCTGCCTTCCCAGCCTCTGACCAGACCAGGTAGACCCATTCAAATTAGTAGGCACTGGGCCCCTCCAGTCTTCCCTGGGGAATAAATCCTGTGGTCCACATCCCGTGGACACCCCAGTTTCTGTTCCAAGAAGCTTGCAGGTCATCTTGGAACGCTGATCCATTGGAATATTCCCAAGGACATGAATTCCTTTGCTTGAGCTTTCTCCAGGTTGAACGTTGTTTCTACTGCTCAAAGCCTGGTCTGAAGTTACTCAAGAAGTGCATGTGGGGTCTTGGCATTTCTCTCTAAGGAACTAAGGTCTGAAATAGCACATTGGGGTCTGTGAAATACCACTACAACAAAAGGTTAACTGGAGAGGAAGTTGCTATGCATAATCAGAAGGAAGATCAGCAACCAGTCATTGGAGTGGTATCTGAACAGGTGACAGGTCCTCCGGTAGTGCGGGGGTTCGGTGTTCGGCTGCCTCCCTAGTTGTCTGCCTCTGTCGGCCACCAGGAGTGGATTTGCGTTACGGAGATCTAATACCTGGTCACTTGTTACGAAACGAGAAGGGTTAAGTGGGGCACGCATGAGGTCCAAGCTATGTGCACAGCTGGACCCCATTCCTTTACTGGGAGTGAGGTAACAGAAGTACGCTGACTGGTGGAGAGGGCATAGGCTCAGCAAGTCCCCCGAATGCAAAACATACACAGGTGTGTAGGACAAGGGACAACACCTAGTGGAGGAAATCCACATACAACACTACACACAAGTGGCTCATCTCTAAGTTGGGGGACTGCCTTAAAGAGGAACTGCAGTCTGCTCACATAATTTGTAATAAAAACATCATTTGCCATTCTGGAGCTTCCCTCCAACCACTTTGCATATTATTTTATATATACTGTGATTCTGTGCTTGCCAAATATGCTGCAGAAATCTCCCTCCACTGAGTCTGGCTGCAACCATTTTAACGGTGGGCAGCTGAAGCCCACTTCCTGGATTTACACAGACACACACCTCCAGCTCTGCAGCTCTCATTGACCCTCTTATGACTCACCCCCTCTCCCTTCCTGGCAAACTCTCATGAGAGTGAGAGAGAGAGAGCTGTGCATGATTTCATAAGCCTAGGCTAATGACCAGACAAGAAACAGGAAGTGAGCTGTATAAGGTATTTACTTGCAGAAATAAAATGTTTTACTATCCAAAGTTATAACAACAACAAGGGCAGAAGATTTAATAGATGGAAAGATGAAAAAATGACTCAAGTTCCGCTTTAACCACTTGACCTCCGGAAAATTTACCCCTCCCTTCATGACCAGGCCATTTTTTGCGATACAGCACTGCGTTACTTTAAAGATCAAGTTCCACCCAAAAAAAAAAAAAAAATGTCCTTAATGTGCATGAAAAAAATAAATAAAAACATTTGGAAAAATATATATTTTTTTACTTACCTTATAATGCCTGTTGCTATGTGGGCCCTCGAAATCTGCCTCCTTCAGAACCTGGGCTCCTGACGTCACTTCCCTCAGTGCAGGAAGGGAGATCACCTTTCCCCCCTCCCTCTAGGCAATCATCTGGGACACGTGACAGGTCCCAGGTTATTGTGCGGCCAGTCACGGTGTGCGGCTCGCGCATGTGCAGTGGGTGCCCGGCTACGAAGCCACAGCCGGGCGCCCACAGTTAAAATGCCAGCCCTTCCGAGCGGAGGGGGAGAGGAGCGGGGCTTCGATTCCCTGCATCGCTGGACCCTGGGACAAGTAAGTGTCCGATTATTTAAAGTCAGCAGCTGCAGTATTTGTAGCTGCTGACTTTAATTTTTTTTTAAGCGGAACTCCGCTTTAACTGACAATTGTGCGGTCGTGCAACGCTGTATCCAAATAAAATGTATGTCATTTTTTTTCCCCACATATAGAGCTTTGGTGGTATTTGATCACCTCTGCGCTTTTTAGTTTTTGCGCTATAAATAAAAAAAGACCGACAATTTTGAAAAAAAATTTTTTTTGACTTTCTGCTATAAAACATATCCAATACAAAATTTTAAAAAAAATCAAATTTCTTCAAAAAATTTAGGCCAAAATGTATTGTGCTACATATTTTTGGTAAAAAAAATCCCAATAACTCGGAGACTGAAAGGAGTGGGATGGAAATTTTTGTTTCGAACAAACAAATTTCTAAAGCCCTGTACACACGGTCGGATTTTCCGACGGAAAATGTCCTATCGGACAATGTTGTCGGAAATTCCGACCGTGTGTAGGCTCCATCGGACATTTTCCATCGGATTTTCCGACGGACAAAGTTTTATCTCCTGCTCTCAAATTTTCAGACAACAAAGTCCTATCGGACTTTTCCAATCGTGTGTAGCGAATTCCGACGGACAAAGTGCCACGCATGCTCAGATCACATTACAAGTACAAAGCTATTGGCTACTAGCCTCTACGTAGTCCCGTCGTAGGCAACAAACGTCACCACGTTCAGAATGATCGGATTTTCCGACAACTTTGTCCGACCGTGTGTGTGCAACACCAGTGTCGGACTAAATCCGTCGGAAAAAATCCGATGGATTTTGTGGTCGGATTTTCCGACCGTGTGTACGGGGCATTACAGTGAATGTGGTTTTCGTTTTGGAAATTGCATTCCAAATCCATTCATTTCAAATGGTAAAACAGTAAGTAAAACAGTTGTTTTTGGACCTCAATCCTGCATGAGGCCTAAAAGCAAATTCAGTTTTGAAGCACTTTCAAACAACATTCATCAAGTCATCAAATGAGTCATAACCATTTTCCACTCTATTCAAATAAAAACATTTTAGCTTTATATACACTTTAGCAGAGGGTGAAATGGGCTTTTAACAATGTTTGCTGCTGTAACTTTGACGTCGGTGGCAGCGCTGCATTGTAAACAAACTCCTCGCCCCTCACCTAGCTTTCTAGTAAAAGTGATTTTTGTGGCTCTCCAGCTAGTTGATCACTTCTGCACTGCACTGTCAAGAACTTGCGGTCCCCTCCACCTGGCCCCTCCCCTGCCCTATGTATCGGGCTTACATATCCGAGTTGCTCCAAAACGCGTGGAACAGGCCAGTGACGTTATGACGCTCGGCACTCGCTCCAGGCTCTCTCTTATCTCACCATCATCCAGCCGGGGGTGACAGCCATGCCAGTGGTGGTGACAGCTCCAGCGAGAGCACCTGATTTTCCCTAAACACTGGACATTGAGCATATAGATGTGCCCAGGAGCGGAGTGACAACTCATTGGGCCCCCGGGCAATAGGAGTTTATGGGGCCCCCAGGCAATCAAAGATGATGGGGCCACACACACAGTATACACACTCACACAGTATACACATACATGTACACAGACATGTTTCTATTGGCTGAGAAGGTACTGGAGAGGTGGGGAAGCTATAATTTGGGATTTAAAAAAAAAGGATTTCTACATACTGACCCTGGTTTTATTGAGGCTGGCAACCCGGATTTAGAGAGACGGATGTAAAAAAAACAAAAAACAGATTTTTACATACTGTCCCTGGTTTTACTGAGGCTGGCAACCCTGATGGGGCCCCCTAGGGGCCCGGGGCAGTGCCCGAGTGACCGAATGGTCAGTCCGCCCCTGGATGTGCCTGTTTTATGCTTCTAACCTGTGAGCGTTACTTAACTGCGTCTTGATTAAATTTGTTTACAGTCAACACTCAGAGATGCCTGTACTCTTTTCTCTTTGCATGCCCCTGCTGGGTGACCAGGACTAGTGGATGTCAGAAAGGAGAGCGGAGGGCGATCAACAAACATCCATTGGCTGATCTCCCCTGGGTTGCATGAACCCAGAAGTAATCAGCTATGAGCACTTCCAGGTTCAGAGTAGACATGTGCACTGCCCGAAATATGTGTTCATTTTCATTTCATTCGTTCTTTTTTTTTTTCGTTTTTCAGGTCATTAACTATGATCGCAATTCGTAAATTAGAAAATTCGTAAATTCGAAAATCCAAAAAATAAGAAAGAAAATCCGAAAATTCTAAATAATAACAAATTAACTAATAACAACTAACTATTAAATTATAGGTATTGGAATTTCCTTTCAAATTTGGCTGTTAGTGAATGTAACGAATACGATTTAACCCGAAGTTACGAATTATCCGAAATAATGAATGCCACATTTAAACAAATGCAACGGAACAAATTAATAATAAATAATAATAATAATAAAAAGTTTTAATTATTATTATTGTTATTTATTATTATTATTTCGTTATGTTCCATTCGTTTTGATGCGCCATTCGTTATTTTGGATAATTCATAACTTCGGATAAAGTCGTATTCGTTATGTTTCACTAATAGCCAAATTTGAAAAGAAATTCCAATACCTATAATTTAATAGTTAGTTATTATTTCAGATTTTCGGATCTCTGAATTTCCGAATTTCCAAATATTCTGAAAAATTTGTTAAATTTGACTAAATTCGTTAAAAAACTCATTCGGACCGAAACGAATTGCACGTGTCTAGTTCAGAGCTCCCAATCTCTAGAGTTAAGCCCCATACACACGGTCGGATTTTCCCATGGTTTCTGTCCTATCGGACAATGTTGTCGGAAAATCCGACCGTGTGTAGGCACCATCGGACAGTGTACGTCGGATTGTCCGACGGACAAAGTCCTATCTCCTGCTGGATAGATTTTTCGACAACAAAGTCCGATCACACCAAATCCGATCGTGTGTATCGAATTCCGACGGACAAAGTGCTACGCATGCTCAGATCACATTACAAGACCAAAGCTATTGGCTACTAGCCTCTACGTAGTCCCGTCGTAGGCAACAAACGTCACCACGTCAGAATGATCGGATTTTCCGACAACTTTGTCCGACCGTGTGTACGCAACACCAACATCGGACAAAGTATGACGGACAGGATCCGACGGACCTGGTCCTCGGATAATCCGCGCGTGTGTATGGGGCTTTATAATTCTAGACCCATCATACAACTATCATGCTAAACCTAAGATAATATTCCTGCGCTTGCAAAAAACTGTAAACCTTAGTGACAAAAAACTACAAGTAAAACAAACGCAAAACTGCCATTACTAATAAAAAAAAAAATAATAAAAAAATGCCATAAATATACTATTTTGTAGACGCTATAACTTTTGTGCAAACCAATCATATTTCACTTATTGCGATTTTTTTTTTACCAAAAATATGTAGAATACATATTGGCCTAAACTGATGTAGAATTTTGTTTTTTAAAAGATTTTTTGGGGATATTTTTTTTTCTAGCAAAAAGTAAACAATATTGTTATTTTTTTCAAAATTGTTGGTCTTTCTTTGTTTATAGTGCAAAAAAAAAAAAAAAAAACACAGAGGTGATCAAATAGAAAGCTCTATTTGTGGGAAAAAAAGGACGTAAATTTTGTTTGGGTACAACGTTGCACGACCGCGCAATTGTCAGTTAAAATGACGCAGTGCCAAATCGCAAAAAATGGCCTGGTCATTAAGGGGGAAAATCTCCTTAAGTGATTAACCACTTACCCACTGGGCACTTAAACCCCCTTCCAACCAGACCAATTTTCAGCTTTCAGTGCTCTCACACTTTGATTGACAATTACTCAGTCATGCAACACTGTACCGAAATGAATTTTTGGTCCTTTTTTTTCACACAAATCGAGCTTTCTTTTGGTGGTATTTAATCACCGCTGGGTTTTTTATTTTTTGTGCTATAAATCAAAAAAGACTGAAAATTCGGAAAAAAAAAATGATTTGTTTCTATTAAATTTATTGCAGAGTATTGGCGGGTATTGACACGTATTGGCAGAGTATTGGCGAGTATGGCAGAGTATTGCAGTGTTGCACAGTATTGGTAGAGTATTGCACAGTGCTGGTAGAGTATTGCACATTGTCATTGAGCAGCGCTGTGGGCACTACACATCCAGCCCACAGCGCTGCTGCCATCTCTCCCCCTCTCCGCTTCTCCCCTCTCACTGTACCAATCGGTACAGAGAGGGGAGGGAGGAACCGACGTCATGACATGGCGCCGGTTTGTTTACATGTGATCGCTCCATCATTTAAACGGAGCGATCACGTGGTAAATGGCCGCTATCAGCCGGCGGTCAAGGATGTTCCCGAGTGCGTGCCCCAGGGGGCGCACGGGAGCAAGGTTCTGGGAGGACGTCCCACGGACGTCCACCCAGAATAAGCCAACCGCGCTGTAGCCGTCTTTCGGCTATGGCCCGGTCGGCATGTGGTTAAAGAGTAACTCCACTTTCGTGGGGGAAAAAAATAGCAATTAAAAAAAAAATAATATAATTGAGATACAAGTCGTATTGTAATTGAATGTTATTAACAATTACCTTTCCTTTTCAATCTGCAGCCACTGTAATTTTCTATAAATGCAATGCAATGTGGCTACATTGAGTTGTTCTGTACACAGAATGTGTACTGACCACTCCCCAGAAACATCATTTCTTGCTTGTGTGATTGGCTCACCAATTTTCCCAGAAGTCTGCCTAAGATACAAGTCAGATTTCAGGCATCCCCTGCAACAAAAATGTCATTTTTGGTGAGATATTTCCAATAGGAACATGTCTAAAGGGATGCAGGCCCAGCAGCTTTCCTCATTAGTGCTCTGCAGCTGCCACAGCTGACTGATAATTATGAAACCACTCCCATTAGACCCACAGGGGCACAGACAAACACATATGGATTTCTTCAGAATAACAAAAGGTAGGAATCTGCAACAAAGGTTGTTATAATTCTTGCAATTGTACATAGATCACCCAGAGGGGAATGTTTTTTTCTCAACAAAAGTGAAGTTAAACTTTAAGTGAAATTTTTAAAGCCTGTACAAGTTATAATTTTAGAGTTAACCATGAATTATGGCACTACAATTATTGATTTAATCCTGATGTTCCCAACAATACCTCTCATGTGTGGTGCCATTTATGCCTAAATACACAGGTGCATTGGCGTCTGTATGGGGAAGAGGAAGGGGGACTTGGGTGATTTTAAAACATTTTTACATGTTTTTTTTGTTTAATTACAATTTTTTTTTTTAAGTTTTTTCCTTCATCTAACTTTATTGCTATAACAAGGGAGCTATCAAGCCCCCATGTAAGAGCATTAGCAGGTGACAGGTCCTCTTTATGAAGACATCTGGGGTCTATTAGACCCCCAATGTCTCCCTTTCTCCCCACGGCAGCTAATCAATGGGGTGACTTTTTTTTCATATTCAAACTGTGAATTTTATTATGTGCGCGCAAAGTGAAAAAAAAAAAAAAATGGCCCCGTTAGTGAAAGAGTTTCAATTAACATTTACATGTTACAACTTATATGAGACTTTTGTGATGCGTTTACATCTAATTTTATTTCAAACAGTTCCATTCTACGCCTACAGTCTTGACATTGCTACACTGAAGGGCCCATAGAGACAGACAGATTAAATATGGAGCTCTCTGCTGGGTATGCTTTCTATAATATATGCCTGAGTCTGTTCCCTGAAGGGCTTGTGCTCCCTCTGTGGCGTCACAGGTGAGCAGCCTCTCCTGAAGTAATTAGTAGCTGAACGCTTTTTCACTTTTGTGCTTGCCGAGTTCCAAGCTGCGGGATGAGAAGAGAAGCAACATAAGGAATAGAGCAGGGGTGCCCAACCTTTTGAGGAGCGAGGGCCACTTTAGCGACTTGGTAACCGGTCGCGGGCCACAATGAGCGTAGCGGGCGGATGGCAGGTCTGTGTCCACTCTGCATTTGTAGAGCAGACACAGATGCAGCCCGCTCTACCCTAAGGGCCCTCCGATCTGCCCAGACAGAAGGGGACAGATCCCCTTCTGTTTTTTAAGCAGATCGGATTGCAGATAGGCGGGTGTAAGCAGACATGAGTCTGTATACATCTGCCGCTCTATAGAGGTGAATGGAGGGTCTGATTGGGTCCGCCTGAAAAACAGACAGGCAGAACCGATCGGACCGATCGTGTGAAAGGGGACTAAGGCTGCTTTCACACTGATGCACAGCAGTTTACCTGCTCCTCAACTGACCTTGATCATCACTTCTTCCTCAGGATTCCTGCAGCTGGTTGCTGCTGTCCCCCAGGTGGTTATAACTGGTGGCTGCTGCTGGCGGTCCTCCAGGGCTGGTACTGTTGGCTGGTACTGCTGTTGGGTACTGCTGGCTGGTACTGCTGGCTGGTACTGGTACTGCTGGCGGGTACTGGTACTGCTGGCTGAAACTGCTTGCAGCTACTGGTGCTGCTGGCGGGTACTGGTGCTGCTGGTGGGTACTGGTACTGCTGGCGGGTACTGGTACTGCTGGCTGGTACTGCTGGCTGGTACTGCTGGCTGGTACTGGTGGCTGGTACTGGTACTGCTGGCTGGTGCTGGTACTGGTGACTGGAACTGGTGGCTAGTACTGGTGGTTGGTACTGCTGGCTGGTACTGGTACTGCTGGCTGGTACTGGTACTTGTGGCTGGTAACTGGTACTGGTAACTGGAACTGGTGGCTAGTACTGGTGGTTGGTACTGCTGGTGGGTACTGGTACTGCTGGCTGGTACTTGTACTGTTGGTGGGTACTGATACTGCTGGCTGGTACTGGTATTGCTGGTGGGTACTGCTGGCTGGTACTGGTACTGCTGGTGGGTACTGGTACTGGTGGCTAGTACTGGTGGCTGGTACTGCTGGTGGGTACTGGTACTGCTGGCTGGTACTGGTGGTGGGTACTGCTGGATGGTACTGGTACTGGTGACTGGTGGGTAGTACTGCTGATGGGTACTGGTACTGCTGGCTGGTACTGGTGGCGGGTACTGGTGGCTAGTACTGCTGATGGGTACTGGTACTGCTGGCTGGTACTGGTACTGCTGGTGGGTACTGATACTGCTGGCGGGTACTGGTGGCTAGTACTGGTGGTGGGCACTGGTACTGCTGGCGGGTACTGCTGGTGGGTACTGATACTGCTGGCAGGTACTGGTACTGCTGGCGGGTACTGGTGGCTAGTACTGGTGGTGGGCACTGGTACTGGTGGTGGGTACTGGTGGTGGGTACTGCTACTTCTGGCAGGTACTGGTACTGCTGGCGGGTACTGGTGGCTAGTACTGCTGGTGGGTACTGGTACTGCTGGCTGGTACTTGTACTGTTGGTGGGTACTGATACTGCTGGCTGGTACTGGTATTGCTGGTGGGTACTGCTGGCTGGTACTGGTACTGCTGGTGGGTACTGGTACTTCTGGCGGGTACTGGTGATGGGTACTGGTGGCTGGTACTGCTGGTGGGTACTGGTACTGCTGGCTGGTACTGCTGGTGGGTACTGCTGGCTGGTACTGGTGGTGGGTACTGATACTGGTGACTGGTACTGGTGGCTAGTACTGCTGATGGGTACTGGTACTGCTGGCTGGTACTGGTGGCGGGTACTGGTACTGGTACTGCTGGTGGGCACTGGTGGGTACTGGTACTGCTGGCGGGTACTGGTGGTGGGTACTGCTGGCGGGTGGTGGTGGGTACTGATACTGCTGGCAGGTACTGGTACTGCTGGTGGGTACTGGTACTGCTGGCGGGTTCTGGTACTGCTGGCGGGTACTGGTGACTGGTACTGGTGGCTAGTACTGCTGGTGGGTACCGGTACTGCTGGCTGGTACTGCTGGCGGGTACTGATACTGCTGGCGGGTACTGGTGGTGGGCACTGGTACTGCTGGCGGGTACTGCTGGTGGGTACTGATACTGCTGGCAGGTACTGGTACTGCTGGCGGGTACTGGTACTGGTGGCTAGTACTGCTGGTGGGTACCGGTACAGCTGGCTGGTACTGCTGGCGGGTACTGGTACTGCTTGCGGGTACTGGTGGCTAGTACTGGTGGCTGGTACTGCTGGTGGGTACTGATACTCTGGCAGGTACTGGTACTGCTGGTAGGTACTGGTGGCTGGTACTGCTGGCTGGTACTGGTGGCTAGTACTGGTACTGCTGGCTGGTACTGGTGGTGGGTACTGATACTGCTGGCGGGTACTGGTACTGCTGGCAGGTACTGCTGGCGGGTACTGGTACTTCTGGCTGGTACTGGTACTTCAGGCTGGTACTGCTGATGATGGGTACTGGCACTGCTGGCTGCTGTGAGATCTCAGCAGCTGCAGTACACATTCCTGTCACAGGCGGAGTACATTTGATATCACTCCGCCTGTGAAGGAGCCGGCGCTATACAGGAAGCATCGGCTCTGCTTCCTTTAGCGGCGGCTCCGTTGTTCGCGCTGATGCTCGGAGATGGCGGGTCGGGAACCCGCGATCAGGGCTTCCCGACCCGCCATCTCAGAGCAAGACGTGGCGGGCCACCTCGGATGGCGCCGCGGGCCACACATCAGAGGTTCCCTCATCATCACATCAGGAGGTTCCCCCATCGCATCAGAGGTTCCCCCATCGCATCACAGGCTCTCCCATCACATCAGACGTTCCCCATCACATCAGAGGTTTCCTCATCACATCAGAGGTTCCCTCATCACATCAGAGGGTCCCTCATCACATCAGAGGTTCCCCCATCGCATCAGAGGTTCCCCCATCGCATCACAGGCTCTCCCATCACATCAGACGTTCCCTATCACTTCAGAGGCCCTCCATCACATCAGAGGTTCCCCCATAACATCACAGGTCCTCCCCATCACATCAGAGGTCCTCCCATCATATCAGAGGTTCCCCCATGACATCACAGGTCCTCCATCACATGAGAGGTCCCCCATAACATCAGAGATTCCCCCATCACATCAGAGGTCCTGCATTCTAACAGCAGCACCAGCAGCTGTCAGAATAAGCTGACCTGCAGCTGAAGCTGCTCCTCAAGAAAAAGTTTTCAACACCTCGATTCAACACAAGTTGATCAAATGATCATCTTCTGTTGCGGGAGGTAAATTTGGAGGTAAACTTCAAATCAGTGTATCCATTCCAGCAAGACTAACCATATAGCTTTTTGTTAACCCTGAGTATTAAGTCCAGGTTATGGACATAGTTACAGTGTTATGGCAAATCAAACTCTTGCTGCCCATAGAGTTAATGTGACACATCAGAGGTCCTTGCCATCACATCAGAGGTTTCCCTATCACATCGGAGGTCCCCTCATCACACCAGAGGTCCTCCATCACTTTAGAGTGCCGTAGCAGCTAGCTGGTGATGTCCACTCTATAGGTGGGTAGAGCTGCTAGTCACAGTCCTCGGAACAGGATGCACCAGAGCGTGGGATGGAAGCAGAACCAGAAGACGAGCAGCGAGGCACTGAATCAGCAGGCAAAGTGTCAGAAGTCTAGTTGGAGGCCAAGGTGCTGAGAGGGCTCCCCTTGCGGCTGAGTGCAGTGCAACCCTGAAGGTGGAACAGGGAATGCAGTGCCCAAAGAAGCAGGGTTTGCCAGTGGCTGTAGCCTGATGACTTGATCACTGTGGAGCAGCTGAAGCAAGCTGGATGCACTGTGTGGCAGGCATGCTAGAAAGGAGCGAGGCGTAACGGGTAGCTGGGAAATCCGGTAGGAGAATCAGAAGCCAGGCCAGGGGTCATACACAGTAAGATCAGTCCTTAAGCAGATTCAGAATTGAGGTAGGGTCACTGGAACAAGCCGAGGTCAGTCATGGTAAGAGGATTCTGCAAGGATGAGATTCCAGGAAGAAAATTCGACGGTCTGGCTTCAGATGCGCACACGTTAAGATGGGCCGACGGGGGCCGTGCTGCAGGTTTATAAAATACTAGCTCAAACTACTGCTAAATAACGTGAGACGACAAACAGACCGGCGTTATGTTTGACAGACGAAGACTTGTACTAGATATAGCATTAGTCCTTGTTTATTGTATTGGGGTTTTTTGTAATTTAAAAAGTGTTAATTTCGGGGGGCGGGGGAACCAGGGTGAGGGACGCTTTACTGTGGAAGTAAAACCTCCTATCCGTGTTTACGAGCCAAGGAAGCTTTCCGGGTCTTGGCCCTCGGGGGTGTTCAAGTCTTCAAGCTTGCAATGATGCTGCACGATTTGATCAGGTTATGGACACCGGGGCACCATGTTGGATGTATGAACAGTTTGGTTGAAAGGCGGATTAGTCAATGTAGAGCATGTAGCATTTCGGGCAGTGGGTGGGGGGGTGGGCCCATGATTTTTAAAAACTATTTAAATCAAAAGTTTTGCTTTGGCCGCTTTAAGCAGATTCAGAATTGAGGTAGGGTCACTGGAACAAGCCGAGGTCAGTCATGGTAAGACAGGCAGAAGCAGAGTCGGTGAGCCAAGGCAGGATCAAGCAGTTGAGCAGGCAGAAGTAGGTTGGACTATAAGCCAGGGGTCAAGCCAGGAGATCAAGGTAAGCGGGTAGAGGAAGGCGGAGTCGCTCAACAAGAAGTCCAAATCAGAATGCAGGAACACAGGGAACACAAGGGAGCTGACGATATTCCAGCAACTCAAAGATCTCAGCAGTGGGTTTATATAGGCAGTGGGCGTCAGCATCTATCACAGCCCTGCGCGCATCTGCGTACACCAATGAGCCTGGAGGTTTGTCTGGTGAAGCCATGATGAGTATTGGCGACATTGCCAGTCCTATGGCCATTTCCCTGACACAAAGCAAGTCCAGGAGGTAGGCTAAGGTCATTAACAGCCCAGAAACCAGGTACAGAATCAGCAGGCAGATCAGATCCAGTAAACAAGCCAAGGTCGGAGTAGTAGGTAACAGAGCTAGAGCGAGAGCAGAAGCAAAATCCAAAGGCAAGCCAGGTCATACACGAGTAAGCAGGTACAGCAGATTAGGTCTTAGGAACACAGAAACGAGCTGAAGACCATTCAGCCACTGCTCATAGTGATAGATTAGTTTAAATAGGCCACTGTGCGCTCGGTGATAATTGGTATGTGCATGCGCTTACGCACGAATATGTGAGCGATGAACTGGCACTGCATAAGTAGCATTGGTCCTTCGCTCATTAATATTAGCATGTGTGCAATGTGCACGAGTATGAGCATGAGCATGAATCTGCACTGGCCTTTTGATGCTAGAAATCCAGTTTACCTTACAGTCCCCATCAGAATTTTCCTTACATCAGGGTCATTGTCAGAATCCCCTTTGCATCAGGGTACCCATCAAAGTCCCCCTTACATCAGAGTTCCATTAGAGCATCTCCTTACATTAGGGTCCTCATCAGAGATTCCCTTACATCAGAGTGCACCTTACATCAGGGTCCCTATCGGAGTCTCCCTCACATAAGGGTTCCCATCAGAGTTATCCTTACATTAAGGTCACTATCATAGTCCCCTTTGCACCATTGTCTCTATCAAATATCGCCCCTTACATCAGGGTTCCCACTGGAGTATGCCCATACACCAGGGTCTCCATTAGAGTATCCCATTACATCAGAGTTGCCATCGGAGTCCCTATTGGAGTTCCCCTTACATCAGAGTCACCATCAGAGTGTTCCTTACATCAGGGTCATCATCAGAGTCTTCCTTACATCAGGGTCCCTATCGGAGTCTCCCTTACTTTAGGGCTCCTATCAGAGTCCCTGTTACATCAGGGTCCCCATCAAAGTTATCCTTACATTATGGTCACTATCATGGTCCCATTTGCATCAGGGTCCCCATCATAGTCCCTCTTACATTAATGTCTACCTTACATCAGAGTCTACATCAGAGTCTCTGAGACCTTAATTCTCAATCTGAGCACATTGAGGATACACCATTGACAGGGCCGTCTTCAATATTAATTCAGGCATGTCCAAAGTCCGGCCCGCGGGCCAATCGCGGCCCGCGGTCCGGTTTTGAACGGCCCGCCTGGTTATCTAAACCAGCCTCTCACAACTAGTGTGCTGCGGGATCAGGGCTGTCAGATGAGCGATCCCCTGCCGAACATCGGCACTGTGTGAGAAGCTCCGTCAGCCTCAAAAGTGAAAGTAAAGTGCAGAGGAGTGTGCTGTGCTCTCTGCTTCCCCCTAGAGTGCAGTACCCGGCTGAATGAGGAAGCTGGAAAGGTACAGTACTATGCTAGAAGCTAGATTTGTTTTAAAAGGGCTTTATTCATGTGTCTGTCTGTGCATGTGTGTTTGTATGTCTGTATGTATGTGTGTGCATGTGTCTGTATGTATGTGTATGCATGTATGTATGTGTGTCCATGTACATGTGTCTGTCCATGTCTGTGTGTGTATGTCTGTACATGTGTCTGTATGTATGTACATGTGTCTGTCTGTGCATGTGTGTTTGTATGTATGTCTGTATGTATGTATGTGCATGTGTCTGTATGTGTGTCCATGTACATGTGTCTGTATGTATGTGCATGTGTCTGTATGTGTCCATGTACATGTGTCTGTATGTGTGTCCATGTACATGTGTCTGTATGTATGTGCATGCATGTGTCTGTATGCATGTCCATGTACATGTGTCTGTATGCGTGTCCATGTACATGTGTCTGTATGTGTCCATGTACATGTGTCTGTATGTGTGTCCATGTACATGTGTCTGTATGTGTGTCATGTACATGTGTCTGTATGTGTGTCCATGTACATGTGTCTGTATGTGTGTCCATGTACATGTGTCTGTATGTGTGTCCATGTACATGTGTCTGTATGTACATGTGTCTGTATGTGTGTCCATGTACATGTGTCTGTATGTGTGTCCATGTACATGTGTCTGTATGTGTGTCCATGTACATGTGTCTGTATGCATGTGTCTGTATGTGTGTCCATGTACATGTGTCTGTATGCATGTGTCTGTATGTGTGTCCATGTACATGTGTCTGTATGTGTGTACATGTGTCTGTATGCATGTGTCTGTATGTGTGTCCATGTGTCTGTATGTGTGTGTATGTGTGTATGTTACTTTTAATCCGGACCCCCCCCCCCCCCATTCCTGTACCATCAGAACTGCATTTGTAGGTCTTGTTTGTGATATCAGCCAGGACTGCTGCTCCTCTGAAAAGCAATCCATGCACAGATTGCTTTTCAGAGGCATTTGACAGGCGGTAAAGAGGCATTATTTTGCCTCCTCACCACCTGTTTTAAGCCTATAAAATCCAGCATCACTCTATGCCGCAACTGTGCAATGCACACAGTTGCGGGTAGTTGCAGTGCAGCCCCATTCACCCTGATTGTACTTCCAGCTGCAGCCACAGCATGTTTATACCCCCAGCTGCTCCCTCTGCAGCTAAAGGGGGAGAAGTTGGGGGTGGTAAAAACAGCTTAATCATGTGGTTTTACTGCCCCTTCAACCTGACATGTGAACAAGCTCTTGGTTCACATCTGTGTGGCTGCGTGCTGCGTGTAGATCAGCCCATTCATTTCAATGGGCTTCCCTACCCACAAAACTGCAGGGAAAGAAGTCCCCAACCTTTTCTTTTTTTTTTAATTGCACTGCACCAAAAGCACCCCACGTTTTCCAATGTGTGGGGTACCATTTATAATTAACGGTACCCCTAAAGAGCAGAGCAAACCCCTAAAGAGCAGAGCATTCGTCTGTGTGTCAGGAGCTAGTGCGACAAAGGCAAGAGAATTCTTGTTGGGCAATGTATTAGCGCTCGAACAAACACACTTAGACCAAATTTTATTGGTTTAAAAAATGTCAGGCAAAATGGTCGGCCCTCACGCATGTTCACTTCATCAAATCTGGCCCTCTTTGAAAAAAGTTTGGACACCTCTGCCATAGAAGATCTTGTGGCAGGCAGGATGTGGCTCACAGGCCGTAGTTTGGTGACCCCCAACTAACATGTTCTAAGGCAGTAACCGCAACAATTTTCTTCTTTTTAAAAATGGGAATCAACTATATGAATAAAAGCTGACTGTTTTTTTTATATATGGTTTGCCCCAATCCCTGTGTATTAACCCTGTACAGTTCCCAATATATTTTCTGCTGTCTTGGCCCTTTAAAGAATAACCAGCAGGCCCAGTGACCGGTATGAGACGCTCGGTATAAAACCGTACACCATCCACAACAAAGCCCAATCCCGGGGGGGGGGGGGGGGGGGAGCGCAAACCCTGAACAAGCAGCGGGAATGTGAAGAACAGAAGATTATCAAGGAAGATAATTTGCTTCTGATCACTCGCAGCGTGGAGGAGACACTGGAGGAAGATTTGATAATAGAGGCGCAATTTGGGTTTAGATGAGCAATCAGCACTCTTTCCCCCGATAGCGCTTTCTACATATGAGAGCGAACACTTAGAAGAAAACCATCAACCAGCCGAATTCATGAATACATAAAACGCACACTTGGACTTTTCCATAAGAAGTCGACATGAAGATTGTCAGCATTGCCTTTGTAAACCAATTTTATTTTAAGCTGAACTCCAGGGAACAAAATCTAAAAACACAAACAATGTCCTTATATGGGAGCTGTATTGCCTGCCGAAGGATTTGTATTTCTGTCCATCCAGTTCTGAGATTTATACAGCTCTGTCCCACAGTACAGCCCTGATTGATGTAGCATGAGTCACGTGCATGACTTGTCCCTCCCTCAGCCTGTGATTGGGGAATGAAAACAAAAAGCAGCAGTTTAATGAGTTCTATCACTCTGCTCTGTCCATCTATTAGCAGGCTACAGTGCCTTGAAAAAGTATACATACCCCTTGAAATTTTACACATTTTGTCAAGTTACAACCAAAAACGCACAGTGGAACCTCGGATTGCGAGTAAAGCAGTTAACGAGCGTTTTGCAATACGAGCTATTTTTTTTTTTTAAATCCTGACTCGGTTTGGAGAGTGTTGTCTCGCAAAACGAACAGGTTTCAAGCCTCTGCGGTGTGCAGTACAGCATTTGGCCAGAGGTGCGGGGGCGCCAGTGACACTTGGAGCCATTCAGAAATACTCGAAAAACATTCGGACACATCGGACATTTTTGGCACATTTTTGGGACCATTGTCATTTATACAGCAATCAATGCTATTTAAATGCATTGATTCCTGTATAAATGACAGTTGTAGTGAAGGGGTTAACCACTAGGGGGGGGAGGGGTTATGGGCTGTGACGTGTGTGTGTGTTTTTTTACATTAGGGGGCGGGGCTGACGTCTGACGTCATTGATCGGCTTTCCCGATGACCGGGAAAGGCCAATCGGGTCCGCTGGTCCCGCGGTCGGGGTCACGGAGCTCCCGACCGGGTCGCGAGCGTGCCGCTGGCGGCGCGCACGCGGCCCATGGGCAGGCATTTAAAGGATCCCGTACAGATACGGGATTTTGCCTGCCCGTGCAATTCTGCTCACATATATGTACATGAGCCGGTCGGGAAGCGGTTAAAGGAGCTGCAGAAATATCTGGCAAGTACTGGCTGTGTGGTACATGTGACAACAATCTCCCATATTCTTCATATATCTGGGCTATGGGGTAGAGTGGCAAGACGTAAGACTTTCCTTACCAAGAAAAACATCCAAGCCCGTATAAATTTTGCAAAAACACATCTGAAGTCTCCCAAAAGTATGCAGGAAAATGTGTTATGGTCTGATTTTCTGACTTTTTGCCCATAATTCCAAAAGATATGTTTGGAAAACAACACTGCACATCACTGTCAGGGGAATAGTGCTCCCGGACGGTCTGGCCGCGCTCCTGAGCGCATGTGCGGAGGTTCGGCGTTCCGGCGCATGCGCATTCGCGGCTCGGCAGTTCAGCGCATGCGCACTGGCGCACGCTAGCGTCCCCGCGGCCCCTATAAAAGCCGTCTGACGCACAGGCACTTTGCTGGTTTGTCTTTCCAGCTCTGTACCTGTGATCCTGTGACCCTGTGTTCCTGTATCTGCCTGCCTGCCTGTGTTTGACCCGGATTGCCTTAGACTCTGCTGTCCTCTCCTGGACCTTGACCCCCTGGCTTGTTTTACGGACTCTGCTCTTCTATAGTGTTTGACCCTCTGCCTGTGACCCGGACCTGCCTCTTGTCTCCTTGCCTGACCTGCCTGTGACCTGGACTTGCCTTGTGTCTCCCCAGACACCCTTTCCCGGCCTGTGTTGCCACCCAGTGATTATTGCACTAGACCCTCAGCCGGGTTCTGAGTATCTGCCTGCGGTTCCAGTTCACTTACCTTGGAAACTGGGTTCTGCTTGTGACTCTCACAAACACCTTGCTCAAGCCTGAACGGACTTACAGTCACCACCGGTGTTTGACCCCCAGCCTGGTTCTTGTGCTCCTGCCTTCACTACCTGTTGCCCGTCTGCCTGCCCGGGCCCAGTCTTCACCCCCTCCGGACCTTCACGCAAGCTCCGCCCACCTAACGGGGTGACCTGTGCCTCTTGGTGCCATTTGCTCCCTGTACCACCTCCAGGGGACAAACTGCGCTGGGTCGCAAGGGTGAACCGCTCTCGGCATCTCGGCCTCGGTAAGTTTCTGACAATCACCAAAAGAACACTGTACCCACCGTGAAGCATGGTGGTGGCAGCATTATGCTTTGGGGCTGTCTTTCTTCAGCTGGAACAAGGGCCTTAGTCAAGGTAGAGGAAATTATGAACAGTTCCAAATACCAGTCAATATTGGCACAAAACCTTAAGGCTTCTGCAAGAAAGCGGAACATGAACATGAATCTTTCAGCATGACAACGACCCAAATCATACATCCAAATCAACAAAGGAAGGGCTTCACCAGAAGAAGATTAAAGTTTTGGAATCAATGTAAACAGACAGATCTCCGTTCTGACAGGGGAGGAGAGACGGATCTGCTGTTCCTAGTGATTAGGAACAGCGATATCTCTCCTCCTCCAGCCAGTCCACTCCCCCCACAGTTAGAAACCTCCCAGGGAACACATTTAACCCCTTGATTGCCCCCTAATGTTAAAGCGGGATTCCGCCCACCTATAATTTTTTTTTCAGGATCGTTTATATCTTTTAAAAAGGACAATGTAGTACTCACGTTTTGTGTTCCCCTGTTCCCCCGCTTGCCGATTTCGTAACAAAGGATATCTTATAAAAAAGTGTCCAGGCGGTTGTCATTTTGCTTGTGGGCATTTGAAGCCCACAAGCATGTATTTCCGGGAGGCAGTGAATGCAGTGCTCCCAGCATTCACCACTCAATCCCGCGCATGCTCAATGCTAACAGCGAGCAGCGCCGTAGAATTCAGGGTTGTCATAGCAATGGACGGCAAGATCTCTGAGATCTCGCAAAATTTCGGCATGATGGCGTTCCCCACTGATTCATGGGAAGACTCTGAAAAAGCTCCCAGGGGTCTTTGCGGAGCCGGGGAAAGGCGATAAACACGCCTACTCCCACGGGAGGAGAGCCCGGAAGTCAGGATACATATTGAGATTAAAAGGTAATGACAGCAAATTTGTTTTTTTTAATGGCCATTTCAGCATCTATGGCAATAACCGATTTTATTAAGATTAACTGTCAATTTTGAGTACAACACCGCTTTAACCCCTTCCCTGCCAGTGATATTTACACAGTAATCAGTGCATTTTTATAGCAATGTCAATAGTCCCAAAAATGTGTCAACAAATAAATAAATAAAAATGCCATAAATCTATCCCCTAGGTTGTAGATGCTATAACTTTTGCACAAACCAATTAATATACGCTTATTGCAATTTTTTTTACCAAAAAAATATGTAGAAGAATACATATTGGCCTAAACTAATGAAGAAATTCTTATTTTTACATTTTATTTTTGATATATATAATATATATATATATATATATAGTTTTTTTTTTTTTTTTTAAATTGTCTGTATTAGTGGGGAAAAAAAAACGCAGAGGTGATCAAATACCACCAAAAGAAAGCTCTATTTGTGGGAAAAAAAAAAAAACGACATTAATTTTGTTTGGGTACAATGTCGCACGACCGCGCATTGTCAGTTACATAGTTACATAGTTAGTTAGGTTGAAAAAAGACACAAGTCCATCCAGTTCAACCACAAATAAAAAAAAAAGAAAAAAAAAATTATATATATATATATATATATATATATATAATATATTAATATATATATATATATATATATATATATATATATCATACATCATACAATCCCATATACCCCATTCTATACCCACAGTTGATCCAGAGGAAGGCAAAAAAAACCCAGCAGAGCATTCTCCAATTTGCTAAAGCAGGGGAAAAAAATTCCTTCCTGATCCCGAGAGGCAATCGGATTTTCCCTGGATTAACTTTGCCTATAAATGTCAGTACCCAGTTATATTATGTACATTTAGGAAAGTATCCAGGCCCTTCTTAAAGCAATCTACTGAGCTGGCCAGAACCACCTCTGCAGGGAGTCTATTCCACATTTTCACAGCTCTTACTGTGAAGAAACCTTTCCTTATTTGGAGATGAAATCTCTTCTCCTCTAGACGTAAAGAGTGCCCCCTTGTCCTTTTTGTTGACCGTAAAGTGAATAACTCAACACCAGTTAAAGCGACGCAGTGTTGTATCGCAAAAAATGGCCATGTCATTAAGGGGGCAAATCTTTAAGTGGTTAAAGGTAGGAAAAGTTCTGAAATGATTTATCTTTGTCTCATTTTTTTTTTTTTTTACATCACAGAAACCTGAAATTTTAACAGGGGTGTGTAGACTTTTTATATCCACTGTATTTACTCGGCACAACCACATCTTTTATATATTACCAAACAAAATGAATACATTGTATTTGAGTGCCCTAAAATTAACTTTAGTTTATTTTTTTAATGAAAAGTGTGACATATAAAATTGGATTTAACGCTATTTTATTCTCCCTTTCAGAAAATATATAACGTTTGGGGGCTTTAACTAATCATTGGGCCCAAAAAATAATTTTTTTAAACGTGTGTAAAAAAACAAAAAAATAAATAAAAGAAAAAATATAAAAAAGAAAAAAAAGACAGAAAAAAAAAAAACCCACAATTGTCTGTGGCCGTGAAAGAGTTAAACCTCCACTCCAGCAAATTTTTTTGCCTAGTTTTGGTCGCAGTGGGGGAAAGATTGGAGCTCCAGAGGAAAAATTCTCATTAGGAACGCACAGACAGAGATAAAAATGTCACTGGGGTTCTAGCCTTTTTTCTTCTCTACTAAACAATTTTTATTTCCCTCTTTGTGTATCATTTCTCTTTAAATTATCCATAAATGTGATATAACAGACATGTGTGCGTGGTGTGAACACTCCACACCACGCACACAGCATGCTTCCTATAGTCCATGGGGTAGTGAGAGCGTGAATACTGGAGATTTGCATGGATTTGCATAGACTTTACATCTCATTATACAGATCACAAGACAGAGGGAGTCCGTTACACCTTGATACAATTAGCTCTCTGGAGTTCGCTAGCGATAGGCGCGCTTATATCGTGAAGGCTCACGCAGCTACAACAGGCGAGAAGATACCAGAACGCACTGGCATATTGTAGCAAGTATTAAAACTGTATTAAACCCAAAAGCAAGCAATTATTGCAGCTTACCAATTCTAATGCCGCGTACAGACGATCGGAAATTCGGCCAGCAAAAGACCGATGAGAGCTTTTGGTCGGAAAATGCGACCGTGTGTATGCTCCATCGGACTTTTGCTGGCCGAACTCCCGCCAGCTAAAGATTGAGAGCAGGTCCTCAATTTTTCAGGCGAGAAAAGTTTCAATCGGAAATTCTGATCGTCTGTACCAATTCCGACACGCAAAATTCCTACGCATGCTAGTAAACAATTCGACGCATGCTCGGAAGCATTGAACTTCATTTTCTCGGCTCTTCGTGGTGTTGTACGTCACCGCGTTCTTGACGGTCAAAAGTTCAGAGAACTTGTGTGACCGTGTGTATGCAAGCCAAGCTTGAGCGTAATTCCCTCAGAAAAAACATCCAAGATTTTTCAGACGGAAATTCCGCTAGTGAGTACGTGGCAAAAATGTCTCAAAAATTAAACCAATTAAAGTTCCACCCATTTAAAAGTCAGCAGCTACAAAAGTGTAGCTGCTGACTTTTAATAATCGGACACTTACCTGTCCCAGGGTCCAGTGATGCAGGCGCACAAATCCCTGCTCCTCTCCACGGCGCCGGCATTCGACGTGGCACTTCCTGGTTCACGCTATGATCAGCTGTGATTGGTCACAGCTGATCGCGTGGTAAGAAGCCTCTGTCAAAGGCGCCATACCAAGATCAGAGTTGTGGTGTGTCAGAATGACACACAGCACCTCCGATCGCCGTGCTGCACGCCCCCACAGGCACGCGCTGACTGTGTTATCCTGATCACGTCATGAGACGTCCGGTCAGGATATCACAACCACTTTCCCGCCGTCATTCTGCTATATGGTTAAATAAATAAAAGGTTGTTTTTCAATTGGTTTGAGAGGAATCTCTAACAAATCAAAATATCTGCAAGTGTCAAATGGAAGCTGCCATTATCTGATTCCCAGGCATTGTTCCAGTGCCATGATGTCCCTCAGCATACTGAACAGACTGAGCTTCTCTTCCAAGGAATTGTAAGCAACAAAATACAGGAAATCGCCCCGAGACTTTAAATGAGGTGAATGCGGGTAGCCAACAATTGACAGAGTAAATGTAGTCTCAAAATGTATTAAAATTGTCATGCAAACATAAACAACATGAATCATTACCAAGCCACTGAAATGATACATACAGTAAAAAATGTCATTACACGTATCATGGTATAAAATGTAAAACTGAAAAGTACACAGGCATGAAAACTGAAAAGTACACAGGCATGAAAAGTACTTTTTTATTCTATCTTTTCATGTGACAACACTGAAGAAATGACACTTTGCTGACAATGTAAAGTAGTGAGTGTACAGCTTGTATAACAGTGTAAATTATTCTGTCCCCTCAAAATAACTCAACACACAGCCATTAATTAATGTCTAAACCGCTGGCAACAAAACTGAGTTCACCCCCTAAGTGAAAATGTCCAAATTGGGCCCAAAGTGTCAATATTTTGTGTGGCCACCATTATTTTCCAGCACTGCCTTAACCCTCTTGGGCATGGAGTTCACCAGAGCTTCACAGGTTGCCACTGGAGTCCTCTTCCACTCCTCCATGATGACATCACAGAGCTGGTGGATGTTAGAGACCTTTCCCTCCTCCACCTTCCGTTTGAGGATGTCCCACAGATGCTCAATAGGGTTTAGGTCTGGAGACATGCTTGGTCAGTCCATCACCTTTACCCTCAGCTTCTTTAGCAAGGCAGTGGTCATCTTAGAGGTGTGTTTGGGGTCGTTATCATGTTGGAATACTGCCCTGCGGCCCAGTCTCTGAAGGGAGGGGATCATGCTCTGCTTCAGTATGTCACAGTACATGTTGGCATTCATGGTTCCTTCAATGAACTGTAGCTCCCCAGTGCCGGCAGCACTCATGCAGCCCCAGACCATGACACTCCCACCACTTTGCTTGACAGTAGGGAAGACACACTTGTCTTTGTACTCCTCACCTGGTTGCCCCCACACACGCCTGACACCATCTGACACCAAATAAGTTTATCTTGGTCTCATCAGACCACAGGACGTGGTTCCAGTAATCCATGTCCTTAGTCTGCTTGTCTTCAGCAAACTGTTTGCAGGCTTTCTTGTGCATCATCTTTAGAAGAGGCTTCTTTCTGGGATGACAGCCGTGCAGACCAATTTTAAGCAGTGTGCGGCGTATGGTCTGAGCACTGACAGGCTGACCCCTCACCCCTTCAACCTCTGCAGCAATGCTGGCAGCACTCATACGTCTATTTCCCAAAGACAACCTCTGGATATGACGCTGAGCACATCCACTCATCTTCTTTAGTCAACCATGGCGAGGCCTGTTCTGAGTGGAACCTGTCCTGTTAAACCACTGTATGGTCTTGGCCACCGTGCTGCAGCTCAGTTTCAGGGTCCTGGCAATCTTCTTATAGCCTAGGCCAGTGATGGCGAACCTTGGCACCCCTGATTTTTGGAACTACATTTCCCATGATGCTCAACTACACTTCATGAGCATCATGGGAAATTAGTTCCAAAACATCAGGGGTGCCAAAGTTCGCCATCACTTGGCCCTAGGCCATCTTTATGTAGAGCAACAATTTTTTTTTCAGATCCTCAGAGAGTTCTTTGCCACCAGGTGCCATGTTGAACTTCCAGTGACCAGTATGAGAGAGTGAGAGCGATAACACCAAATTTAACACACCTGCTCCCCATTCACACCTGAGACCTTGTAACACTAATGAGTCACATGACACCGGGGAGGGAAAATGACTAATTGGGGTTAATTTGGACATTTTCAATTAGGGGTGTACTCACTTTTGTTGCCAGCGGTTTAGACATTAATGGCTGTGTGTAGTTTTGAGGGGACAGCAAATTTACACTGTTATACAAGCTGTACACTCACTACTTTGCTACAATGTAAAGTGTCATTTCTTCAGTGTTGTCACATGAAAAGATATAATAAAATATTTACAAAAATGTGAGGGGTGTACTCACTTTTGTGAGATAGTGTATGTATATATATGTATATATATATATATATATATATATATATATATATATATATATATATTACATACACACACACACACATAATTAACTAAAAGGTGTAGATAAAAAAAATTACAAAAACAGTGTGATGGATGGAATTGTAAGCATTCCTTTAATTGATTGGTAGCTTACCTCTGAAGATTCTCCAGGTATTTTTTGCCTTGATGAACTCCTACATCACACATCAAAGCCGACCTTGCATTTTAATCATGTAATAAATTGTAAATAAAAAATCTTAACCGCTTGCCGTCCAGCCGCCGTCATTATACTGTGGCAGGTCGGCATGATCCCGTGATCTGAATCCCTGTTCTGTTCTGAGAGGAGTGACAGATCGTGTGTTCCTATTACCTAGGAACCACGATCTGTCATTTCCTCTAGATCAGTCCCCTCCCCCCTACAGTTAGAACACACACAGGGAACACAGTTATCCCCTTGATCGCCCCCTAGTGTTCACCCCTTCCCTGCCAGTGAAATTTTTACAGTAATCAGTGCATTTTTATAGCACTGATTGCTGTATAAATGACAATGGTCCCAAAAATGTGTCAAAAGTGTCCAATGTGTCCACCATAATGTCGCAGTCCCGATAAGAAAATTGCAGATCGCCGCCATTACTAGTAAGAAAAAAAAATAATAATAAAAATGCTATAAATCTATCCCCTATTTTGTAGACGCTATAACTTTTGCGCAAACCAATCAATATACGCTTATTGCGATTTTTATTACCAAAAATATGTAGAATACACATCGGCCTAAACTGAGAATAAATGTGCTTTTTTAAAAAAAAAAAAAAAAAATGGGGATATTTATTATAGCAAAAAGTAAAAAAAAATATTTTTTTTTTCTAAATTGTCCCTCTTTTTTTGTTTATAGCGCTAAAAAAAAAAAACGCAGAGGATGATCAAATACCACCAAAAGAAATCTCTATTTGTAGGAAAGAAAGGACGTCAATTTTTGTTTGGGTGCAGCACTGGACGACCGCGCAATTGTCAGTTAAAAATCGACGCAGTGCCGAATCGCAAAAAATGGCCTGGTCATTGAGCAGCCAAATCTTCCGGGGCTGAAGCGGTTAAAGAATGTATTGTCTTTTAAATATGTTTTTTTTTTTTTTTTTTTAATAAGACCCATTTCACACTGGGGCCGCCGGGTGTTAGCAGTAAAGCGCCACTTGTTTTAGCGGTGGTTTAGCGCTGTCTAACAACTTCAATAATCGGCACTTTCTGCCCAGACCAATTTTCAGCTTTCAGCGCTGTCGCACTTTGAATGACAATTGCTCGGTCATGCCACACTGTACCCAAACTAAATTTTTCCCATTTTGTTCCCACAAATAGAGCTTTCTTTTGGTGGTATTTTATCACCTCTGGGATCTTTATTTTCTGATATACGAATAAAAAAAAAAGACCGGAAATTTTGAAAAAAAAAAAAAAAAAAAAAAAAAAAAAAAAAAAAAACGTATTTTTTGGTTTCTGTTACAAAACTTTGTAAATAAGTACGTTTTCTCCTTCACTGATGGGGCTGCATTGACGGGCACTGATAAAGTGTCACTGATGGGCACTGATGAGGTGGCACCAATGAGGTGGCACTGATGGGCACTAATAGGTAGCACTGATGGGTATACATAGGTGGTACTGATGGGCACTGAAATGCGGCACTGATGGGCATTGATAGGCAGCACGGATGGGCACTGATAGGACGGCATGGATGGGCACTGATAGGTGGCATGGATGGGCATGGATGGACACTGATGTACTCTAATGGATGGTACTGATGGATGCCAATCAGGGCCAAACAATAATGCCTACCAATCAGTGACGTCAGCGGCGCATGCGCTCTGAATGCCCGGCTGAAGGTCTGGCAGCGTTGCCGGACCTTGCCGGGAAGAAAACTCTCACGCACGAGAGTGACGTAATCGCGGCTCCGGCCACTCACAGCACCGGAACCGCGAACCTGGAAGACACGCCGGCGGTAAGATGTCAGCTCCCTTGGCATGGATACGGGTGATTCGTTCTGAGGTATACTAGATAATTATGACTTTGCCTTGCAGGTTTTTTTTTTTTTCCCTTTTTAATGTGCGGGTTTACTACCGCTTTAATGGCATCCCAGTCTTAGTCCGTAGGGTTCAATATTGAGTTGGCCCACCCTTTGCAGCTATAACAGCTTCAACTCTTCTGGGAAGGCTGTCCACAAGGTTTTTAGGAGTGTGTCTATGGAATGTTTGACCATTCTTCCAGAAGTGCATTTGTGAGGTCAGGCACTGATGTTGGATGAGAAGGCTTGGCTTGCAGTCTCCTCTCTAATTAATCCCAAAGGTGTTCTATCAGGTTGAGGTCAGGACTCTGTGCAGGTCAATCAAGTTCCTCCACCCCCAACTCGCTGATCCATGTCTTTATGGACCTTGCGTTGTGCACTGGTCCAAATAATTTGGTGGAGGGGGGGATTATGGTGTGGGGTTGGTTTTGAGGGGTTGGGCTTGGCCCCTTAGTTCCAGAGAAGGGAACACTTAAGGCGTCAGCATACCAAGACATTTTGGACAATTTCATGCTCTTAACTGTGTGGGGATGGCCCCTTCCTGTTCCAACATGACTGCACACCAGTGCACAAAGCAAGGTCCATAAAGACATGGATAAAAAGGGAAGAAAAAAGGGGAACTATCCAATATCAGGTGGGTGGGCATAAAGTTATGGCTGATCATTGTATAAAACTCAGTAACTGAGGAGACTGTCTAATATAAGTACAGCTGTGATGTTTCCAGCATTAGTGGTTCTCAGGAAGTATTATCTAATGGGACTCATTTTACAAAAACAGAGAGGAGTCCATGTTGCCATGGCAACAAAGCAGATTCATCTGGAATTCTGCTAGTTCAGGTTAGGAAACAAGATCACTTATTTCCTTTACTAATATCACCAGATGTGTACTCTTCTCCTCCCCTCTTCCTTCATCACCACCTCTTCCATTCTCCTCTCCTCTTCTATTCTCCTCTACCGTCATCCCCCCCTCTTTCATTCTCCTCTCCTCTACCGTCATCCCCCCCTCTTTCATTCTCCTCTCCTCTACCGTCATCCTCCCCTCTTCCATTCTCCTTCCCTCTTCCTTCACCCCCCCCCTCTTCCATTATCCTCTCCTCTTCCTTCACCCCCATCTTCCATTCTCCTCTCCTCTCCCCCCCTTTCCATTCCCCTCTACCTTCACCCCCCCCCCTCTTAAATTCTTCTCCCCCTTCCTTCACCCCCCCTCCATTCTCCTCTCTTCCTTCATCCCCCTCTTCCATCCTCCTCTCCTCTCCCCCCCCCCCACACTTCCATTTTCCTCTCCACTACCTTCATCCTCCCCTCTTCCATTCTTCTCTCCTCATCCTTCATCACACCCTCTCCCATTTTCATCTACCTTCACCCCCCCCCCCCCGCTTCTATTTTCCTCTCCACTACCGTTATCCTCCCCTCTTTCACCCCCCCCCCCCCCCCCTCCATTCTCCTCTCCTCTACCTTCATCCTATTCATATATATCTATATCATGTATTGTACTGTAATTGTGCTGTTCCCCCTCTACATTGTAAAGTGCTGCGTAAACTGTTGGCGCTATATAAATCGTGAATAATAATAATAATAATAATAATCCTCCCCTCTTCCATTCTCCTCTCCTCTATCTTCAACTTCCACTCTACATTCATCCTCCCCTCTTCAATTCTCCTCTCCTCTACCTTCATCCTAGCCTCTTCCATTCTCCTCTCCCTGGTTTTCTTCCATGTGCTACCGTTCTCCTCTCCTTTTCCTTTTCTCTTCTTTCCTCCCTTCTTTTCTCTCCTTCTCCACTGGTGACCTTTCTTCCTCCTGTCTAATCCCTCTCTCCCTTCTTCTTTTCCCTCCTCTATCCTCTAATTTTCTTCTCTCCTTTTCTGTTCTTCTCTCTTCTACCTTTTTCATCCCCTTTCCTTTTCATCTGCTCCCCTCTAACCTTCACCTTAATTTTCTGCCCTCTGCTCTCTTTCTCCTCTCCTTTCTCCGCCCTTCCCCTTCCCTCTCTCCTTTTATCTTCTTCTCTATTTCTCTCCCTTCCTCTCCCTTTGTTTTCACTTTACTCTCTCACTCTTCTCTCTCTTTTTGTCCAGACCAACAAGAGAAGACAGCGCTGGACCACAGCAATAGGGAAAATCTCTTCAATTTTTTTCCTCTTGTTTTCTTTTCTTCTCTCCTCTATAATTCTCTTCCCCTCTGCCTTTCTTATCTGCTCCCCCCACTCCTTCTCTTCTCCATTACTTATTTTGCCCTCTGCTACCCTTTTTTCTCCTCTTTTCTTTCCTCTCTCCTTTCTACCTCTCCTGTTCTCTTCTCCTCTGACTTTCTACCTTCCCTTTTTTTCCCCACTATTCTCGTCTTCTCTTTTCTCTCTTCTTCCATATTCTTCTCTCATTTCATTTTCTCTTCTGTTTCTCTTCTGTCTTCCTCTTTCCTCTCCCTTTCTTGACTCCTTCATCCTACCTTTGTACTTTTTCCCCTCTCCTTTCCTCTCCCCCCCCCTTTTAATCTGTCCTCTCATCTCCTCTCCCCTTCTTTTAATTTCTCCTCTCCACTCCTTTTAATTCCTCCTCTCTTCTATCCTCCCCTCCTTTTAATTTCTTATCACCCCTCCCCTCAATTTCTCCCCTCCTCTTCTTTTAATTTCTACAGTGCTCTCCTCTCCTTTCACCCTCTCCTCTGCTCCTCTTCATTTCACCCCTCCTCTCCTTTTAATTTCTCCTCTCCTTTTCATTTCTCCAATGCTCTTCTCTCCTTTCACCCTCTTCTCTCCTCTTCCTCTCCTATCCTCATGGATTCTCCTCTGCTTTAAAGCTCTCCTCTTCCTTTTTCTTCTCCTCTCCTCTCATGCTCCCCTCTGCTCTTCTCTCCTTTCATGCTCTCCTCTCCTTTTCTTCTCTCCCTTTTGGCTCTCCTATCCCTTCCATCCTCTTCTCACTTCTCTGCTCACTCTCCTTGACTCTATAGAGGTCAATTTACTAAAGGCAAATAGACTGTGCACTATGCAAAGTACGGTTGCACTCTATAAGTGCATTTGCTCCAGAGCTTAGTTAATGAGAAGAAGCTCTGCTGACTTCCATCATCCAATCATGTGAAAGCAAAAATGCTGTTTTTGTTTTTTCCCTGCATTTGATTGGGTATTCTCTGGAGCAACTGCAAGTTGCAAAGTGCACAGTCTATTTGCCTTTAGCAAATCAACCCAATCATTATATCCTCCAATCATTATATCCTCCAATCATTATAACCTGCTTTTGCAGGAATCTAGAGAATATTCCTCCTTGGTAACAGGCCCTCTATGTACCATTCAGCCCTTAACAGCTGGCAGGAAATTTATCGTACACTTCCTGTCTATCAGAGGAGACCAATCAGCAAGGGCGGCCTGTCCATTTAGGGCACAAAGGCGCAGTTTCGGGCGAAATTGCAGGATGCCGGGCACATGAATTACAGTGACGGGGGGTGGGGGGATGTTTTTTGAAGCACTGACTACAGTCAAAAGCTCTAATAGGCTTCAAAAAAGGGTGGATTCGGGGTGCAGAGAATGCGCTCACAGCCCACCCAGGTGTGTTAGAATAGCGAATGCATATTCGCTGTTCTAACACTGATCCTCCTCCCAGCCAATCAGGAAGTGGGTTTGAGACCCGTTACTCGATTGGCTGAAAGAATAGGTGATCCTATTGGACACCTAGGAGGAGGGGAAGAGACGTACAGCCGCAGTGATGGAGGAAAAGGACACAGGATTCGCTGACGGATGCTCGCTGCTCCATGCCTGATGCCCAATGCCCACTTCTCCATGCTTCATGTCCGATGCCCGCTTCTCCATGCCTGATGCCCGCTTCTCCATGCTTCATGTCCGATGCCCGCTTCTCCATGCCCGATATCCGATGCCTGCTGCTCCATGCCTGATGTCCGATGCCCGCTGCTCCATGCCTGATGTCCGATGCCCCCTTCTCCATGCCTGATGTCCGATGCCCCCTTCTCCATGCCTGATGTCCGATGCCCCCTTCTCCATGCCTGATATCCGATGCCCGCTGCTCCATGCCTGATGTCCGATGCCCCCTTCTCCATGCCTGATGTCCGATGCCCCCTTCTCCATGCCTGATGTCCGATGCCTGCTGCTCCATGCCTGATGTCCGATGCCTGCTGCTCCATGCCTGATGTCCGATGCCCGCTGCTCCATGCCTGATGTCCGATGCCCCCTTCTCCATGCCTGATGTCCGATGCCCCCTTCTCCATGCCTGATATCCGATGCCTGCTGCTCCATGCCTGATGTCCGATGCCTGCTTCTCCATGTCTGATGTCCGATGCCTGCTTCTCCATGCCTGATGTCCGATGCCCGCTTCTCCATGCCTGATGTCCGATGCCTGCTTCTCCATGCCTGATGTCCGATGCACGCTTCTCCAAGCCTGATGTCCGATGCCTGCTTCTCCATGTCTGATGTCCGATGCCTGCTTCTCCATGCCTGATGTCCGATACCTGCTTCTCCATGCCTGATGTCTGATGCCCGCTTCTCCATGCCTGATGTCCGATACCTGCTTCTCCATGCCTGATGTCTGATGCCCGCTTCTCCATGCCTGATGTCTGATGCCCGCTTCTCCATGCCTGATGTCTGATGCCGGCTTCTCCATGCCTGATTTCCGATGACCGCTTCTCCATGCCTGATGTCCGATGCCCTCTTTTCAATGCCTGATGTCCAATGCCTGCTGCTCCATGCCTGATGTCCGATGCCTGCTGCCCACTGCCTAGATGGGGTAAGTGCCGGACCGACCAGCAGATGGGGGGAGAGGGTTGTTTGCCGCCCCCCCCCAAAAAAAAACACCAGCCACCACTGCCAATCAGCACACTAGGAGAGTGCCTACTGCGTATACTCCTATAGACATAAGCCATTAGTTTGTCATGTCAGATGCCCGCGCCCCCAAAGCTGACACGTGGGATTGAACGCTTCTTATAGGATATTAGCAAAGCCTGTGGCATGAATGGAAAAGCAGCAACTGGACTTTTGCAGGTCATCAAAAGCACCCTTTTGTGGGCAGAAAAATCGGAATAATCGTGTTTATAATGACAGGAGAAGACGAAGACATTTTCACCATTCAGCAGGAGCCTTCACAATTAGCCGGGGAATACAATTATGGAAGAAACAGACAAAAGGCTCTGCCTCTGATTAACAGAAACAAACTGCGGCGGCTGTAATTTCGCCAAAATGTTTCCGGCTCGGTGCGCAGGCTGCTGGGTTAACCTATACACTGCTGGCTCGGACAGACAATTTTATTTTTGGATAGTGTGTGTCCTGTGGGGCAATGTTTTTCAACTCCGGTCCTCAAGTACCCCCAACAGGTCATGTTTTCAGGTTTTCCATTATTTTACACAGGTGATTTGATCACCTTCACCGCCTTAGTAAATACCACAGCCGTTTCATCTAAAGGTAAATCCTGAAAACATGACCTGTACTTGAGGACTGGAGTTGAGAAACATTGCTGTGGAGGGTAGAGTGTGCCCTGATTTCCCTTCACTTCCTGTTCAGGGGACACAACAGGAAGTAAAATAAAACCTCTCCATAGTAAGATCCCTTTCACTGGTACAATTTCTCCTCACCTCTGGTGGCAACTGTAAAAAATTGTGGGTTTCCGATCACTTTCTGTACCAGAGACAAATAGAGAGGGTGGTTCTCCTTAGTAAAGACTGGCAATCTGAAGGGGTTTCTAACTCTTCCCACTCCATCCAAAATAAATACATTTTGAACCTTAACCACTTGCTGACCAGGCTTTTTCTGGCACTTTTTGTTTACAAGTTTAAATCAGTATTTTTCACTCGAAAATTACTTATACCGTAACCCCAAAACATTATACATTTTTTTTTAGCAGAGACCCTAGGGAATAAAATGGCGATTGTTGCAATTTATAAGTCACGTGGTATTTGCACAGCAATTTTTTGGGAAAAAATACACTTTAATGAAGTAAAAAAAAAAAAAAAAACATACATACAATACTTGGAGCACAACATCTAAAAAGGTGTTAGATCTATGGCATAGATGTTCAAATATTATGTTATTATCTATGTTTTGACATCGCTTCCACCCTGCAGTGTCATGGAGACGGGTGGGGGCCATCTTCTCCGAACTCGTCTCCATGCACAGCTAGGGAATGGATCCGATCGCCTCCGCCGCTGCCGACGGCTCCGGTAAGCGGTGGAGGGGGGGTGCTCCTCTCTTGCCGCCAATCAAAGTGATCTCATGTCGAATCCGCCGCAGAGACCACTTTTATCTTGTAGCGGACCACCGGCCGAACACGAGGATACCGGGGTTGTGGCAGCTAGCTGCTGCCATAACAACAATATCCTCCTTCAAAATAGGGACGTACATCGGCTCACGGCGGTCCGGAAGTGGTTAAGTGATTAAACTTCCCTCATTTACAGACCGAAGTTCATCCCTTTGATCTAATAGGACTACGTTTTACAATGTTTCTGTTTATCTCTGTCTAAGCGTTGTCATAAACTTGGCAGGTTGCCTATTTTTTTTTTTTTTTTTTTTAGACAACTGTCAGCTGTGAGCAAGGAACTCTGCATAGAATCAGGAAAATGCTTTGTTAAGATCGCAAGGGGGATTTAACAATTAATCATGCATCTCTACCTAACATGTCACGCTTTAAAATTGCGCACGCGCGCACGCTCGTGGAATGGCGACAAACTTCGGTACTTAAAAATATCCATAGGCGAAGCTTTAAACGCCTTTACAGGTTATCAGTTTAGAGTTACAGAGGAAGTCTAGCGCTAGAATTATTGCTCTCGCTCTAACGTTTGCGGCGATACCTCACATGTGTGGTGCAAACACTAGTTACATATGTGTGAGCAACTTACGGGCTTAACGACTTAAGTCATAATGCTCCTGCACTTTTTACAAAGTGGCTGAATGATTGAAATTCAGCTTTAAAAACACCCTCCCCCCTTCCCCCATGCATACACGCAAATGCAAACGCACACATAGGCCCTTTGCGAGTGTGTAAACAGCAATTGCTCACATAGATGCTTTTGGATCTAACAATCCATTATATTACATAGTCACATAGTAGGTGAGGTTAAAAAAAGATACAAGTCCATCAAGTCCAACCTATGTGTGTGATTATATGTCAGTATTACATTGTATATCCCTGTATGTTGCAGTAGTTCAGGTGCTTATCTAATAGTTTTTTTAAACTATCGAAGCTCCCCGCTGAGACCACCGCCTGTGGAAGGGAATTCTACATCCTTGCCGCTCTTACAGTAAAGAACCCTCTACGTAGTTTAAGGTTAAACCTCTTTTCTTCTAATTTTAATGAGTGGTCACGTGTCTTGTTAAACTCCCTTTCGCGAAAAAGTTTTATCCCTATTGTGGGGTCACCAGTATGGTATTTGTATATTGAAATCATATCCCCTCTCATGCGTCTCTTCTCCAGAGAGAATAAGTTCAGTGCTCAAAACCTTTCCTCATAACTAATATCCTCCAGACCCTTTATTAGCTTTGTTGCCCTTCTTTGTACTCGCTCCATTTCCAATACATCCTTCCTGAGGACTGGTGCCCAGAACTGGACAGCATACTCCAGGTGCGGTCGGACCAGAGTCTTGTAGAGCGGAGAATTATTGTTTTAACTCTGGAGTTGATTTGAATTTATTCTTCCCCTCAGTCTTCATGAGGCTTCAGTAACCAAAACTGCAATGTTTATCCTCATGACACGTCACAGGAAGTACTTTCATGGCTAACAGAGGACAGAATTAGAAATTGACTTGAAAAACTTAACATTAATAAGTCACCGGGACCAGAAGGCTTGCACCCGAGGGTCCTTAAGGAACTCAGTCAAGTAATTGCCAGACCATTGTTCCTAATTTGTACGAACTACTGACTGGAATGGTACCAGCTGATTGGAGAAAATCCAATGTAGCTCCAATATTTAAAAAAAAGGGCCAAGATACATCCCTGGGAATTACAGACCAGTTAGCTTAACATCAATAGTATACAAGCTCTTGGAGGGGATGATAAGGGACTATAAACAAGTTTTTAGTAATGAGAACGGTATCATTAGCAGCAGGGGCATAACTAGAAATCACAGGGCCCCATAGAAAAATGTTGTATGGGCCCCCTGCAAACGGCCCCCCAGCCCCTGCAAACAGCCCCCCCCCCCCACACAAAAAAATTAACTAATGAAATTGAACAACAGATTACCACACTCATGTGGCACAGTACCCAGGCAACAGCTTATATTAATTTTAAACAACAAAGTATGAAGTATACTGTATGCAGCCCCTGAACACACATTGCTGACCTCCATGCCTTCTAACCAATTTCTGTTCTGTTATATAAAATGAAATAGTTCAACTCACCATAATGCAGAATCAGTGGGAGCCCAGAGAGTGTGACTTGCCACCCTCGCCTGCCACCAGATGTAGATTGTCACTTGTCACATGTTGCGGAATGTCCACTTGCCACATCCCGGATTGTCACTTGCCACACATTACGGATTGTCACTTGCCACATCACCTGCCATGTCGCCTCCCACCAGATGCAGATTGTCACTTGTCACACGTTGCAGAATGTCACCTGCCACATGTTGCAGATTGTCCACTTGCCACGTCCCGGATTGTCACTTGCCATGTCACCTGCCACCAGATGCAGATTGTCACTTGTCACACGTTGCAGAATGTCACCTGCCACGTCACCTGCCACACATTATGGATTGTCACTTGCCACATCCCAGATTGTCACTTGCCACGTCACCTGCCACACATTACGGATTGTCACTTGCCCCGTCACGGGTTGTCACTTGCCACGTCACCTGCCACATTACAGATTGTCACATCACGGGTTGTCACTTGCCACGTCACCTACCGCACATTACGGATTGTCACTTGCTGTGTCACTAAGTCAGTGACAGCTGATTATCAGTCAGGCAGCAGAGAGATAATGTCATCTCTCTGCTTCCCAGCTGCCTGCACAGTGAGGGGGAACAGCACTGCAGGGATGCAGGGCGGGCACCAGGCAGTGAGAGATGATGTCATCTCTCTGCTCCCCCGCCCGCCAGCTCCTTGATTGGCCAGCCCGCTCACGCCCCTGGAGCCGCCGCTCTCACCCGCGGAGCCACCCACGGGCCCGCGTGGGCCTCCCACGAACATCCGCGGAGCCGCCCCCGAAAACACCCGCGGAGCCACTCGCAAACACCCGCGGAGCCGCCCGCGGACCTGCGGCGCCTGTCCTCAACGGGCCCCACTTGGCTGTGGGCCCCATAGCGCCTGCATGTGCCGCTATGGTGGTAGTTCCGCCACTGATTAGCAGTAATCAGCATGGATTCATGAAGAATCGTTCTTGCCAAACCAATCTATTAACCTTCTATGAGGAGGTGAGTTGCCATCTAGCTAAAGGAAGGCCCGTAGACGTGGTGTATCTGGATTTTGCAAAAGCATTTGACACAGTTCCCCCAGGTATTGTATGTGATGTGTAAAATACACTATTCCTTCTTCAGATCACCTTCACTATAGGGGTACAGACCCATATTACACAAGTCAAGTGATATTCCATGTCAAATCCTGGTATCGCTGTGGGTTCTGATATTCAAGCCAGGGTGCCCATGTATTCGAAAAGTTTGATATTCTATCCTGGGTGGTGTAAATCAGCCCCTCCATCGCTGCTATATGGTGGACTCGTAAACTGCCCATTCATTCATTGAAGGGGGCAATTTGGACCTCCAATGGACTGGCAAGCACAGCCTAGCAGCATTAATCATATACATAGCCACGACTTATAGTATCTTTTGTGGGGAATTTTGGAGAGATGTAGGAGGTACTGCGCTGGTGATTCGTACCGCCTTGGTTCCCCAGAGAAAAGCCCTACACATCCTTTTGTACGCTGCAAAGAAGGAGGGTGGCAAGCGAATCGGGAAAGTCTGCAGTTTATACAGTAAGCGGGGGAGTACCGTCATCTTTAGATGGTGAGATGGCGGGGGCTTCCCACCTGTGGAGATCCTCCTGTATAATTCTCAATTCTGATAAGAAGTTTTTTTCATAAAGTTCTTTTAGTTTACTAGGGAGTTGGATACCTAAATAAGTGATGGCATCTGTTTTCCAGCGGAACGGAAAGTTCATCTGACAGAGTTGTACTAGTTTAGGGGGTAATGAGATGTTTAGCGTGAAAGATTTTGAGTAATATATCTCCAGATTTGAGATCATTTTAAATTGTTCTAGAACTGGCAGTAGATTATGTAAGGACATAAGGAGATGAGAGGAAGAGCAGAATATCATCCGCAAAGGCGGCAATCTTATATTCCCGCTGATGTACCTCTATTCCTTTTATGTTCAGATTTGTTCGAATGCAGTGGAGAAGGGGTTCCAAGGTGAGGATATATAGTAAGGGAGAAAGGGGACATCCCTGTCTGGTCCCATTATGGATAGGTAAGTGCCCGACAGGTGGCCGTTGACCCGAACTCTAGCCCTGGGGTTGGAGTAGAGCACTCCAATAAACGCCTGCATACAGCGTCCCAGTCCCAGGGCCTCCAGGACCACGTCCATATAGTTCCAGGCCACTTGGTCGAAAGCCTTCTCCACATCCATAGCCAGAAAGCAACCTTCCCGTTGGGTAGAGGTGAGCCAGTGGTGTGAATTTAGGGCCTTGATGGTGTTGTCCCTGGCTTCTCTTCCAGGGACAAAGCCAACCTGGTCCAGACCCACCCAAGCAGGCACATAATAAGACAGTCAGGTGGCCAGGATCTTGGCAAACAATTTGACGTCCACATTCAGAAGGGAAATGGGTCGGTAATTGGCTACATCAGTGGGGTCTTTGTTTTCTTTAGGGATTACCGAAATATAAGCCTCTAATAGGCTTCCTGAGGTGCAAGGGGTGTGAGAGAGGATGTTGAAGGCCTTAAGGAAACCTGGCGCCAAGAGATCTGCAAAACTTTTGTAAACTTTTGTAATATTGTGCTATTGCCAGGTTTCGTGACCTTCGAGGCCTCCTCCCACTCCTCCGAAGACAACGGGGCTTCCAAGGCTTGCCAGTCATTAGCAGAAAGCGCCCGAGGGCTATATATGGGCAGCACAGTGGTGTAGTGGTTAGCACTTTTACCTAGCAGTAATAGGGTCACTGGTTCAAATCCCGACCACGACACCTTCTGCCTGGAGTTTGCATGTTCTCCCTGTGCCTGCGTGGGTTTTCTCCGGGTACTCCGGTTTTCTCCCACACTCCAAAGACATGCTGGTAGGTTAATTAGATCCTGTCAATAAAAACAGGCCAAATATATGTATGTTGTATGTGTATGTGTTTGTAAGCATGTCGAGACCCCACAGGGCAAGGACCGCACTATACCACATATTGACACCAGTGGCAAAAGCGCCTTGAGGCGATTTAGTTTGCATAGGTAGCGCTATACAAGTCATTCATTCATTCATATTTGCCAAGAAACTCCCGTATGAGATCAGAACGTGTGTTCTCCGCTACAGGCCTGTATCCATGTGATTTAGGATCATACAGTTTGCTATAGAAGGAGTGAAACTGACGAGCAATGTCCTTGTTTCTGGAGTAGGTTACCCCAGCTGTATCTACCACATGATGAACAGTAGATGTGAGAGTGTGTGAACCTCGCTAAGAGTCTCCCTGATTTATTGCCCTGCTCATAGAATAACTTCTGTGATAACACCTGCCACTTGCGTGCCCTTTTAAATAGTTCTTCTAGTAGAAGCGCTCATGTGTCGTCTAAGATTTTCGCTACCCTCCTTGCCAGTGAGCATTTATGCTGTGCTCCAGCGATGATATTTTCTCAGACAAATTTCGAATCATGGTTTGGTGTTCCTTTTTATCCCTGGTTGCGATGGCTAGCAGATGCCCTCAAACCACGCATTTATGTGCTTCCCATTGAGTCATGGGGGACACATCTGGCATGTCATTATGTCGGAAGTTGACCCTAATAGTCTGTGTGATGTCAGCAAGGTACCCAGGTTCAGTAAGAAGGGAGGCATCCAATCTCCAGATCCTGGTAGACGTCTCCCTCTGTGGAAATTGTAAAGTCAGCTTGGTCAAGTTATGGTCAGAGAGTACCATGCTCTCAATAATCGCATCATAGAGGTAGGTCTATGTAGGTCTAGAAAAATGTTATAATCTTTCTTCGGCAGATTCACAGTGTGCCAGGTGTCATGTAGCGCGAGAGAGGCTAAGTGAAGCTTTCTTTGACGTAAAGCAGAGAATGGAAATGAGGAGGTACCAGTGGAGGTATCAAGAAGCGGGTCCAGGGCCATGTTGAAGTCTTTAGAAGTATTAGAAGGCCTATCTAGCAAGGATCGTAGTTTAGGGAAGTTGGCTCTTTTGAAATTCAGTGTCTTTGTATTCCCCTTGTTTCCTATTTGTGTGATTTATATTAAAATGTATTAACCTGTGATTGCTGTTTCTGTATTTCCACATCCGTGATCAGGTCTGTATTGTTGGTAATCAGTAGGTCCAGTAACGCGTTGTTTCTAGTTGGTGCATTTACCATCTGACCCATGAAATTGTCCTGCAAGACATTTAGGAACTGGCGAGCCTTAGATGAATGCGTGGTTCCTTCCACCCAGTCTATGTCTGAATAATTAAAATCCCCCATTAAAATGACACTTCCCATTCTTGCCGCTAATCCAAATTGTGATAGGAGGTCCACCTAAGCCTCCTCCCTCTGGTTAGGGGGGCCTATAGCATACTCCCAGTATTACTTTCCCCTTAGTTTCCTCCCTTTGTAGCTCTACCCATAAGGATTCCACCTCCTCCCTTGCTCCTCTAGTGATGTCATCTCTCACATTCACTTGTACATCATTTTTGATATACAGGCATACCCCTCCCCCTTTTTTACCCTCTCTATCCCTGCGATATAGGGAATACCCTTGAATGGTTGCCAGCCAATCATGAGAGCTGTCAAACCAAGTCTCTGAAATTCCTACAAAATCGAAATCCTCCTCGTACAACAGTAGATCTTGTTCTCCCATCTTGTCTGCCAGGTTCCTGGCATTAGTGAACATGCCACGTACAGTAGTTTAGACCAGTTGCATACTATCTCCTTATTGGGTGCTCTGGGGTTGCAAATAGGAGTTGTTACTACAGTATACTTACCTCGGGTTTAGGTGCTTTAGTCAACCTACAACTAATGCCCCCAATACTACCCACTGGAATATGTTTTCGCTATCACTACCCCTGGACCCCCCCGTCGCCTAGTTCAAAAGCCCCTCTAACTTTTTGGCCATCTTCACTTCCAGCAGATCTGCACCTTCACTGTTTAGGTGCAGTCCGTCCCTTCTATAGAGGTGGTAACCGACTGAGAATTCGCCCCAGTTCTCCGGGAACCCAAACCCCTTCTTTCTACACAAGCTTCTCAGCCACTTGTTTACTTCCCTAATCTCTCTCTGCCTTTCTGGTGTGGCTCGAGGTACAGGTAGTATTTCTGAGAATACTACTTTGGAGGTCCTTTTCCTCAAATTTAGCTCATAAGTTCCTAAAATCTTTTTTCCTTTGCCAATGTGCACCATGACAGCTGGGTCTTCCCCAGCCCCTCCCAGTAATCTGTCCACCAGATCCGTGATATGCCGAGCGCCGGTAGACAACATACAGTTTGGCGATTCAGGTCTTTGTGACAGATTGACCTCTCTGTCCTTCTAAGAATTGAGTCCCCTACCACCAGAATCTGTTTTTCCTTTTCCTTGGCTTTTCTCACACCCTCACTGGAGGAGTCATTCTCCTGGCAGCTAGGGGAGTCACTCAGCTCCAGCAGTGCTGGTCCCTGACTGGTTTCACCAATGTCACTCAACAGAGCGTACTTATTGATTCACTGTGAGTATATTACAGAGCCTTACTCCATACATGTACACAGGGCCGTGGGTAAGGGGGTACCACCAGTGCCCCTGTATGGGGCCCGGGCAAGCAGGGGGCCCAGGCATCAGGGTAAATTAGTTGTGGGCAGGGAGGGTAATTGTCTGTGTGTGTGTGTGTGTGTGTGTATATACTGTGTGGCCCCATAATCTTTTGCCTGGGGGCCCCATAATCTTCTCCTATTGCACGGGGGCCCCATAATCTCCTATTGCATGGGGGCCTTATGAGTTGTCAGTTCGCCCCTGAATGTAACATGAGCACAGGGGAAGATTGGAGGGAGGCAATTACTGGAGCCAGCCCCTGTATGGCTCTCTCTGGAGCAGCTGAAAGCCGGATTCTTCTCCTCTCCCTCCTGTTGGCTTTCAGCTGCTGCAGAAAGAGCCATACAGGGGATTGGCTCCAGTAATTGCCCCCTGCCACACCAATCTCCCTCCCTGTGCACCATACATTTCCCCCTGCTGCCCAGGCCCCCCTGTGTGCCCCCTACCCCTGCAGTACTGAAGGCTTCTCCTCTCCTCTCCTTCTCGCTGGCAGCTGCAAGCACACAGTAGGATCCTTTAAGATGGAAAGTGGGGGAAGAGTCTGGTAAATATGTAATATTTACCCTCCCCTTCCTTTCCAGAATGAACACAATGGTACCAATCATATACTGTGTTCATTCATACCTGAAGCATTAGCTGTATGGGGCCCTGTGTCAGGTTGTCTGTATGGAGCCCTGTGGTTTCTAACAGCAGCCCTGCATGTACATGCCTATCATGACATACTCGGCCTTATTCCATAGTGTCCTCCAAGTCCGCCATGACATGCTCTACATAGTCAGCAGTATGGAGGAGACTTGGCAGGCATGCTGTGTATCTATGTATGCAAAATAATATGAAGTCCTCCAGAATAAACCTTTGGGTTCAAAGCTCTCACCAACATCTGCTAAAAAAGAAGTATCTCATTCCTGGTATATCCAGAGTATACGTATGTCAGCATACGGCATACAAGTAGAGGTGGCCTTGGCCCAAACTTTCCTGTTAGCCATTAGCATACAGCATGGTATTCCATTTGAAATAAATTAGGCATAATCACTTAAAGCACATGTGGATCTAAATGATACTAATCATGATGCGATTGTGTTCTTTTATGATTGGCCAGTCCTGTTTTGGCTGTACATGTCCCATTTATGGCCTGACTGAAAAACGGCATGCGGGTGGTGGGGGATGGGACATGTATCTGATAATAAATGCATCCAAAAGTCGGAAGTGCTTATTATCACAGAGCAATTTTTTATTTTGTTCTGTGTGATGATCAAAAGGAATTCCGGACCGTGCGCCGGGGTGTGCGCCAAACGGAATTTCTTCATTAATTTACAGCAGATTACATTATCTGCAATCACAGGAGATGTGTGCACAGAATAGAGAAGTTCCTCCAGTGTGCCGTCCAGGCTCCTTCTGCTGTCCTACAAACATCTGCTGCAAGCCTTGGGAAAGTATTGGGATGAGCATGTCATGGTAGCAGGGTTCTAAGAGACAGCGATGTCTATATATGTGGGATCTGTATATACCGATCAGCCATAGCTTTATGACCACCCACCTAATATTGAGTAGGTCTCCCTTTTGAAAAAAAAAAAAGAAACCAGCGCCACAGGAAATCTCTGGGAAATGGGACAGTGAAAAATGACACTAAGTAGCAAAAATATGTAAAGATGTACAGTGCCTTGAAAAAGTATTCACACCCCTTGAAATTTTCCACATTTTGTCGTGTTACATGTTTTTTTCAGCCCCACGGAGTCAATACTTTGTAGAACCACCTTTCGCTGCAATTACAGCTGCAAGTCTTTTTGGGGATGTCTCTACCAGCTTTGCACATCTAGAGAGGGACATTTTTGCCCATTCTTCTTTGCAAAATATCTCAAGCTCTGTCAGATTGGATGGAGAGCGACAGCAATTTTCAAGTCTTGCCACAGATTCTCAATTGGATTTAGGTCTGGACTGTGACTGGGCCATTCTAACACATGAATATGTTTTGATATGAACCATTCCATTGTAGCTCTGGCTGTATGTTTAGGGTCCTTGTCCTGCTGGAAGGTGAACCTCCATCCCAGTATCAAGTCTTTTGCCGACTCTAACAGGTTTTCTTCTAAGATTGTCCTGTATTTGGCTCCATCCATCTTCCCTTCAACTCTGACCAGCTTCCCTGTCCCTGCTGAAAAAAGCATCCCCACAACATGATGCTGCCACCACCATGTTTCACAGTAGGGATGGTGTGTTCAGGTTGATATGCAGTGTTAGTTTTCCACCACACAGCATTTTGATTTTAGGCCAAAAAGTAAAATTTTAGTCTCATCTGACCAGAGCACCTTCTTGCACGTTGGCTTCTCACGAACTGCAAACGGGACTTTTTATGGCTTTATTTTAACAATGGCTTTCTTCTTGCCACTCTTCCATAAAGGTCAGATTTGTGGAGTGCACAACTAATAGTTGTCCTGTGGACAGATTCTCCCACCTGAGCTGTGGATCTCTGCAGCTCCTCCAGAGTTCCCATGGACCACTTGGCTGCTTCTCTGATGAATGCTCTCCTTGCCCGGCCTGTCAGTTTAGGTGGACGGCCATGTCTTGGTAGGTTTGCAGTTGTGCCATACTCTTCCCATTTTCAGATGATGGATTGAACAGTGCTCTGTGAGATGTACAAAGCTTGGGATATTTTTTTATAAACTAACCCTGCTTTAAACTTCTCCACAACTTTATCCCTGACCTGTCTGTTATGTCCATTGGCCTTCATGATGCGGTTTGTTCACTAAGCTTCTCTAACAAACCTCTGAGGGCTTCACAGAACAGCTGTATTTATACTGAGATTAAATGACACACAGGTGGACTCTATTTACTAATTAGGTGACTTCTGAAGGCAATTGGTTCCACTAGACTTTAGTTAGGAGTATCAGAGTAAAGGGGGCTGAATATAATAATGCACGCCACACTTTTCAAATATTAATTTGTAAAAAAAAATTGTAAAACCATTTATCATTTTCCTTCCACTTCACAATTATGTGCCACTTTGTGTTGGTCTATCACATAAAATCACAATAAAATAAATTTACGTTTTTGGTTGTAAAATGTAGAAAATGTCAAGTATGGAATACTTTTTCAAGGCACTGTATAAAATATATAAACAGACCGCAGCCACTCCAATTTTGGTGAATCAAAACAATATGAAAGAAAGGAAAAAGCAGCCTGTTGATCCAGTGATCAGCGGAAGGCTGTCTCCCAGGGGCTATTCAACATGTGTCCATCCTGGCATCTTTAGACCACTATAAAGGGACCACATTGCTTACATATAGGAGCTTCTGCTCTGTCAGCCATTAAGGCATTTTGGCTTCAAGGCCATGGTACCTCCTAGTTTGGCTACCGGCTCTGGATGACTCATAATGGCACTGTCTCGCCCCTGTTTGGGAACTACCTGGTTAATATATCCTTATGTACTTATGCTAACAGATTTGGTCGTTTCCGAATACATGTATATACACCATTGGAATTATCGCCCATTTGGATTATATGTTTACACACTCCTGTTATTTGGATATCTATATATGAGACTTTTTCCTGCAAGACAGTGAGATACGCTTTTTCTTTTGTTATCCTTGAAACCTTGAATGTGTCCTGAGGAAGCCTAAAGCCCCATACACACGGTCGGAAAATCCAACCACCAAATCCATCGGATTTGGTCCGACGGATTTAGTCCGACACTGGTGTTGCATACACACGGTCGGACAAAGTTGTCGGAAAATCCGATCATTCTGAACATGGTGACGTTTGTTGCCTACGACGGGACTACGTAGAGGCTAGTAGCCAATAGCTTTGGTCTTGTAATGTGATCTGAGCATGCGTGGCACTTTGTCCGTCGGAATTCTCTACACACGATCGGAATTGGTATGATTGGACTTTGTTGTCGGAAAATTTTTAGAGCAGGAGATACAACTTTGTCCGTTGGACAATCCGATGGAAAATGTCCGATGGTGCCTACACACGGTCGGAATTTCCGACAACATTGTCCGATAGGACAGAATCCATCGGAAAATCCGACCGTGTGTATGGGGCTTAACGGTGAAAAGCGTTGACGCACAAGGGCTCATTGTATATTTTGTATCATTATATATAATTTTTAATTCTTGAATGCTCTATTCATGTCATGTACTTTTTCAATAAACATTGTTATTTTTTCATACTTCGCTATTGTTTCTTATGCCTATAAAGTCCAACTTATGCCGCGTACACACGAAGGGACTATCCCGCGGGATTATCCGCTGGACTCGAGTCCGGCGGACAATCCCCTCATGTGTGGGCCTTCAACTGACTTTTTTTCCAAAAAGTCCGGCGGACTAGGTTTTAAGTTTTGTTTTAAAATTATCCGCTGGACTTGGCAGTCCGGCGGACAATACGGCCGTCTGTAGTATGGTCCGGCGGACCAAAAAGGACGCATGCTCAGTAGCAAGTATTTTTCTAGTATTTTTCTTTTTCTAGTCCCGTCATACGCGCTGTACGTCATCGCGTGAACCGCCGGACTTTTATCGTGATCGTGTGTGGTCAAGTCCGTTCGCTTTCAAGTCCGCCGAAGCCCAGCTGGAAAGTCCGGCGGATTGTCCACTGGACTAGGTCCGGCGGACAAAGTCCCTTCGTGTGTACGCGGCATTAGGGATACCTATCTAGTACCCCTTTTCTCTTTTTTTTTTTTTTTTGTTTCCTAATATTATGATACACTAATGTGCAAATATACAGCACAAATAAAGTGCTCAATGAAACATAGTGCTAGATTGTATAAATAATAAAAAAAAAAAATCAGTGCAAACTAAATTAATGAAAAACTAATTTAAAAAGGAAAGTCCATAAAGTGATTCAAAAACAAATCCCAAAAGCGCCAAACTTCAAGTATTGATAACTTCCTTGTATAAAAGGTGACTCTTCATGCATTTAAATGTTCCACCCAGTGTCCCCCTTTTGCCTCCTACAGCCCCACCCATCGTGGCATGGACTCCACTAGACCTCTGAAGGTACGCTGCGGTATCTGGCACCAAGCCATCAGTAGCAGATCCTATAAATCCTGTAAAATGTGAGGTGGGGCCTCCATGGATTACACTTGTTTTTCCAACACATTACACAAATGCTCAGTGGATTGAGATCTGGAGAATTTGCAGGTCAAGTCAACATGTTAAATTTGTTGTTATGTTCTTGTAACCATTCTTGAACCATTTTTGCAGTGTGGCACATTATCCTGCTGAAAGAGGCCATTACCATCAGGGAATACAGTTTCCATGAAGGGGTGTACTTTGTCAGCAACAATGTTTAGGTAGGTGGTCGGTGTCAAGTAACATCCACATGAATGGCAGGATCCAAGGTTTCTCAGCAGAACATTGCCCAAAGCACCACACTGCCTCTGTTACACCCTGGTACCATCTGATCCCCAGGTAAGTGACGCACACACACGATCTGGGGTCAGGCTCGAAGACCAATTGCTATAGCAGTTGCAGGACTACCACTAACCAGCAGGATAGTTAAACAGGCAGTCACCCTGGCAGATGACACAGGCTCACCTGAGGTGCGGAGTCTAAGTACTAACCGGTGTTCACCAGAGCTCCTGATGGTGGAGATGGATTTAGCTGCGTGTTAGTACCAGGTCGCGGTCCTCAGGATCGCCCTACCAGGAGGTGAGTAAGCCGGGGTTCAGTAGCGGATGAGCAGGTAAGGATCAATCAGAAGCGTGGTCAGTAAACAAGCCAAAAAGGTCGGTAACGAGTAGTTGCAGGTTGGGATCAGGCAGAAGCGTAGTCGAGGAACAAGCCAAGGGTCGATAAGGAGCGGTAGCAAATATGAACAGCAGCAGGGAAGACAGGAGTGAGATACAGGCTGGAGATAGCACAATATTCTGGCAAGGAGTAAGGGCAGAGACATGGCTTATATCAGGAAGTTCGTGGTAGGAGCAAAGAGTTCAAGGTTCAGCTGACATCAAGATACAAGGCAGGGTTGTCTAAAGGATCTGACAAGGCGCTGTCCAGCATCTCAGATAGCTCAGTGAGAAGACTCATTGCCAGACACAGCTGAGGTCCCAGGTTCAAGTCCAGGTCCTAACACACATATCCGGCCATACACATGATGTAACAGAAAACGTGATCCATCAGATGAAGCCACCTTCTTCCATTGCTCTGTGGTCCAGTTCTGATGCTCACGTGCCCATTGTAGGCACTTTTGGCTGTGGACATGGGTCAGCATGGGCACCCTGACCAGTTTTCAGCTACACACCCCCCCCCCCCCCCATATACAACAAACTGCTATGGACAACCCCATAATCAGCCAAAACATTATGACCCCCCCCCCATGATCAGCCAAAACATTATGACCACCCCCCCATGATCAGCCAAAACATTATGACCACCCCATGATCAGCCAAAACATTATGGACCACCCCATGATCAGCCAAAACATTATGACCCCCCATGATCAGCCAAAATATTATGACCCCCCATGATCAGCCAAAACATTATGACCACCCCATGATCAGCCAAAATATTATGACCCCCATGAAAAAAAAATGATAATAAAAAAAAAAAAAAAAAATCAAAGCGGCGGTTTTACTGAAAATAGCGATTAAAAAAATGAGATTAACAACATCAAAACAGGTGCCTTTGAAAAAAAAAAAATAATAACTAGAAAAGCTACAATTTCTGGGGAAATTGTGTGACGTGTTCTTGCCTCCACCTGCTGGAGCGGGCGGAGTAACTGGGTGGAGTGGCTTGAGTAACCGTTGTGTGGTTGGAGTGGCTGAAGTAACTGTGAAAAGTGTTAAAAAACCTAATATTTTAAAAAGTATAAATAGTAGGGAAAAAAGTAATAAAAAAAAAAAAAAAAATCATTTAAAAAAATAAAATCATTTAAAAAAATAAAAAAAAAAATCTTTGAAAATTTTTTTATTTGGAAAAAAAAAAATTTTGGGGAAAAAAAAAAAATCTTTTTTTTTTAAACTAACTTTTGTTTTTTCTTTGTTGCGAGCTTCCATCTTGCTTGTGGGCATGTGAAGCGCCCACTAGGATTATTTTCTGGGATAAGGTGCTGCTGGCCACCCAGCATGCACCTCCCGATCTCGCGCATGCGCATTAAACACATGGTGCAGCGCGGGAAACGCCAGCGGGCGGTGTCGTAGGAAGTGCCCGCCCCATTGTTATGGCAACCAAGCTAATCATCTGGCGATGCTGAGAGGCGGCGATGAGCCAGTGCTCCGCAGGAAATTACGTACATCGCAGGGGAGGGGGGGGGGCAGGGAGACAGGAAGAGATAAAGAAAGCCTTGGAAACAAAGTAAGCAAAGAGAAACAAATAAATAATTGCCCAATGCAGTTATTATGGTCAGTTCAGAAGCAGATGATGTGCAGAAAAAAAAAAAGTGGGTAGAACTCTGCTTTGCTCCATGGTTTGCTGCAGGGGTATTACAGAAGATGTCTTACTTCAATTTGTATTATAGGTTCTATTCCTCAGGGACAAATTACATGTAGTACTGTGTCCCATCTTTCTGTGCCATCTAAAGTTAGCTGTGAGCAGTGCCGGGACAAGGTCATCCGGTGCCCAGGGCAAAGATGCCAAACTGCGCCCCTCTCTTCCCTTAGGGTTAAGTTCAGGGCGCCACATCCCTGCAATAAACCATTGCACCCAGGGCAGCCGTCCCTTCTGCCCACCCCTTGTCCTGGCTCTGGCTGTGAGGTTGGACAGAGCATTCTGTGTGGAAAAAAAGGGCTGATTAAGGTCCATGTTTTTGTCACAAGAACAACAAAAATGTCAGTTTTCGCTTCTAAAGGAATGCAGACCCTGCATCTTTCCTCATTAGAAGACTGCAAGTGCATCAGCTGAATAATAATGAAAAAGTCACCCCCATTCAGACTCACTATGCACATTGACATGACAACACAAACAGCTTCAGAGCAGCAGTGGAGTTGCTCTTTAAAGCGGAGTTCCACCCAAAAATGGAACTTCCGCTTTTCGGAATCCCCCCCCCCCTCCGGTGTCACATTTGGCCCCTTTCAGGGGGGAGGGGGGAGCAGATACCTGTCTAATACAGGTATTTTGCTCCCACTTTCCGGGCATAGATACCCAAGCCACCCACGGGTATCTACGCCACCCCCCCCCGCTGTCTTTTGGGAGACACACAGGTCCCAGGAGACAGCAGGGACCAGTGGAAATGCGCAGCGCTACTCGCTCATGCGCAGTAGGGAACCATGGAGTGAAGCCACAAAGCTTCACTTCCTGATTCCCTTACCAAAGATGTCGGCGGCAGCACCTGAGAGCCGAGGGAGAGATCGGCTTTGGGTGCCGACATCGCGGGCGCCCTGGACAGGTAAGTGTCCATCTTTTAAAAGTCAGCAGCTGCAGTATTTGTAGCTGCTGACTTTAAAAAAAAAATTGGCGGAACTCCACTTTAAAGTAGCTTCTGTAATCCTCAGGAACCATTTAAAGCAGATCGCGCCCTTAAAAAAAAAACACCAACAACCCCCCTCCTTCATCGGCTCAAATGCATAATTACTTGCGGAATAGAGCATTGCCAGCCATCAGTCTTCCTGTCCTTGTGGAGTCCTTGCTCTAACTCCTTTCACAGAGATAAGCCCCCGTATGCCAAGAAACTTTGAATGTGGGCAAGTTCAAAGAGGAGATGAGGCACTCTGATCTTGACTCTGGGCGTGCGCTGACGGGAAATGACTTATATTTTATATTAACGTTAATTTGTGAGCCAACATCTAGGCGACCAGATACGGGTAATCAAAGGCGATAGCTATTAAAGGGTCGGCGCACGTAAATTCAAAGTCGGTTTCATGTGAAATAGCTTTTAAACAGAATGCATAAATAAAAAAATAAAAAGTTTTGGGTATCCTTCAGAAGTAAAGATATGCAATGAGACATAATTACACAGATAATGAGAAATATATATTGCTTGTTTATATATATATATATATATATATATATATATATATATATATATATTATATATATATATATACACACACACACACACACACACACACACACACAGTATCTCACAAAAGTGAGTACACCCCTCACATTTTGTAAATATTTTATTCTATCTTTTCATGTGACAAAACTGAAGAAAATAATGGTGACCACACAAAATATTGACACTTTGGGCCCAATTTGGACATTTTCACTTAGGGGTGTACTCACTTTTGTTGCCAGTGGTTTAGACATTAATGGCTGTGTGTTGAGTTATTTTGAGGGGACAGCAAATTTACACTGTTATACAAGCTGTACACTCACTACTTTACTAAAATAGGCTTTAAAAAGGGTGGTTTCGGGGCGCAGAGCACTGTGCTCCGAGCCTACCCAGCTGTGTTACAATAGCAAATTAATATTTGCTATTGTAACACTGAATCTCCTCCCAGGCCAATCAGGAAGCGGGTCATGAGACCTGTCATCTGATTGGCCGAAAGGAGACCTGATCGGATTGACCGTCAGGAGGCGCAGGAGGGAGAGGAGGAAGAAGAGGACGCATGAAGGGGACCTGAACAGCAAGCAAGCAGCCCACAGCCGGGAGCGCGAAGCCGCGGCCACGCTGCCCGCAAGATGGTGTAAGTGACTCACTCACCGGGGGGGGGGGGGTGGGGCACTCAGATGGGATGTTTGCCGCCACACCCCAAGAAAAAAAAACACCAACTCCACCACTGGTCAGACCTCTCTCTTCTGTCCCCTGACACCACAGGCCCACAAACTTTAAACACTACACCTGGTTCAGTGGTCAATGACTTAACTCCCAAGACAGACTACCCCGGTCATTCATCAACTATACTGAGCCCTGAGTATGGGTGTGTGTCTGTATGGCCACAATAAATTCAGTCCCTTTGAAGAAGAAGGCCTTATGTCTTAGGCAAGCCACTTTAGTTTGTGCCATTTGTGTCCTGTTTGGCAGAGTGTAAAGGCAATATGCTGGCAGTGTCTGGATAAAAGGACAGACACTGAGATTGCTCGTGTGACCCAGGTTCTGGCAAGTGTGGTCAAAGTGAATAACACTGTCTGCATGCAGTGTCCTCTCACCAATCCTGCGGTCAACAGGTGAGCTCTTCAGATAAGAAAAAACAAACAAGAAAAACAGGCATATCAAAAGGTTAATCCATACTAGAGGAATAATTACTCATAGATCACTCCCCGTAGGTGTCAGGTCACCTGAGGCCAGGTGACAGATGCACACCATTAGGGTCAGGAGTGCACCGCTAAGGTAGTGGACCCTACGGCTGGCTGCTGCAGATGGAGCTCTGGGTGGTTCAGGAAAGCAGGTCCACTGGAGCACCAACACAGATCACACTGGGAGCTAGAGCATGAGGTTCCCCATGGTGCAGAGTCTAAGAACCAGCAGGTGTTCACCAGGGCCCCGAATGGTGGGGATGGCCTTCGCTGCAACTGGCTCCAGGTCGCGGCCCCCAGGGTCTTCCAGCTCACACTCATGGTAGGCTACTGGAGGATAGAGAGGAAGCAGCAGACCGGAACAACAAGGGATAGTCAGGAGATGAGCCACAATGTCGGGGCAATAGGCAGACAGGGATAGTCAAAGAACACGCCAAAAGGTCAGAGTATGAAGCAGACAGGGATAGTCAAGAACAAGCCAAGGTCGGTAAACAGAATCAGACATAGAGCACACGGCAAGAAGCACACAGGAAGCCAAAACACAATATTGCTCAGGACAGGCAGGTTTGGGGAGCATGGTGTTGTATCCTGTAGAGCAGGAGTGCCCTACCTTTTGAAGAGCGAGGGCCACTTATGCGACTTAGTAACCAGTCGTGGGCCACAATGAGCAGATGACAGTTCTGCGTCCACTCTGCGTATGCAAAGCGGACACAGACACAGCCCACTCTACTCTATGGGCCCTCTCATCTGATCAAATGGAAGGGGACAGATACACTTTCCGTTTTTTTAGCAGATCGAATTGGAAGGAGGCAGGTGTAAACGGACACAAGTCTGTTTACATCTGCCGCTCCATAGAGGTGAATGGAGGGTCTGATTGGGTCAGACAGATCATGTTAAAGGGGCCTAAGGCTACTTTTACACTGATGGTCTGTGGTCTACCTGCAGGTTAGCTGTACTTTGCCATAGAATTCTATCATATCCTGCAGGTGTGGTGCATTTTCTAAAAGTGCACCAAACCCACAGGTAAAACCAGAAGTCTATGGCTCAGTGCGGGTAACCCGCAGGTACACTGTGCTACACCTGCAGATCAGTTTAAAAGCAGCCCAGTAACCACTGCAGAACAGATATGTCCATATATACACTGTGATTTTAGTAATAAACTTGCTGTCCCAGGCAGAGTGCATTTGGTATCACTCCACCTATGATAGGAGTCGGTGCTATACAGTAAGCATTGGCTTATGCAGCTCTGCTCCGCAGCTGCTTGCTTCCTCTACCGCTGGCTTTATTCACAACACTGATGCTCTGGCCTGGCGGGTAGACAACCTGCAATCTGGGCTTGCCAACCTGCCATCTTAGAGCAGGAGGTCACGGTCCACATCAGAGGGCTCAGCGGGCCACATGTGGCCCCCGGGCCACTGGTTGGGCAACCCTGCTAGGGAAGATTACTTAACCATGCAGGTGTGAGTACAGGCCCAAGGCTGATACATAGACAAGAGGTAAGAAGACAGACAGGGCATGAGAGTATTACTACAGATTCATGACAATAGGGTGTTGTTACCCTAACAGGAACCATATTGAGCACAGCGTATCCCAGTATAGATCACCAGGAAAAAAAGTTACAATGGTAACAAATGGATCATACTAGAGCAGGAGTGCCCAACCAGTGGCCCCGGGGCCACATGTGGCCCGCGGAGCCCTCTGATGTGGCCTGCGACCTCCTGCTCTGGGATGGAATAGAATACAGTTATTAATAGTACGTTTATTACTAAAATCACAGTGTATATATGGGCATATCTGTTCTGCATTGGTTACTGGGCTGCTTTCAAACTGATCCGCAGGTGCAGAGCAGTGCACCTGCGGGTTATCTGCACTGAGTATAGGCCCCTTTTACATGGTCAGTCCGACCCAATTGGACCCTCCATTCACCTCTAAGGAGTAGCAGATGTAAATGGACTTGTGTCTGTTTACAAGTGCCTACCTCCAATCCGATCTGAAAAAAAAAAAAAAGTAGATTGGGCTCTATAGAGTAGAGTGGGCTGCCATGCACCCCGCTTCGCTCATTGTGGACCACGACTGGTTACCAAGCCGCTTAGGTGGCCCTCGCTCTTCAAGAGGTTGGGCATCCCTGTACTAGAGTGTATCTGAAAAGTATATATTTTTATTAATAAGGCAAGATATGGTAAATGTAATATAATAAGCCAAAATAGTGACACAGCTTCACAATGGCACAGGCTATCAAAACTATGTGATGTTACAAGTAAACACACCAACAAAAACACAGACATTAAACATGGCATACAACATAAAAAGAAACATCTGGACACCATGTAACAACAAGCAGACAGGATGTCTGGCGAAAGAACGCCTAGTATATAACAGTTAGGATGGGTAATCCTCAGTAAATAACGTCATCCTGTCTTAGTGTGGCCCCAGGGAAGGTAATAGGAAAGGACAACAAAGAAAGGGGGATGCGCAATAGAACAAGAGGAAGGGAGCCTGCTGACGATGGCAGCAAGCGCAGGAGCATGGAGTGCTCCGATTCAATATGATGGAGGGGAGGGAGATCCAAGCTCAAGTGTTGAGCGGAGGAACCAAAAAATCCTACAGTACTGGGGACATTGGTGCATTGGATGAAGCAGCACAAGGTTGCACAACGCCAGTATTGATAGTCCAAGTCCAGGTACTCAATGGTGATATGCTATTTGCTGTACTTAACAACAAAGGATATAGTTCCTCTAGGGAGAGATGCACCTGAGGTAATGTTGGAGTGTTCAGGTAACAGCATCTGCGGCGTCAGAGATGGAGATACTTCATGCTATGAAGGAGCGGATTGGGACATGGAGCTTCCAGTCATAGGCATGTATTTGTAGTGCATGTGGGGGGTACATTACTGTTCCCATGCTGTAGGCAAGCACTAACTGTCTCTCTGTTACCCGGTCCAAGGACAACCCAAGAAGGTGTCACCGGATGCTTGCCGGGGGGGTAAACTGGACCATTGTCTCCGATATACTGTGCATCGTCTCCCGTCTCCTCTCTCAGTGGACTAGCCCAAAGCAGTGGGGCTTGCGTAGAAGGCGTCCCTTGGCGTGGCATGACATCAACGCGTTTCGCTAGGGAAAGTAGCGTAGCTTCATCTGAGCTCTTTAGGTATGCTTCACGCTGTCGGTGCAGGTGCACCTAGATATGCACCTGGGATCCCCCTTTCAGGCAGGATGTTCCTCCGACCAGCCGTGGATCTGTATCAGGATGGTATGCTAACCTGGGAGGCAACACCTCTCCCCTAGGTCCATTCTTCTCCCTTGCCTCATGGTCACTGACTCCCAGGCAAACAAGATGGTGTCCTTTCCTTCCCTTAATTCCCAAGGGCATGCTGTACTTTGTAGTCCTGTCCCCATAGAAGGATATGGGGGCCATTTGTGCTACGGACTACATGTCCCAAGATGCTTTGCAGGAGCTGACAGGCTCTCTCTCCCTCTCAAGGGAGCCTGTGTAAATCCCGGCGGTGGCCGGAGGGAGATACGGGACTGCGGGGCACCCGCTCCACAAGTTTGGGGCTGCATTTCTGCAAATGGAGTTGGAGATTTGGTCAAGCGCAATGGTGTCCTCAATGCTGAGAAATAAAGGCAGATATTTATTCATCAAGCCATACCATCAGGGAGGTGTGTGATTGGCACCAAATTTATTCTGCAGCAGGACAACCACCCCAAACATACAGCCAATGTTAATAAAGTTATACTAAAGTCAATTTTTTTTCTTTAAAAATAACAAACATGTTATACTTACCTGCTCTGTACAGTGATTTTTCACAGAGCAGCCCAGATCTTCCTTTTCTCAGGTCTAATGTTGGTACTCCTGGCTCCCCCCTCCTGCTGAGTGCCCCCAAAGCAAACAGCTTGCTAAGGGGGCATCCGAGCCAAGCTGCTGCTCTGTGTGTCCATTCAGACACGGAGCCGCGGTTTGGCCCGCTCCCTCTCTCGCCTCATTGGCTCACTGATTGACAGGCGCGGGAGCCAATGCCGCTGCTGTCTAAGCCAATGAAGAGGGAGAGTCCCGGGCAGCCGAGCAGTGGCTGTGCGTCCATTAGGGGTGCCCGGGCGCCACCCCCTCTGTCACCCCCCCCCCTGTGTAGAATGGATAGATTCATGCATAGCATGAATCTATCCATGGCCGCTGTAGCCACCCCCTATTCAGGCGTCCGGACCCTTTTCAGATGCCGGGCATCTGAATTACAGCGGTGGGGCGTGCTCTAAAAGGGTTCAAAAAAGGTGGACTCGGAACACAAAGCATTGCTCTCGGAGCCCACCCAGGTGTGTTAGAAAAGCAAATGAATATTCACTTTCTAACACTGACCTGCCTCTCAGACAATCAGGAGGCCGGGGTCTAATACCGTCACCTGATTGGCTGAAGGCACAGGTGCTCCAATTGGATGCCTAGCAGAAGGAAGAAGAGACAAATGGAGGACCCGCTGCTCATCCCACCATCCCACAACTCATCGTCGTCACCTGCTGCCTGATCCCCCACCAAGATGGGGTAAGTGCCCAGCAGTCAGCAAGCGAGTGGGCGGGGGGGGGGGCACAAAGTGGCTGCATTTGATGGGGCACAAGTGGCTGCATTTGATGGGGCACAAGTGGCTGCATTTGACGGGGCACAAGTGGCTGCATTTGACGGGGCACAAGTGGCTGCATTTGACGGGGCACAAGTGGCTGCATTTGATGGGGCACAGTGGCTGCATTTGATGGGGCACAGTGGCTGCATTTGATGGGGCACAGTGGCTGCATTTGACGAGGCACAGTGGCTGCATTTGACGGGGCACATTGGCTGCATTTGATGGGGCACATTGGCTGCATTTGATGGGGCACATTGGCTGCATTTGATGGGGCACATTGGCAGCATTTGATGGGGCACAGTGGCTGCATTTGATGGGGCACAGTGGCGGCATTTGATTGGCACAGTGGCGGCATTTGATTGGCACAGTGGCGGCATTTGATTGGCACAGTGGCTGCATTTGACGGGCACAGTGGCTGCCAGAGCCCAGACGCGAATCCCATTGAAAATCTGTGGGGTGATCTGAAGAGGCCTGTGCACAGGAGATGCCCTCGCAATCTGACAGATTTGGAGTGTTTTTGCAAAGAAGAATGGGCAAATATTGCCAAGTCAAGATGTGCCATGCTGATAGACTCATACCCAAAAAGACTGGGTGCTGTAATAAAATCAAAAGGTGCTTCACAATGTATTAGTTTAAGGGTGTGCACACTTATGCAATCACATTATTTTTTTTTTTATTTTTTACTTCCCTCCACCTAAAAGATTTCACTTTGTTGTTCAACTGAGTTGTACAGTTTATAGGTCACATTAAAAGAGGAAGTAAAGCCGATTTAAAAAAAAAAATAAAAACGAAACCTGCAAGGCAAAGGCATAATGAGCTAGTATGCATAGCATACTAGCTCATTATGAATGACTTACCTGAGAACGAAGCCCCCGAAGCGGTCCTCATCCACGATCTTCTGCGCCGCCATCAAACCCGGAGTGAATTCCGGGTCTTGTCGCTCCAGCGCTGTCATTCGCTGGAGCGGCGATGACGTCACTCCCGCGCATGCGCACGAGAGCGGCATATCGCCGTTATCTCGGCATGCGCAGTGCGCCTGCGCGCCGCTGTTTACGGCGCATGCGCCGTAGATATCGGTGCCTTTTCTTTTCTAAATATCTCCATGTAGGTTTAGGAGATATTTAGGAGATATTTATTGGACCTACAGGTAAGCCTTAATCTAGGCTTACCTGTAGGTCAAAGTGGTTTGTAAGGGTTTTTTTTTAGGTGGAAAAAGTTCTGAAAGGATTTAACTTTGTCAAATTTTTTTACATCACAGAAACCTGACATTTTAACAGGGGTGTGTAGACTTTTTATATCCACTGTACCTGCTACCATCGTTTCTTGCCTAGACGAGAATGACGTCTAGGCCCCCCCCCTCCCTTCCCACCCACAGCCTCCTGCAACATGGCTTTCTTGGGTCCCCCACCAACATTCTTGGCCCCCCTCCGTCGAGTGTCCCAAAAGAAAGCTGCTTGCTATGGGAGCGTT